>JAOTAV010000027.1:2347363-2374560 GCA_026546445.1 Cyclargus thomasi | reverse complement strand
GATCGAGTAGGTCATTTTTATATAATTAAATATCATAAATGCGCCGCCGCACGTACGCAAAGTTGTAAGCTGCGGCTGGATACTTTGAAAAAGTAGTTTATATAAAGTTTCTAATAGAGTGCCCACAACTTTTTAACAGATTCTCGATAAAATATCTATCAAAGAAGTTTTGGATAGACAATAAAACATTTACCAGTCAGCGGTCCAACAGGCCCTAATATTTTAAAGTACGATTCCAATATATTTCTACATATTATTATATATAAGACAAATAATTTCATCTTAGTGGCGAAGAAGGAAAGCCTGAATTTGCCACTGAGATGAACGAAATAACTGTGAACCCCATAGGTTTCCATATACGTTTTGAGTTGTTCTAGGGTCATAAGTGATGATGATAATTATAATATAATTTGCTTTGAAGCATTTGATTTCAGTTCTTATAATAATAATATCTATGGACTCTTCATACCACGTCAGTCTGGCCCTGTGGTAAGTACCCGAGGGACTTGTGTTACAGGTACCAGACAACGGAAAATATATTTAATACTTTTATACTTTACACATATTTAAAATTTTAATTATATGATACATATATTTAATACACATCCAAGACCCACCGGCGTGAGCTACCAACGCGCTTACCAACTGAGCCACAGAGGTCGTCGAATCTCGTCTTATAACAACCCCGAGACCCCCAAACTTCTATCTATGTGGAATCAGGAGTTCTCTCAGCAACTTCGGAGCCATGGTAGACCTTGGTATCCAATAATGCTTTTTGGTAGCTTTTACTTGGAATGCTTCTTGGGAAACCGAAATGTCCATATGTTTCTATATGCATTTTGAGGTGCTCGAGGCTCATAATGTGATGATGCATGGTGTGATAAGAGTGATAATGATGATGATGATGAATATAATTTGCTTAGTAGTATGCCAAACTTGTATCTATAAGGAATCCGGAGTTCTCTCAGCACTTTCGGAACCATCACACATATCATCCATAGCCGAGCATATAACCTCCTCGTTTTGGAAGTCGGTTAAACATTTGTAAGTTTCCTGCCCTTTTACGAATTTCGGCGCAACAGAGTCGAGAGCAAAATGTAACATGATATTTAGCGAGGTTGTCATATATCACAAATATATGACAAGCTATATGTGTGGAAACCTCCTTTTTCAAAGTTACGACTGCTAAATATTAAGCCATTTAACCAGCTTTCCTTAAACTGTTATGATGCGTTTTTAAAGAGGTATATAACACTGGCATCACGATTAAAACATGTAACCTATGTTACACCGGTACATTTCTAGAGTCTAGACGTAGTACAAAACTTTATAATCTCCCACAACAACTTCCGAACGAGTATGACAGCATTGAAAGAAAATGTAGATTTTATTTTTAGTACCATCGCGTATCTATTTATAATTATTATTATGCTCTTGCGCAACGATAAAAGCTGTATTTTTACTACAGTAGACATTATCTTTATAGCGGGCTCATGTTGAAGATTATTTATTACTTATGCAATGTATGTTAATATGGATGTTTGTTACTACTGCTAGTGATCCCTATCGCGGTGCGGCGGGACGACAGAACGGTACACACGCAAAATAAAACAAAACACGCGTCTCCTGCCGTCTGTTTTTAATATATTTTACCTCTACATGACCTCTACGCATCATAACATAAGGATCAATTTCGCGAGACCCCCGGAGTAGATTACGAGTCGGTTACTCGAGTAACGTAAGGACGCGGACCACACATCCTTTTTCACGGAGAAAAATGAGTCAACCTAATTGGTCACGCAACGCCAATTTATGCATATATGACCGAAAAAAACAGTTGGATTAGCGTTTGGACACGGATCATGAGGTTTTACAGTAGGTATAACATTTTGATTGCAATGCGTAACGTCGAAGAAATTGATTCATACGAGGGATCCACGTAATTTGCAGGGGTGTATTTATTTTAGGGCCGCAGGGATATATTTACCTTAAAAAGCGGCATACTGCGAGTGGAGGCCAGACAGCCGCTAGGACTATGGGGTCCTAGGAGAAAGAGGCGGAAAAAAGATATGCCGCTGGTCATTTGGTAGGATTATGTCAATTGGAAGCCTTAATCTGTCGGTTGGGTTTGAGGTAAAGCGACTCAATTACCTGTGAATCAAATTCTTTATAGTACATTGTACACAAGTTTTCGTAAAGATTATTACAGTAAAAACATAAAAAAATAATATAAATTTTATTTTAAATAACGATATCACAAAGGACGTTATTGTATTTTTAGAACAGAGTGAAATAAAATAATTTCATACCTAGTTTTAAAACGTTTGAAAACTAATCGACATCGACATAAAAACATCACGCACTCAAAGGAACACCGCGGCGTATAATATTTTTAAACACAACCTAATGCTTTTTAATTTTATACGTGCAGTTTTATTTGTGGAATTGGAGTTTTTTAAATGTTCTCAGGCAAGTGGTGCGAGACGAATACAATTACCGCAAGAAATTATTGCATCGATAAAAACTGTAGCCGAGCTGGTGCTCTTGTATTATGTTATTATGTCTTCACTGATTGCTGGCAGCTCATACGGGTGATATCTGACTGTACCGGTTTTATTGTTGTCAATATTTTGTACCACATCTCTTATTAGAACATTTTAGTACATATTCAATTTTCGCATGACTCGTGTTAGTAGTTCTAGATAATAAGCGCTTCATAGATTCTATTTCTTCACATTAAAACTTGCCTAGAAATTCACTGCACTGAAATCTGAATATGAATGGACAAAAGAGCTATATACTGGCTGATACTGACTGATATTCTCGGTCACCGAACACCTAGAAATTCAGCCACCGACCTAAAGTTTTTTTATTGCGCAAAAACCTTCAGCTATTTCCTTCTCTAGATATCAATAGGAGCTATACAACGATATTTTTAATCTCTACAACAACTGAAGACATAAGTGGATAAGATACTAGCTAGACAAAAAATAGGTAGGTTACAAGATTTGTCAAAATTATATGGGAAAAATTAGAATATACTCGAAGGTTGCAAAATGTTAGTTAACCGCTTCTTCCAGTGATGTCTTCAACTATCAATGACCTCATAATAGTTATGTTTAAGCTCGCGTAATCTTGAAATGTTATAATTGCCTGGCAAAGGTTTTTGCCCCGTAGGGTTGGCGCCGCTTTGCACTGGCTCACTGGTACTCAGTGTGTACTCGGCCGAGGTTCAACAAACTACCGCGCGAGGTCTCTTGTTATTTTTTAGCGTTTGAACTTTAGACACTAATTGTACATCCTGAAGCCCTCTGTTGCGGTGACTCCGAAGACGTCTTGTTAACTAATTTAAATTGTGTGCATAGCGTACCGCCAGACTCGTGTGACGTCACAGTAAAAAATATTTATTTAAAAATTCTAGTATTAAATTCATTACATGCATGATATTCTGAATGACCGTCTTGGGACTACTTTAGTAGGAAAAAGCCGTGTTCGAAATTTTAACTTTTTTTAGGTTAGCCATTGATCTACCAGCTGTTTCGTTTTTAATTTAAAGCTTGATTATTTATAACAGTTTAGATGTAGTTACTAAACTTATCTTCACTCAGAAACAAGGCAGTAGTGTAGGAGATATTAATCATAAACTTTATTTTAGTCATATAGGAGGACATTTATTTTAAAGAAACATCGGGGATAGGACGTGGTTACTCGCAGGTGCGACCCCCTCTGTATATTCTTAGCCGGCATATTTATAGATAACCAGCCTGATAACTGTCAGCTAATACTCGGCTTTATATTGGAAAACATGTTATGTTCTATGATTCATGTCGCAATCTAGCAAACGAGAATGGAGCCTATGCAATATACGAGTTTTTTTTTTTATTTCGGAAAGAAGATAGAAGTAAGTTTGTTCGGTGTGCTTAGCATGCCCACCATGAAATCATTTTTCTCTACAGCGAGAAGATAAGAGAAATTTGTAAGCTCATTAGAAAAATCTTACAGGATTTTACTCGGACTTATACCATGGCGAGGAAAATCTTTCAGATTATTACAAAAATCTGTCTGTTTTGCTTTTCTTTCGTAACCCCACGATGGTTGTGCTAAGCCTGTAGGATTCTAGACGCTATCATTATTTATGTTGATTAGAGACAATGGCATGTTAAAATTTCCGAATGGCATGTTCAATTTCCGAACCGCAGTGCTCGTACGTAACTCGACAGTTTTTATGGATTTAATTAACATTTATTACAGCAAAGTATCTGTTCTAGCAGAATTAATTTTATGACCTACTGCAGGTAATCGCAAACGCATTCTGCCCGCTTTTTGAGCGGCCGCGGATAGCCCTACTCCCAACGCCATTGAGGATCGAGCTAGCTCGATAACGTGCTCTCGATCAATGCGTAACTATAGTTAGAACACAACCTCTGTACCACGCCCTAGGAATGTGGGACGGGGCGGGAAACGGGTAAGAATATTACCGCTGTCGGCGTTGACGGCCAACTGACAGAGTAACCGGTAACCATAGAAACCCTCCCCCGTCGCGCCGCGTCGCGCTCATACCCAAGGCGAGATATAGCTCTTGTGGTCAAGTTTTAACGATTTGTGATTTGATTTATCGAATCCCTAAGTCAGGCCTCACATTATCCGAAATTTCTGATAGGATCTATTATGGACGTATAGTAAACTCACACGTATCCGAATTCAATCAGAAATTTGGACAATGTGCAGCTGAACTTTGTTATGGCGCTTGCGATCCGTTATGATTTATCCGCAGAAAAATGAATGACTTTTGATACGTCATACATTTTTCTGCAGTCCTTTAAAAGCGTAGTAAAAGTATTTAAAGTCGATCTCGATTCGAGTTCGTTTAGAATCGACAGGACAGACTACGGAGCGTGTCGCCGCGGTGACTATTTATACTTCATCCGCAAATAGAACCTTAGACGTGCTTCTCACCGAGTTACAACTGGATCTATGACATATAAATATTTTGTCGCGGACGATCCGGTGGAACGCTGCTCCGACGTCCGCCGGAGCCTTGTGCACCGATTCTACAAATTAAATGCCACATCTATGCAGCTTTTACGGTGTGACATTGAGTCACCGATTTTAAATTTAACGAGAAAATCTTTTTGTTGCGAGATAATAAACGATCCAGCCACAAAATGGTTTTGTTGATATTGGTTTTTCGTCAGCATACAAGGTAGCAGTTTGATTGAAAACGAAATGTCATAAAGGAACGGAGCTGTTTATTATATTAAAATAGCAGAATCGGGGTGGTGGCGTCTGAAATTGTATATGTGGACTTGAATAAAGATAACCTGTACTCATATCGATGCTTTTTATTGGAGCTATTTGATTTCTTGCGGAGACGGGCATTTTTATTGTTATGGCTCCATTCTTTTTTAAGCTTCCTTGTCTCTTCGTCCTGTGAGATGTGAAGAATGTTTGACGTTTTGTAGAATTAGATCTCTATGTTTTTTGTGTCCTAATGTTATGAATATTAATACTTAAATTGTATACATTGATACTCAAAGAACTTCATCTAAAAAGTAGGGTAAATCATCTAAGTTTAAACTTTAAAGTGAAGCTCTCGATGACGTCACGAAAGTTGAACGTACAGAGAACACCGAGCATAATCAATTTGCTGCATGTATAATGTATGAGTCCTGTCGGCATCGAATATCCTGAGACCGTTTTTATATCTGCAACTTTGGCGTATCTACCTTCTAGACCCATTTTAAAGGGGGGGGGGGGGGGGTTTATCATTCTGGGGTGGGCATGGACTACCGCGTCCGTGGCCGAGTGGATAAGACCTTAGGTTCGCACTCGAGAGGGTGCAGGTTCGAACCCGGGTAATGGCGACACCAATGAAATATTTTCCGATCTCATACCGATGATCATTACCGTGGGAGAGCCATGCTTTGGCACGAATGGGCCGGCTTAACAGGGGTGATACTACTGGCTTCACACTGGCTTCACAGGAAACTGGCGTAAAACGGCATTGTGCTGTGTTTCATTCAGTGAGTGAGGTTACCGGTGGCCCAACTTCCCCAAACCCCCTTTCCCTATTCCCTCATAAAGGCCGGCAACGCACTTGCAACTCTTCGGATGTCGTCGTCCATGGGCGACGGCAGTTGCTTTCCATCAGGTAACCCGTCTGCTCGCTTGCCCCCTAAATAGCATAAAAAAACAACTATTGCGACTTATTGTAGCTATTAATGTCCTTTATAAAGTGATCGCCCTAAAGTTACAATATAATAATATGTCACTCAGAGAATGGGAGCGAGCGGTCGGCGTGGCTGGAGTGCGCGTTGGGCGTGTCTCTGCTGATGTTCGGCGCGCTGCTCGAGCGATGCTGCGCGCTGCTGCCGGAGCCGCCGCACACGCAGCAGTTCGCCGACGCGCTGCTACTGCTGCCAGCCATCAAGGTACTGTGATGCACCACAGCCAGATTTCAGATTTTCAGCCACAGACATTATCCGAATTTCTAATCATAAAAAGTCGAACGACTTTCATATAAAAACCTATCAGAAATTTCGGATTGTATCCAGCATACTATCCCGAGTTTCTGATGGGTTTTTCCACAACAAAACACGTCCGAATTTTTTGATTAGAAATTCGAATAATGTGCGGCCAGACTTAGTTTCAGCTTTATTGGGCGGAGAGTATACGCAGGGAAATGGGCAAAGCCAGAACGAGTCACTCGCGCATTAACTCGTGATGCAGACGCCCTGAGAGGGCTGCTTATAAAAATTAACTGGCTTCGATAATACCGTAGTATTTCGGACGATATTTCCGGCAGCGCGAGTTGCTGAATTTAAATGGGGTATGAGGCAAAGGACGGGAGAAACAGTGAGTGGGTTAAAGCGCAGAGGGCTTGTCGCTGCTTTTTTAACACGCTGTTGATTTAGCCTCTGTATCGTTGCAGTTGTGTGGCACTCAGACAAGCCGATTAGCGAATGGTTCTTCTTTAAACGTTTATCAGTATCTATATATTAATACGCGAGCGGAAAACTTTGTACCCCTTTTAAAGTAGACATAAGAGCATAAAATTTCTCCCAGTTGTAGTAGATATGAACGAGGAGCGTGGACTACCAATATTATTTTAAAATGTTTCGATTTTGCAAATTTTTAATAAATAAAACGCTCCGCACGCTATAATATTTTGACATGACTCGATAACCATACATGAAATATGACACTGTTTTGTCTATGGTTGAAGTTTGATTTTTTGCCTGGTAACAAGATCTTTATGCCAAAATGAAGTGTGTGATTGTATTAAGAAAAATAATTGAAAATAGATTAAATGTTTTAGTAGCTCCTCTTCACGATTTAAATATTCATGGTAAAATTTCGACTACAGGGCGACCTCCAGTATAAGTTTGTTACGCCTGACGAATTTATTCTATAGCGAGAGTGATATAAAAATTGAAAACTTATCTTTTGTAGGTTTGGTCTGACTGGATGCTCTGTCACAGCAGCATATGGAACCCACCTCCATCTTTCGACAACTTCGAAGTAGAGTAAGTGTTTTGTGAAAATTTGTAGCTAATAAATTATTTACTATAAAGTTTAAATGTTTTATCTTTTAAACTCAGAACCGACGGCGACCCCTGGGACTGGCTTGCGAAGCTGATGAATATTCTCGAGTCACTCGACGACAAGTCAATAGAGCTGGAGAGTGAACAAAAAGAAGGTATGATAAAATATAACGACGCATAATTCTATTGTCGCTTTGAATTATACTTTTTATTTGAAGAATAACGAAGTCGTTCTATATATTAAAAAAACTTCGGAACTACTCGACCATTTTAAAAGATCGATGTATATTTTTCTTGTTGGGAATATCTGACCGAAAACTGCCTATTATAACGTTGCCATAGATTCGATATAGACAACTTTTAACCCACAATCACATCTAACTACACAGGTTGCACGTGCGTGCGTTTACCGGAGGATGCGTCGCTGGGCGGGTTCACGCCGCTCATGTACATGGAGCCGGCGGGCGCGTGGGCGCGGCCCGGCGTACCGCATCACGCCGCCGAGCACGCGCTGCGCTTACGCAAGCTGCTCTTCTTCGGCACTGAGTGAGTGTCTTACTATAAACAGTAAACTATTTATAGTAAGTTCAACTCAGTTGTGCGCGCGTCCCTATGTGTCGGTAAGCCTTGTTTACTCGGACGACGCTTGCCGCGTCACACAATGGAGTTGAACTATCTGTACTATATAGTATGTGCTGTATAAAATTCTGTGTCATTATCACTAAAGTTGTGCTTTGTTGACTTGATTGCAAGCAAGGAATAAATGCTTTATGTTTTAGACTAACGGAATGTTACAATTACTTTATATTTGAGTAATGTAACAAGAGGTAAGCTCCTAGTTAATTGTATGTAAATAGAATGTGTAAATAAATATGAATATCAATTATTGCTACTCAAATTTTTTTTAATTGTTGACGCCCAACATAAATTACTTCCAATTGAACTCGATTTCCGTGTCTGAAAATCCTAAATATTATACTCGTATAGGAGGTTCTAATGCCTGGATAATACCCGTGCAGTGATGTGAGGTAGCGGGCAGCTCCTATTACACTAATGACACGTTCGGCAGCAGGTACACTTATCACGTGATTACAGACGACTCAGTTATATATATTATAAATATTAGAAGCGTGTCCGATGCAAATTACGAATCGGTCGTCAACAACCAGCAATTACTTGAAAATAGCTCACGTCTGGCATAGTAACTATCTACTAGTGTAGCTGACGCCATAAACAGGTGCAAAACGAAGTATAGCAGGATAGTTGATAGTAAACAATAATAATATTATGTATATGAAGCATTTAATTGAACACCAGAATTGTTCAGGAAGGCGGTAGTCTATTTTCTAATATGACACAAGTCTTACAATATAAAGTTATTTACATAAAAGGCATTCATATTAGATACATTTGGTAATATTACGTATAATATTCTAATGTGTGTATATACAGGTACCTAGTGGGCGTGGACCCGCCGGTTCTCAAGTTAGAGTACCCGAGCGACGCGCAGCCGCGGTACGTTAGCGCCGTGCAGCGCACGCAGCCCGCCTACTCGCCGCTCACGCAGTTGGTATGTATACGCAGAATGCGCACGGATTGCATTTCATGTCAACGAAGATTTTAAATGCACTTGGATGTCTGTGTTTGTCGCCCCTGCCAGCGTATTGTTCACAATACGCTGTCAGGGCTGGTAAATTGCCCCGAACCCCGACCCAAGAAGGTCCCTGCGCGCGTATTTTTGTACATTATACCAGTATTTTAATTATTATTAACGCGATGATTTTCAATAATAGGGATCTAAAAAATATTTTCTACGAGTCCCAGAAGGTATATTTACGCCTCTGGTCAGTGTGTATATGAAGTGGACGCTTCTTCTGTAAACGTTTAAGAACTTCATATTGTTAATATCTTTATGAATGAATATATACACGTTCGCAGTACTCAACGATGCTATTAAGCTATTTGTATCGAATGATCTAGATAACAAGTCGACATAAAATATAATAATTTGTTATATAGTCTGAAGATTCAGAGGACGAGGACACTATAAGTGGGGCGACGAGCGGGCCGACGAGCCTCTGTGACGAATTGCCCGAGGGCGCCGACGAGGCCACGAAGAAACTTCTCAAAAGGAAAGAGCAGCTGGAGTCCAGAAACGCGACATTAGAACGACGTCGGCAAAAAATGCAGGTATTGTATATTTTACTCGTGATATAAACACAACAACATGGTTTAGGGATATTTATTTCATTATATTTATTTCAAACAGCTTAAAATACTGGCATTAAATAGTTATTTAATGCCATGGTTTTATATATGTTGGTTTTTTTCTATGTCTTTAATAGTTATTAAAGAGAAGAAAGAGTTTTAGTTTAGAGTTTAGTTTGACCGTACACATCTTTTTATCATCATAGTCAGTTCTGACGTACATGTAACTGTCAGGAGATGCTGGGTAGCGACTGGGTGAGCGTGGAGGTGGAGGTGCGGCCGCGGTGGCTGGTGCCCGACACCAACTGCTTCATCGACCACCTGCCGCTGCTGCGTGCCGTGCTCGCCCTTCCCGACCAACCCTACCAGCTCGCCGTGCCGCTTGTCGGTGAGTGACTACCTGAGAAGATGAATAATGAGATATAAAACGACTCGAATCTAAGAGACGAACTTAAGACATTTAGCCCCATTTCAGACACAGCGGAAATCGCGATTTTAAGTGTAAACTTTGTAATATAATAAGTTGCGAGATGGTAAAACAGTTAGACCTAAACCGCAATATTTTCGCTGTTTTAAACTAGGGCTTTATCATTTCCTAAATTTAATTTACTTTTACTAAATGTCATCGTTTATCTGTTGCGAATAATTATTAAAGTAGGTTGGTTAAAATATAGAAGATATAAATTAGAAACAATATTTGTACAGTGGTATCGGAGCTAGAGGGTCTACAGAAGTGCTCCCGCGTGGGTCCATGCGCACGCGCAGCACTAGACTGGCTGAACACTGGAGGGGGTGGCGTGCGGTTCGCGACGACGCGCGGCTCGCTACTCGCGTCGTGCGCGTTCACCGCCGAGCGTGATGCGGCCGCGTGCAACGATGACCGCGTGCTCGCTACTGCACTTGCCCTCCATGCCAATCTTACGCCGCATCATGGTAATAATACATTAGTATATATACTCTTAAATAAATTAAAATAATATATCAGGGCTAAATTTAACACCCAAATTAAAAGACGTTTATAACTACCTAAGCGAATTGTTGAAAGTGATAATGCTTTAGGTTGTGAGTGTCAACTGAGTTCACCGTGGAAATCCCATTCAACCAGCAGATTGTGTATTGAATATTATATTTAAAAAAATGAATCATTTTTAGACTCTAAAAACCAAATTGGGATTCTCGCGAGTAATACCACATAAATAATACCTACACATTTTTTTTTTAATTTTAAAATAAAAAAAGTCCAAAGCGTCACAGACTTATGGTATACTTTGATTAAATGTTAACCTTTGTGCGAATAAATTATAATAATATAGCGACAGAAGAAGGATATGGGCATAAGGCCTATAGACAACTCAAATAAATTGTAATAAAAAATCACCACTACTCATACAGGTCCGCGGGGGACGGAAGGGGGTGTTGGTGCGGGGGTTGGCGGGGGTGGGGTGCAACGCGCTCGCGAGCTCGTGCTGGTGTCGGACGACCGCAACTTGCGTGTGAAGGCGCTGGCCGCGGATCTGCCCACCCGTGACCTGCCCTCCTTCGCGCAGTGGGCCGGCATCGACACGGACAAGGTATTTTCAAATGAGTGATAAAAAATAAAGTGAAAGACTAATTAATGTTAGAGATAAAAAAAGGTGAACGTTCACTAATTAGTTTCATAATACTGGAGTATAGTTGAGTTTACTTCTGCTAAAAAGAAAGTTTTGCGTAAATTCTTGCGCTTCCCTATTTTCCAAGTTGTAATCTGTAATTTACATTTTCTCCTAATTAAGAGCGACTAAGGATAACGCTTTTGTATCGTGCTTCTCTCTTCACACTAACTAGATGAAACAGAACGACGCTAAATAGGCCAAACCTATGTTCTTTTTTCTAAATAACTCAATAAAAACATAATTTAAAGAGCAGACAAATTAGATCCACCGTCGTGTAATTTTATGTATGTCTTAAAAATATTGATTCAGTTGAATAAATACTTTTGAAAACAAATTGTTAGATAAACTACAGACAGATAAATACACTTTCATAAATGATGTTATTAACGCAGCTGGACGAACTATTGCTAGCCCTATGGCACTATTGCTAGCTCGTATAACGGTCAGGTGTGAATATTCTCACAAGTTCAAGAAGTAACTGCGAATCATTAAAAATTTTGCTAAAGGCTGAGTTCGCATGAAGACGTAGATTACAATCTTTTGTCTTGTTTAGCTAAAATCTTAGTTGTCGTCTGAAACGTTTTGTCTTTCATTAGTGTTTTTAAATTGATTCGATGACGTCATATTTTCTTAGAATCAATCTCATCCGTTTTTCACATTCAAATTGTTTTATTTATCTTATTTATAATAAAAATAAATTAACGAAAAACAATGAAGCTATAGACGATTAGACATAATTCACGCAATCAAATGTAAGGTTAATTAATTACGCGGTTGAGGTTCGGTGTCACGATCGTTTCCAAAATGTAAGGACAATGAGAGGCCACACTGTTGCGCTGCGTCGGCGTTACCGAATATGGGTCAGATGCCACATAGCTGCATTGTGGCGACGTGCGTAAACACAATACAAACGATTTACTTTATAACTACATCACTTTTTTTTCGTTGTTCGTTGTCGTCTAAATACCAAGTCCAATGGCGAATTGCAACAATACAGCATACATTTCGATCGTCGCTGACAGCGGCGGCGACACATAAAAAAATCAAATGAAATGGGACTCAATGGTTTAATAAGTTTTATTATGCTCTGCGCCAGTTAAAGGCAGCCGCGTCATGACAGCCAACCAAAGACGTTGGAGCCTTGCTTCTGCGTCGAACCACCGCAACGGATAAAAGCAATGTGGCTTCTTTCGATCTTTTATGACAAATTCGTTACTTACTGACGGCATTTTTAACAAGCTTGCAAAACAATGTACGTGACAAAGTTTTTCTCACGTTTGACAGTTACAAATTACGTAATGATATTTTTACCTCCGTGGTTGTATGTTACTTGAGGTAGAGGATCATTTGTTGTTGATTTTGTTGCCTTATAACTCAAAACGGACGCTAACAGTAGTAAGTAGCGGGCACTGATTTGACTGTTTAGGGTGAGACCGCACTACAGCTACACGACACTTTACTTCCTTAAAACTGACATTTTGCAAACGTAAACGTTTTATAAACGTCAGTTCTATGTAAGTATGGTCTTACCTCTATGGTTAAGCTATCTATATTTCTTTTCATAGCATAATATAAATGAAAAAAAGGCGCTTCTGCTGTCCGTAACAAATTCAAATGCCGTTTTTACGAACACCTAGGTCCTAGAGCGATTTGATGACGTATGGGCCATTTATGGGTGCAAATTAATTTATCCAACGAAATTATTATTAAGCTTATAAAAGTAAATAAGTATCTTGTGAATATAAATACATTAATATTATTGCGATGCGGCACTTAAGTTTATGAGGGATGGTATTTTTAAGATTAGTCAGTACTCTCGTAATCTTGACAGTAATTAATGACGTTCATTGCTTTATGGGACCATCAGCGATTAGACTTGTATGCATTAAGCAGATATTATGCTTTCGTAAAATCGAACATCAACGTCAGTAAAACTAAATTGTTTATGCAAGGTCCCTTAAAAATTTTCCCTGTCAATATATCATATTATTTTTAAGATTAAGATGAATTTTTAAATGTACATAAGTTTGTTAAACGCATAATAAACGTTCGATATGTTTTCAGAGTCCAACGACAAAGGCGCCGACGATGGGGGGTGACTCGGCCCCCAATAACAAGTGAAGCCGTCGACCCACGACGACCTAGTTATATAACGTGACAAATTAACATTACGTACATAGTAGATAATTAACGAAATAACATTTACCGCAGGCTCGTCCCGCGCGACGCTCACGCATGTCACTCTAGCATAGGAATTGAATAGAGATAAGCGAAATAACACACCAATAGAGAGATAACTGGTAACTTTGTTAGAAGCTTTAGGATTCCACCTTCGTGTTCCTGGGCCACGTTTTTAATTGTTAATATTTTTTTTTGTGAAATGAGATATCGATTCGGCGGCGCCGCCGAGTTATTATTTTTTACTTATTTTTCTAATATTTTATTTTTACAATGTATTTTATGATTTCGATTGCGCCCGCTTTAATCGACGAAGTGGCATATTGAACGGTCGGCGAGGTGTCACTCGTCATAGCGTACCTCCCGCGGACGTCTCTCTAGTTCTAATTCGATACGTCCCGCCGTGTCTCCCGCGATTAATTTATAACATAGATGTGGGGCGTAAAGAGAATAAATAGAGGTAGTATGTAGGTATATGTGGTCGCGGTACCGCAAGCTGGCGGCGCGTGCGTCACTCGCGGCGGTAACTCCTCGCCGGCCCGCGTTTCCCCGACGTCGGACACGTCCGGCACGACGCGCGACGTATTCTTTTCATCACCATCAGATTTGAACGCCGATACACACTCGTGCCACTCGAAGCGGAGTTTGCTTTGCATTAATATTATCGTTGTTTTTAAAAGTTGACTGCATCGTAGCGAAACTTAGCCGTAAGAATAAAATAGTGACCAGATTTCCATCACGATTATATTGCACTATATACATATACTTTTGTTAAACGTTTAAAGATATACAAACTTTTACTATATCTATACTGAAATCGTTTTATTGTAACATATTCCGCTAAGAGAACGTATTCTTTTATTGATTTCTCGCCGACTATCAGGGAATATTTTAGAGGTACTCTAATGTGTCGTTACTTTATTTTATAGCTAGTTGTTAACGTTGACGATGAAATACGAACGATCTATCGGAACGAGAGAGTAATGTGAATTTATCATTTTTTAATGAGATGACGATGTTACTTTTGTCTTAAATCATGTTTTAATAAACATTAAACTTCCGACTGTTGTTTCAATCGACCTCCCCTCTTCCTGCCGGCTCCCGATGTCACGTGTAATACGACGTTTGTATCACGTAAAGTTTGCGATTACCGGGTGTTATCGAATTAACCGCCTGCGCCTGCCGCGAGGTCGGCGAGCGCGCGGCCTCTATATTATATAGATTCCTTCGATCGCATCTCGTCGACGGCAATTAGATGGTCCCAGCGACGCTCGTCGCGCGACTAGGACCGCGAAGGAATTATAATGGCTGCGAAACTTTCAAAGGACTCCAGCTCTATTATATTTGCGCGTATGTAATGAATAGTAAATCTATTTATGGTCGAACGAGTGAGAAATTCCAATGTTTAGAGTTGAGCAATGGGAATTGGCAGTGTTCCGAGGCGAGGTGAGGTGAGGCGAGGCGGCGGCGGTGCGGAGGTTGTAAAAGCCCCGTTATTCTTATTTACCGTGCATCTAGCTTTGGGCGCTCCGTGCTTATTTACAATACACGTATTATATAACGTGGGTGCACTTAACTACGACGTATATTCACATGACGGACGTTTAGGACGCCGGACCAAGCGTCCCATAAAATTTCTATCCAATTAAAGTAACCTACAGAATAACCTGATGATATAACATGAAATAATTGTTATTATGTTGTTATTGCAAATGTTAAAACTGATACATTTCCAATGTTTCCGAGATCATGCGTATATCTTTGCTAAAACGCAATTTCTGTTTAGCTTTACATTTGTAATATAGATGCCGAAAACCTATTTATCTCGGTAGCAATCTACTTTCAGTCATTTATTTGTTCCTCATTTTCCGTTACCTACTTCCTCATTGTGTTTTATAAAGATTAAAATATGAAATACCAATGAAATTGTATCAGAAAGGAAAAAAATGCTAATAAGGTGTGAAATGAGATGACACCTTGAGCCGTGAATAAGTAATGAACTAAAAACACTGGAAATGGGAAAAAGAACAACTTCGCAGGTTTTTGTGCTGAAAGTTGTCAGTTTGTGACTAGTTACTTGTTGCCTACTGCCAATAAAACGCAGTCAGCCTACCTATCCTAGCCTACTTATACTTGTAGTACCTACCTACCTACCTACTTTAGCAGCATATCTATACAATATCTACAGCACTCAGAGACGAATAGGCAAGATGTCATTTTTTTTTTCCTATTTGTCTTGAAAATAGAAATATCGGTGAAAAAAAAAAACTCTAATAGCTTAAATTCTCTCAAAGATAATATGGTAATTTTAAAATCACATAAAAAGACCATCCCAAAACTTCCCATTTAAAACGATACTCCAATATGAAGTCACTTACCGGTAGTTTGTTTGTACGCATCGCGGGAAGACTTTGTTCGATAGCTATATTAAGGGCCTGTTTCACCGCTTGGCCAGTTAGCCCCGTGACATGTAGACATTCTGAAAACATTTGTTTCAAATTTACTCAGAAATAAATGATTTTTATTTATTACAAAAAAAAATATAAAAGTTATTAAGCTGAATATACCTTTAGATACCTTTTCTAAATATTATAACTTAATTCTATATAAAATATAGCAAATTTTTTGACCTATTGGACGACCCTATTCCCTAATCGTTTTAAATTAAGGTTTTGTTATAAATTTAAGTAATCATTCCGATCCTCGCTGCCAGCGGCCGCGACTTAAAAAATCAAATAAATTACCACTTATTGGCAAAAGCAATAGGTTTTATTTTCTAATGACATTGGTATAGGTGCCTGTAACGCATAATATAATATTAAGAGGCGTTGTTAGATTAGTATTGACTGTGAGAGTGACACTAGATATAACTCATGCGGATTAACTTGGCACACGAACATTTCCTTAAAGTACTGACCGCATGAAAAATGTTGTACTTTTTTGGTATTATTTAACAATTTTGACAAAAATTTCAAATTTTTAAAAATTATAGCTTGACAACAATTTCTGTACGGCGCCCTAGGAACGTAGGGCGGAGCGGGGCCGGGGACGGGCAAGAAAAAGTTTGAGGTGTACTCGAGATCAATGTAGTTGTTGAACGTATTTTACGATATAAATTGACAGTTTAAAGTTGGTACTATTTAGAGGCAAGAAGTATTTAAACTGTACATTGTGTGAGCCAAGAAGTGTTTAACATATATACAATCGTCCCCTGCCTCGCCGCGCACATACCCAAAGCGCGGTATAGCGCTTGTGATCAAGCTGTACCATAATATTATGCATAATATTAACGTCTTGTAGAAATTAATATTTATGCGTAGTTACAAAACGATTAGGTATAGGCTTCTTGTGTATAACCAGTAAGGCAGAACAAAATAGACTCTTAAAAACCTTAAAAATATTTTAAGATTAAGAAGATTTAAGAGCCTATTTTGTTACGCATTAAATGCCAAAATATTATTTAATTGCTAGCAGTGTTATCTCTATAGATATAACATAATGACTAACAATGACAAACTTAACGAATATATAACAAAAAATTAACATTGACAAGTAATGACTTGTAAAAGATGTTGATATGTCAACGCTACTGGACATAAAATTTATAAATTTTCGGCTTAAATTTTTTGTTTTATGCTGACGCTACTCGACGCAAGTGGTGAATGCGTGGTGCTGCGAGGGAAAGCAGGAGGGTGATTGACATAACGGATATTTCAAGCCGTGTGCCTAGTTATATCCCACGAGTAGAGTATTAAAATTAAAAAAAAACAAAATGGCGGATTTTTTTTTGCCAAATTTAAATTGCTCGGTTCCTGCAGTCAGGTTTTCTGATTTTGGACATTTATTGAGCTTAAATTTGATTTTTGTAGTTAATTTTCGATGATTATTTAGTTTTAAACTATTGAGGTAAATCTATAGAGAGGAAGCTGTCCTCTTTATAGGCAATGGTGTGTCCCCTTCCACTGCGGGTTATGATGCTGCATAAATAATTTGAGTAACATGGCAAACTGCAAGGCGCTGCAACTTTTCAGCGTTAAGTATTTCTATTCAATTGTTTACAAATTAAATACGAACGTTTAATTAGTAAGCAAAGACACGTGCTGTTTGCCACATCATAGAGTAAGTAAATTCAGAGTGAAATGACGATACAAAGACGAATGCTTCCTACATGTTTGCATTTTTGTAATAATTAGCGTAAATCTTTATATTTTACTGTTTAAAAATACTAGTCAATTTTAATAAGTTTAACTTATCTAGTAAATTATATTAAAATGAAAACTTTACCTATAATAACATTAAAATGTTGGATTTATTATTTTATTTATTTTTTCCCTTAAATATATAATATCTACTTATTAAAAATATTTGTTTTATATTATAAACTTATTGAAATGGGTGTATATTAATTCGAGTGGCATAAAACTGTGTCACTTCTGCGGTGTTAATCTAATAGCAATCACTGCCAATTTAAAAAATGGAAATTCAGCGAGTGTGACAAGTTCGATGTTTGAAAAAGCCTCTTTATTCATATACCTTAAAGTTTCAAACGTTATGAATTCCGTGTTTCAAACTGCTGATGAGAGGTAGGAATCAGTAGCGCATATGAAGAGGGGTTATAAGTGCCCATAAGTTATAGGTACCTATAATTAACTATTATTTTTATTAACCTTTATATAAATTCATTAACTAGATACTTGTAAAAGGTGCCTAAAATATATAAAGAAAAAACTTTGATTTAATATCATTCTACTCCCAATGATTCAGCGACCCATCTCTAGGTATATAACTACTGGCAGTCAGATGAGCTGAGAGTAGGTAAGTACCTACGTAAAATAAGAAATATATTGCAGGGGTTCCCAGAGAAACATTGACTTATTGGAAATTCAAATCTGAGTTGGCGAGATGCTTAAGGAATAATGACAAAATAACGGGTAAAGCCTTGACGAGCCATTTGGCTCGGGCGGCTGGTCTAGTTCCTAGAGGGTTGCTGCTACTGAGAATTCAACCGCACAAGTTTATTATAACTCGTCGATATCATTTTAACGCATAAACGGAAAGTGAGTCAGGACGCGGAGATCGGGGCTTCACACGCAAAAGTTTCCTCAACCGCCCGAGATCTGCTTGCGGCCGAAACTCGAAACGTTCCGTACCTTCTTAACAGGAATTTTGAGTTGTTTTGTTTTAAGGGCTTAGTGTGTCATAGAGGTGACTATGTCGAGACAGTGCTAAAGAGTTCCAGGCAGGCGATCGGTATTTACATCTATTTTAATGTTCAGCACGTATTGCTCCAAAGATACGGTGTGAAACGAAGCTTCACGACATTCCTATTCAATCGTTTCGACTAACCTATTCCTACTTATGTCACACCAGTTCGACTGTTGATTCTGCGAAATACTCGTAGCTAATGAATGCCCTAGATGCAGTCTTAAGACCCTAGGGCCCAGACAGAGGAGCGTGCGACATTAATATTAATGGTGGACACCTGTCGCCACCCCGTCCGTGTTCTGTCACAGTCATGGGAGTTGGAACTGAGACGACAAGTACTTGCCAAAATACACCGCGTTGCATTAATTTGTGTTTTTTTTAAACAGATTTAATCGTTTCAACTTGTTTGTAACATTGAAAATGACAAACAGATTAGTTGTTTTACAGAGATAAGTAGAATTACAGTTTTAACTCCGACCGAATGAAATCAGGTTTAATTAAGGTTACACCCGTCATGTTCAATAAATTCGCATTCGTTTAAAATTATTTCACACATAAAGTAATTTATAAATGTGTATCCCAATTTTACACTCCATTAAAAAGTTGGCTACAGAATGAAAAAGTAACAGCCAGGTACCATAAAAATATTGTTTCATTAAATGGAACACAAAATCGAAATGCGCTTAAATATTGTATAAAACCCATGTCTAAAATGATAATTGCCCTGTAAAGAGATAAAACAGATCAGTCTATAAAACTTTAATCTTGCCTTTTGCGTATAGGTTCATTCACCTTTACAAAAAATTCGCAGCTCCTCTTGAATACTCAACATATTGTTTACAGAAATTTTAACAATTAAAAAACAAAAGATTTGTTTCCAGACTAAATTAATTCTCATCATTAGATTACTAATTTACTTACTATCTAGGTACCTCATTAACGTATTTTTTATGTTCATGCGTCAAATTTTGAAAAATTTTAAAAACACTTTGAAAAATTCTGTTCAAAAAAAAGGTTCAATACATTCTTTCATAGAGCTTATAAAGTAGGGGTCGGGCAAAAGTGAATGCGCTAGTGCAGGAAGCGCGCTCCGAGGCAAATAATTGCGGACTTGATTAGACGCCGACAACGAGTTTTTCTTAAGTATCATATAGAAGTTATATTACAGGCGGTTTTTGTTCGCATCACCCCGACGTCAATGGCAGGGCTTCCATGGAAGGCGGTGCGCTCGGAGTTTATTTGCCTTTTACTGGATCTTTCTGCCCACGACATAGGGGTGATTGCGGTAGAATAATAGGTGATTTCTGAACGCGCAGTAGGTGTCAGCCTGCTTCCGCGCAGACATATTGAATGATCATCACGCTCGTGAATCGTGCGATTTAATCGCACCTAGCTAAAACGAACGCGTAAGTTTCCGAGTAATTAATAAATTAGTATGCCTCGGCTCGGCCGTTCCTTGGCACTATCGGGTACTTGTGAGTCATTCGCTATGTAATAAAAAATGAACGCGTCTTCGATACGTGGAACGTTAATGCTAAAATTTAAATATCAAGTAGCAATTTAGATAAATAAAAATATTATATTATTTAAGATCTGGGGGAATATTTAAGTTACATTTTACTATTATTTAAGTATTCTGTGGTTATATTCAGGAAAGAGTTTTCATATGAAATCAGAGCTTCCCAAACATATTTCATCATGCGCAAACTTTGTCAATTTTCCAATTTTTTTAGCGACCGATTTACATGTCGACACCTCACACAGGTAACTTACTAATTAGCTTCGCATGGAGTTTATTTAAATCTATGTTTTAAATTTTTCTTACCGAAGAGAGCAGTGACAGTGCAACTTCACAATATACTTTAGGTATATGTTGGACATGAAGACCTCACCTGCAAGCTACGTGTAACACAAGAAGACAAGAATCAATAGAAATAAATAGTAGAGCTTGACCACAACCTCTATACCGTGACCTAGGAACGTGGGATGGGGCGCGGGACGGGTAAGAATACTAGCGCCGTCAGCGTTGACGGCCAACTGACAAAGTAGCGCGGCCGGTAACCATGGTAACCGTCTCCCGCCGCGCCGCACTTATGTCTGGTTTACACTACACGTATTAATTACATGAGTGGTTTCTTTAGCTTCTGCACTTTCTGCGTTAGCAAATTAGTGAAAATATATTTTTTGTGAAAGTTTTACAATTTGAATATCGAGCTAACGGAGCTTTAATAAAGAAAACAAAAATAAGGATTTCAGTATCGAATACTCGACACATTACTTTTTAATTAACCCCATTCTCATTCCCTTCCAGGAAGAGAATTTCATTGTGGAATTTTAAAATTAATTTTCCAACGCTTTCATGCCGGATAATGGATATTCAATCCATATGACACGTAGCTTTTATTAGTAAACTGTATACTAGCTGTGCCCCACTGTGCTACTAATAAAAGTAGCCTACGTGTTACTCCAGAATGCCAGCAAGCTTTATGCCTAACTTCATGTTAGTTGGTGTAGCCGTTTAAGCGTGAAAAAGTAACAAACACGCTCACAAACTTTTGTGTTTTTAATATTAGTAGGATCTGACACAAGTATCCACAAGATAAAACTTAAATTATTATTTTTTAAATATTAATTAGGTTTCTCAAAGTTTAGAATGTAGATAGTGTAGTAATCTAGGGTATATATTTAGTTTTTTGCTAACGAAACCGTTTACCTTTCTTTAAATTTCGCTTGAATAACGATCGTTCGTCCAGGTATAATATACATCTATACATATAATAAAACAGTAACATTTGCGTGTCTGTACATTTAGTATTTATATAAAATAATCAATGTGGAGCGGAGGCTAAGGAACAGTCATAGAAAACAAATCGACAAAAAAATATTGTCTGTTAATCTGTTTGTATGTGCTAATCTCCGGAACTACTGGACGGATTTGAAAAATCTACGGTTCTCGCTTAACATACGAAGTTTCGCACAACGAGGTTGCTGGCATCGACTGTATAATAAAACATCGTGATCCTGCTCTATAACTGGGACATTACATTTATAGGCTCAGTTGGCTGTAACCAATAACCGTAGCTTATTAAATGAAGCAGACGTATCAGATATGTCGTTTTATCAACTTGTTCAATCGAAAACTGGTCTCATTAGAGTCTAATCGTGTAGCGGGGGTCATCTTGGCAACGTTTAAACTGGGGCCGTACTACGAAACGTCTTGAGACTCAAACGAACGAATCGGATTGCCGCATAACGTAAAAATTAAAATGACGTTTTTAGAGTAGGACGGGAGCATTTAACGCGACGTGTACCTAAAATATTCGATCGAATTTAATTTTGATAAGATGTTAGTTGTTAAATGTATGTATACAATAATAACTGATATATTAAGTAATGTTTATTTGCGTTGCACTTTGTTAGATTTTGCAAAAATACTCGGGATAGTTGTAGATTACAATTATTATTATCAAGAATAGTAGTGTGTTTGTATTTTTCTGCTAATTTCAAATGTCAATTTTGAAAAACAAAATTAGATATGTCCTTTTTCGTTATGGCAGCGGAAAAAGGTTTATCATTAAGCTTTTTATTATATCAAGAAGATGTATTTTTAACCACATTAAATGTAAATTACTAAAGGTGTTATTGTGTATAAGTAAATATGTCAACATTATCCTATTAATAACCGTCGTGGATGGTCCTAGGTTAGACTTAGAGACTGATGTACAGCACGGTACATGGGTACCCACTGGGTTGTGGGTATTAAAGGTGTGCAATTTTCAATAGGTTGTTGCGCTAGAATGCGGTACTGTTCGAAAATAGTCGGAACAAAGTAGCTGGCGAGATAACGTGTCCGAATTCCTGAATATCCCTCCGCGGGTCTGCTACAATGTGTCGTACGCAACAAAATAAAGCCTGTGCCGTTACTGCGAACGCAGGTCATCCGAACTGCAGTTTCACAAGCCGTGAGCATACGCTTATAGGGTACATTGTAAACTTATAACTTATTAGTACCTAGCTTTTGCCCGGGCTTCGCTTGCGTGAAATTTGAAAATCGTGTAAAAATACAAATATTTTGAAAAGTTATATTTTAAATGAAGTTTCTCCAAGACCAAAAGTAGCCTGTTTTCCCTCTTCGTCTCTTCAACTTTGCACCAGTCTTTGTCAAAATTTGGTCGATTGGTTGGGTAGTTAAACCGGGAATAAATAATATAGTGAAGTGGCTTAGACTTGAGAGTGTAACTCTTGACTCGGAGGTCGTGGGTTCTATTCCGACGTTGGAAACATGTTATTTCCAAGTTTGGTTAGCAGGTTTATCGCCTAATTGTATGAAAAGCAATTTTTCCTGCGAAAAAATATTACCAAAGTTTTTTATGATTTATTACTTTAAGATCCGCAAATATCCTGATGGATATATCAGCACCATATGATAAATTATGTCCATCAAATTAGTGTATTAAGTACGAGGAGATTATCCGTTCCGAGAATTGGAAGCTCCGGTTCAACACACCAAGTTCCCTGATCTCAGGAAACAAACAAAAAACAATTTCGCATGAATCATGTGTGCAAAATGTCGGATTTGGTTCCCAAATGGTAATGTAACGTTATTAGGTACCGCTTTATTACTCTACCAGAAAAATACATAAGTTAATGACCACTATAAAAATATAAACGTTAAATGCGTGAGTTTTTAATATCGTGCAACTGATACTACCTGATTGTGTAGGAAGAATAAAGCTAGATATAATTTTAGTGTTATATTTATTGACGAGGAAAAAATAGGTTTTATCTATTTCTATTGTTAAGTCATCATCTACCATAAACCTGATAACGTTCGAATTTTGAAACGTAACATCTTCGTTATTGCATATAAAACTTAGACTTGGGTTTAGACGTACATTCTGTACCTATGATTGTGGGCTTAGTGGTTTAGGAATGTAGACTGCAGACCAAATAGCTGAGACAAAAAAATATATTCCAGAAAAAATACACCATTAAAAAGAAGACCTCAAAAGTGTTCGTCGATCTTCGTCGATCGTTAAAAAATAAAAATTCCGGGTCAAATATGCCAATTAATGATAACCCTATAATTTACTTGCAAACGGTAAAATTAAAAATAATAAATGCTGTGGATAAAAGTAGATCACACAATTTTCTACAGAAGTTATATTAACACATTTTTACTTTATCACAATTATTATATTACTATATTACAATGATGATGAGCCTATTGATGGTAAACTTCCGTATAAAAATATATGCCCAAAGTGTACTTTCTGACTCCCTGAACTTTAGACTTCTCACCAGCACCCAGTTGGACAACTTACAAGTGAAATCATAGAACAAAATCTTATTGTTTTATGCTCTTCTACCGTCCTTTAAAGGTCTCCTGCGGGGTCATATGACCTATCCATTTTGTCGACGAATCAGTAGTCGGGACACACACATACCCAAAAGTTTTATTTCTGACTTTTGTTATACCTTGGATATTTTTATCAGAATCGCGGCGACGATCGTGTCGGTCGATGATAATGCTGTTGATTGTGAAGGCAGGTGTACAAAGTTGCTATTACTCATCCTCCACGCTCATCCTCGTACTACAACCTTTAACACATGTATCAGTTTATATTAATAGTAAATTTATTATCCATACAAAAAATCGTGTGCTCAAAGCATCCATTCAACCGTGATGATATGAGGTCGTGAGGACGTCATGATGTTGACATCATCCTCATTATGTACAGACATCCGGTAACGTCCCCGGCTACTAGGGTTGGCATGATTCTATTGACTCCAGCTTGAGTCATCTTCACATTAGGTATCCTCCTAGATTATGTTACGCCAGCGGTAAACAGAGCCAAAATGCGTATTGAATTCCTAATGACTCATTAGAAATGTATTATCAATTTATATTTAAAGATCTGATTCAATGTTTATCCTGTATGTGACGTTTTTATTGGTATATTTTTTAGACTCGATCATCGCCGAAAAAAGTTAAGTAAGTCATGGAAAATGATAACGTATGAATCATTTGACCGGCGTGATTTTTTATGATATTTTTACGTTCTAAATTTTTAGCTCAAGTGAGCTTCAGTGCCTACGCAGAACTGCAATTAACTTAAAAAAAACTCGTTATAAACGCGGAATACAAACACACGTTTAGCTGATAGCACCCAGGACCGTGAATTCGCGCGGCCCACGTCAAAGCATATAATTCTAAATAAAAACCAATTTCAATAACAATTACGCAATAACAATTGTTATATTAAAAATATGTATGATTAATTTCTTATATTTCCTTAAATAAAAATGTCGGCCCGGTGATGAGTTCACATCGTCCTATGTGGCCCTTGGCCAGAAAAGTGTGACGACCACTGATCTAGGAACTGAGCGCCACCGGTTACTTATTTCGCTAGAAACAATCATTTTGTTCGATGATTGATTTTTTATCTCGTAGGTAACGAAGAGTCGTGTTTTGGACGGGGCGGGTTAGGTCATCCGGCAAACATTTCTGTTTTTGTGGTATATGCGCTAGAAGGCCTCACCGGACACGATTCCAAACAAATGATGCCATGATAGTGATGTAGTGTTGATTAAATTTGTTTTACGCTCGAAGGTATTAATTATGGATATTCGATAATCATAAATGTGATGATTCTTTGATGTGGTCGGAAGGTTTCGTTCGATTTTCTGCACTACACATTAATGCAATTAAGTTGCCATTTATTTCTTGGTAAAGCATCAGTGGCGTAACTATACCGTTCGAGGCCCGTGGCTAATTTGTTTTCGTTCCACTATGTCAATCAAATACGAAAACACGTCAAGTGATTATCGTAAAAAATAATCGCTTGCCGCTTGTCTAGGGAAGCTTATCGGGGGCGTCTACCGGCTGGGGGCCCGTGGCATTTTTTCGGATTGCCACCATCTAGTTACGCCACTGTATAGCATCTAATTTAGCCATTACGTACGTAATTATATTGTAAAAATTATTAACGAAGTTAACTTTTAACAAATAACATAGTAGGAAGCTATTTTAGAAGCGTGAAGATATCTATTATTAGAAGCAGATTCGCATATTGACTTTATACCAGTATGCGAATACGCAAATAGCATTGGTGCGATGTTCCCATAGAGTTCTCAGTAAGATATTCCGGGCTTACGGTAGTATTAGCATGTGTTTATACGGGTATAATCGCAGGCTTCATTCAGCAGGTTTTCGTCTGAATATTCATGTACAGGTCATTCAAAAATATCTTACCTCCACATGACCATTATGTGATTGTCTTACAGACTAATTTCATAGAAACTTCGAGGTGAAATAGACGTAGGAGCGTCACGCAGCCGGCGCCCGCGCATTAGACATCAACGCGCGATGCGTAGAAAAGCGTGATAGTTGAAGCAGGTATAAGGTCAGTTGACTGTCATGTTCGTGAATTGTTATCGGCCGAGTCGTCATTTTTGAATGAGGAATCTATATATTAATACGTGAGCGGAAAAATTTGTACTCCTTTTTACGAAATACGCGTAGATGTAAAAGCATGTTATTTCTCCTAGTTATAGTTGATTAGGAGGAGGAGCGTGGAATACCAATATTATTTTAAAATATACTTTAATCTTGTGTATTTTTAATAAACAAAGCGCAACGACACTACAATATTTTGACATGACTCGATAATCGTACACGAAATACTATTTTATTTATGGTTAAAGTCAATGTGTTGTTTTTTTTAATTTTAGGGCCTGGTTACGAGACCTTTATATCAAATTGAAGTCTGTGATGAAATTAAGAATAGATTTTTTTATAGCTTCTCTAGACGATGAATTTAAAAAATTATAGTCGAATTTCGATCACAAGCCAGCCTGTACTAATTGTAAATAACATTATTATTTCTAATGTATATAAGTCACCAGCTTCTCGTGGTGGCTTAGTTCTTTGACTTTCGGTCATTCCATTTTGTGCTGTCTCCCGCTTTGTTTTCGGGGAGGGAATCTTCTTCCGATTAAGTTCGTTGAAAACGCTACACATTTTCAATTAGCTTACATTTACAGTTTAATATTATTTTTTTGCCTTATTTTATAAAAAAAAATAACACACTACAATATTTTGACATAACAAGATAATCATAGAAAAAAAGCGCGGGAACTTGAATAAGGCGGTCGCGGCATTTTTTCTCCAATTCTTAAAATTATTTTTTTATGTGTTAATTATATAGTTTACTCTTAGTTACTTTTTCTTTATTTAGTTATTTAGTTCATATTTGTATTGGTAAGTTCTCTTTTTCTTTATTGTAGTAAGACCATGGAGAAGCCAGACCCAGGGGAACTGGTCCCCCTGATGGTCACTATGTTACTATAGCATCTAATGATTCGAGTATGGACACGGATACTTCATACTCCACAAATAGTCGCAAAC
>JAOTAV010000027.1:2320694-2347263 GCA_026546445.1 Cyclargus thomasi | reverse complement strand
TTTTTTTTAAATAAAATTTAATGGCCTGGTAACAAGACCTTTACGCCAAATTGAAGTCTGTGATTGAATTGAGAGATATTTTTGGTCGCATTTCGACTTTTCGACGAGAGTTATGATAGAATAAAATTTTGATATTATGTTCCTTTGCGTCTCTGATTTGCACGGTTTGGCATTTCGACTACAGGGCAAACTCTAGTAGGTATAGATAGGCATATGAGTTATAATAGAATACAATTTTGATATAATGTTCCTTTGCTTCTCTGGTTTGCACGGTTTGGCAAAATCCAGCTGATTAAAGAATATTTATAACTTAATCACACTATAAATATTTTTTAAGTCTCTTAAATCTCAGAAACCATTATAAGACCTTGTTTATCATTAATAGTGACATTTAGGCGATACTTAAAATATAGGGTTTTAAAAATATGGGTTATTAATAACAAATTTATGCATCCGAGTAATTTAAAAAGGGGCAAGGTTATATGATTAATTTCAAGGATACAGGACGTCTCTGCCGCAATCATCACAAACAGTAAAAAATGTTATTATTGACAAACATGAACATCAGTAGGTACAAAAAGGTTTGTTACAGGCACATAATAACTAGGTACCTTAATAATCTTCTTCAAATATATATTTTTTTAATTATAGATTTCGCTTCGTTTTATTGAAAGTGTCTCTAGAGAACATACATTTTTGTAATGGCTTCATAAAATCCATTACAAAAATGTATGTTCTCTAAACTAACCAAGTCTTTTTTGGGCCTGTATCAACGCTTCCTGATAAATGTCAGATAGGCTATCGACAACTTTTTTACAGATTCTCATACATAGTCCGTCAAAAAAGCTGTGGATATAGTATCCGACACTCATCAGGAATTGGTGGAACAGGCCCTTAAACTCAAAACCCTGTTTTACTACTTCCTAATAAGTGCCATAAAGCTAGCTATCCCCAATATATCAGATATTAGGCAGATTTCATAAGGAGAATCTATGAATTAAGTTATGAATAGCCAGTCCGACACTTATCAGGAACGTGTCTTTAATTATATAATAAAATCCCGGAATACAAAATAGAATATCAGAAAACGTAGGAGAAAGATTGTAAGCGTGGACACCTGGAGCCGGAAAGATTTATGCACGAAGTTCCATCCACGAGTGATTCCATTTCCGACATTATATATAATTGTCGATTTATGTTAACACAGGTTTATAGCACCATAGCCGGGACCGAGGCGCGTCGTGCGAACATAAAATATTGTAAACAGGGAAGACGTTTATAAGGAACTCTTGTTTGCGACTCCTCAACTTTACATATAAATAACTATTACGGACGCCGACCACGAAAAGCAATCTCGTCGGGTGGCAGTTAAGGTCCTCAAGTTATTTTATAACGAAGTTCATTAATGCCGGCCGCCGAGCGCCGCCGAACCCCGCCGAGCGCCGGCAAAATGCGTCTAAACACCGCTCCTAAGAGCTTACCTGTTGCGCTACACGGTACTCACTACAATGTATAATTATTACTTAATAATGTTCAAGTGAGCTTCGCAGGTTAATATGGCTTCCTACATTATTAACACCGAGTACACCTCGAAATTAATCAGATCAGGATTGTTGCTCCCGCTACCTTAATCTCGGTACTTTTTACTATTTGCGTTATGTTATAATGTGTCGAAACAGATTATAATTTATTTAAGAAACTCTATTCGTGCATCTATTTATAAAAAAATAAAATTGATGACAAAGTTAAAATTTATAAAAGAAATTGTATTCGTATAATATATTCGTTCTTAAGCAGGCGTATAGTATATTCGTTCTTAACCCTAGCCACTCCGCCGCGCCGCTGATGATGAGCAAGTAAGCGCGTCGAATTTATCGATATCATGATAAAAGGAATGAAAACGCAGAAAACATATTTGTTGTATTAGAACCCCCTTTAAACATTAAATTTATTTTATTTTTAGTATTTGTTGTTATAGCGTCAACTAAAATACATATTCTGTGAAAATTTCAACTGTCTAGGGTCTACCTATTACCGTTCTTGAGAGACAGACAGACGAACAGATAGACAGACAGACAGATCTTAGTGACAGACATCGAAATCTTAGTGATAAAGTCGTTATTATCCTTTGGGTACGGAACCCTATAAAAGGGCTTACGATTTCAAAATGCAATCCTTTTCTAATCTTATAAAAACCTGGTGGAGTTTCAAATTGTATCACATAAATTTTCCCAAGAGAACCAGCTCACTCGAGTTAAAACACAACATTAAAAAAATCATTTTCATAATATTTAAGATACGAAACTGGTAAGCAGTGGCGTAACTACAAGGTGGCAAGCCGGCAAAATGCAAAGGGCCCACAGCCGGAAGGTGCCCCTGATCAGCTCTCATAGACAAGTGGCAAGCCATTATTTCTTACAATAATCGCTTGACGTGTTTTTGTATTGGATTGACATAGTGGAACGAAAACGAATTTGCCACGGGCCTCGAACGGTGTAGTTACGCCACTGCTGGTAGGTATATGACACCAATATTTGGTAACTATTAAAAGGAAAACATCAGGGAAAACCACGGTTAAGGCATGTAATTGATAGCCATTATTTTTATTGAAATATCATTCTGCGCTTCTGTTCGCAATACCTATTCATAAATATAAGCTAACAACAGTTTTATGTGAAGTGTTTACTGTACGTAATGTACACAATACACATGATGTAAGTATATACCTGTTTATATACTCGTAGCTAGGCAGAGAGGGCTTAAGAGCACGTTAATGGAAAAGTGTTAAAGAGTGACACACGCCTGAGAGGCTCGAGACGTGTCTGTTTCTAGGCCTTTGTCGTCGAGCTTAAAAGCTCTTAAACTTTGCCATATTTTGTAAAGCTAACGACTGTAGAAATATTACAACTATTTCAGCTAATTAGTCGAAGGAATATTCTTCACACGATGAGATGTGCAGAATCGTTATCGCGGAAGACGAGATTTTTTGCACGGCAAGGAAGTGTCGAAGTTAAATTAGTGGTGAATGAGTATCGCGATCGAGTGCCGGCCGGCGTCGGCCGATAATGATGTCATAAACGATGTTTTTGCTGAACAAAAAGTTATTACGCGTTGTATAAAGTGAATATCTAATAGAAATAATGGGCCTAACACCACCCTGGGTGACGACAAAATAGCTAACGCGGGAGACGTGACACCTCGCTAATGATAAGAGGCGCGCGCGCGGCTCACATAGCGCCTAATCGTTTTGTTTTATCAGGGTATTATCAGCATGTTACTCCCACTGACAACACTATTGATAGAATAAACTAGTAAATCATTTAAGACTATAACTACTTTAGTTAGCATGATCTATTCTAACGCAACCAGAGCTTTCATTTGAGATCTCAAATCAGTCAGAAAAAATGTTGACGATGATGATGAAGCCAGTTTTGTTAGTAGCTCTTTGACTAATTATTTTGTAAAATTAATTATTTTTTTAAATATAAATTTAATAACAGAAACACGTAAAGTTAAAATGAGTTCAATATCTGTTGTTTCAAAGCTTCTCTGGAAATGGTATCATCATCAAAAATCTTTTCATGTCTCTAATTCTTACGTTATATTTTATTCTAAGAATAAAATAATATTCAACTGTTTTTTACGAAACACATTTTCAAAAATTATATCGATGATTTATATTATAAATGAATCACTATTAATGTATTGAAACAAATTAATACAATTAATACAAATGTAGATGTACCTGATTTATACTTGAAATATAAAACAATACTTTTTTGCCAAAATATATTTTATTATTTTTTACAGTGAGTTCACAATATGCAGCTGCGACACCGTCACACGCGACACGGCGACGTTTGACGTTAGAATTGACTTTTCTTACAACAGTGCCGTGCATGTCGCATAACCCTAGTGCAGTCTTTACCTTTAATGTATTGTAGTATGTATATTTAATATTAAACATAGTAAATATGAACTCAAAATGTATTGAGCATGTGAGCCCAGCCTCCGTACCCTTGAACCAGCACGGCTGTGGCGGGCGGCCGTTGCCAATGACCCCGGCTGCGCGCGCGCACCTCGCCCGCGCCAGCCCGCGCCAGCCCTCGCTAATTGTTATGTAACTGTCGGTATTGCACAACTAAATATGCTAACACGTCGCCACACGCCCCACTCTTTATTTGGATATAATTATCCGTTAACATTTCTCCGGGAGCTTCATCATAACGACTTCCTCGAATTTCCGATCTGAGGATATGTACTGCAAATACAATCTATTTTGCAATTAAAGTAGTAGATACTGAAAGTCTAATAGGACGAAAGGTACGCGCGGGTAATATTAGGGTGCGCAAACGAGAAACAGGTTCTGCAAACGCGAATATAGCTTCCTGTCAAGTCGGAGGAAGCTGGAGTCAGTGACCTTGGCACGTCGCTTCTTTCTACGCAGGCATATGATCGCTATGCAATCAACTTAAGTAATATGCGATGAAGTAAAACCGGTCAAAAGAAATTGTGATTTTAATATTAATATTGTCATGTTTTTTTCAACTATTCGCAGTCATTTTATAGATTGTGAAAAGAAAACATTACACTTTTTAAACCTTCACCTATAAATTACTCTTCTATTCTGCTAAATTTCTAGGAGAATTTCTTTAAGTTGAGGTAGGTTCTGTGATACTCGCAACTCTGGATTAAACGGAAGTGGAGCATCATGGGGCTTTAGTGGATTGACCCAACCCTGGCTGAAGGCCCCAGCTCGTCGGGGATGTGTAAATATTTTCCCCGAGTAAGAAAGTTGTCTCCCATCATTGCACAAATTATACCGCACTTCTTTAAGCAAATGTATTAAATAACAGTATACTAAGTTTTGCTAGGAATTATGAAAGCTCTCTTAAAACTTACTTTAATTACTATTGTTATAAATAAACGCTACGATCGCAAGTAATAGTGACGATAATATTTTGAAAGTCCAAGATAGATGTAGATAAAACACACAGTGACAAAGTTTACCGCTATGTTTACAATTTACATAATGATATATTTACAGACGGAAACTCGAGAGCACATACTGAGTTTTTATTAGATAGTAGATGCTGCTCGTGAGTTATATTTAGTGGTCCGAACTCCAGAGGTAGAGCGCTCGGGCGCCGCGGGCGCATGAGCTAGAATTTTGATTGATATTTTTTGTCAGCGACTCGGCCACAATAAAATGACAACAGCAACAAGAGAAGCGCAAAATGGTCGACGCAACTGAAAGTACATATCAAGGTTAGCCGGCGGCGGCCGCCGAAACTCGGCTAAGAGTAACAGTACATCCACGAACCGGAGAAAAAACGGACCTCTCAGCCCGATATTAAAGCTGTCACTTTTGTGCTCTACCATTTAAATTAATTATGTCAACGTGCAAACGGACGGGCGAGGCTCGGGCCGATCTCGTGCCCCCATTGAGTCGAGATTCAATTTGTTACGAGTAAAATGTGCCAAATTATACGTTCATTCATCGCGGGCTGCCGCCAAGTTTTTGCTCGGCGGAGAAAGTTCGCAAAATTAAATCAGATCATGAGACAATCGATACGCGGGGATATAAATTAACGTGCTCGAGATATCGTGTATTTGTGGGGTACGAGAGATTTGGAATGTAGCAGCGCGCGCACGTCTCGGCCTGCGGCCACTTTCTTGGCCGCGATCCGGAGTGGCGCGCGGGGAAGTCGCCGAGTTCTCAGGGCCAGGAAACTAATGTATCTATGTCGATGGTCGGTCGGCGGCCTTGAGCGGCTGCCGTCGAGTGCGGCCGGCGGAGTCGACGGCGCCCACCCGCGCCGGACCCGTTATGTTGGAAGCCCAAATTTTGAACGATCATTACGACTCGGAAAGACATCAATTCATACGTTGCTAAACCATAATACATTACACGTGGGTCATTTAGGAAAATTAGTCCAACTCGACCCCGATCCGAAAGATGTAATGTAGATATAAACATTACTAATGAAGCAACTTAATATATAGTAGATTGCTTGCTTGAGGTATTCTACATTCTTTAATGATTGGTATGAATAAATGTTTCAACTTTTAAATATCTTGCTCTAAATTTGAAATATATTTTACACGTTGGATTTTCCGTTGTTATACTTTTATAAATAAATGCCTGTGAAATCGGAAAAACTATGCCATAAAATTGTTATCACAATAATTCATATCTTTAAAGCGATTAGCTTTTAAAACTATTAGTAAGCTTGTCATCAGTTTTATGTTAAAAATATGGTTATCCCTATTTAGGTTGCGCCTGGAACCAAAGACGTCTGCAAAACAGACAAAATGTTACCCAGTATTCTCGCCGGTTGCTAGGTTGTAAAAATGTAAAGCGTCTCGATTTAAACATCAGACACGAAAGTCACACAGTTAAGTATATCAAACGATTTGAAATGGAGTACTAACATAGTCGAGTGAGACTATTGTGCGACGCCTCAGCGGTGTGATCAGAATTCGTATCGGCGCGGGTGCCTGGGAATAGCGCGATCGACTCTGGTTCGGCGGTAAACCTGCGCGTTTTTACACGGAACGCTTTGCAAATACAAATAAAGCTGTGAATTTTAAAGCTCGCCAGGAATTTGCACGGATACAAAAATGCTACTCGGGTATTTTGTTTTTTCGATATTTTCGTATAACGAATGCAAATTTTAATGCTGATATTTGCTTAATCCAGAAAAACTGTTTGGATTTTTTGACGAGTCGTTTGAATAGCCAGTCGGTATTGATTTATTATTTTCTGGTAGTCGTCGTGTCTCGAAAACACGGAATATCGTACAGAAAATATATGATATATACAAATATAGCTAATATTTCTGTTATAATAATATAAATAATGTCTGGTGCAAGTCTTGGAAATTGAGGGACGAGATTTAAACAGATACTATACCGGAGATTTAGAGAGATATCGGAAACCGAGGTGTAGGTAGCGAATCGTCTAGGAAACTACATGAAGTCGGCTTAGGGTTGCCTCTATTAAACTTATGGTCGCGATTGTGTAATGAAGATAACTTAACTCTAATGTAATAAAAAAATTAACAAACTCTATTCATTTTCACATATAATAAAGTTAAATCATCGTTAAATATCTATACATACGAGTATATTAAAACAGTAAAATTGGAGTGTCTGTACATTTAATATTTTTACAATTTAATCAATATGGGGTGCTAAGGAACAGTTTGTACGCGCTAATCTGACGAACTGCTGGACAATTTGAATAAATCTTTTTTTGTTTTATAGCTATTAGTTCTGGGAAACATATAGGATACTTTTTATTCCGGAAAAATGTACGGTTCCCGCGTGATATACAAATTCTTGCGCAACGAAGTTGCGGGCACAACTAGTGATTGAATACAGCGGTTAGTACGTGTGCAGACGTGACACAGCAGTCGCGGGTGCGCAGACGCGGGACTATTGTTGCCGCTAATAGGTAATTAGCGGTGTGCCGTTAGTGCGATTGACGAGATCGCCGATCGTATCTCCGTCCCGCATCACGATCGGTCAAGCACTTGTCAATGAAGTCGTTTAGGGTGGCTTTTCGATCCTCGAGGCAGCGACTGCGAACGATAAACGATCAACTGTTATGCCACTTTATGAGCGTCTAGCCTTTTTCCGCAGCTTCGCTGGCGTGGAACTTGTATATCGCGTAAAATTTCGAATATCTTTTGAGAGAAAAGATAAACTCGGCCACAGATTTTTTATTTAGACACCTGTACGCCTAAGATACGCCTCGCGAGATATCTCTCTTTCTCGAGCGTAGTCAAATTGTCGATATTTTATTATGAGTATGTCATGTTAGGGCTAGTAGAGATGAAGAGATAGACCGATTAACATCGAGAAAACGTGTAGACATCATTTTGTCCCGGCTTTATCTTAGCCCGGCAGGTCGAGCTTCTCATTTGATAACTGAACATCGGGAAAGTGACCTAGCCTCTAATAAACTAATGCATCTTCTTTTCAACGATCACTAAAAGAGTTAAAGAAAGCCTTAAGTCGCCCACCGGGGCCTCAGCCACTATATCGACTTACTACCTCAACCTTGTATCTTAAAAATGGCTACATTTCAGGAGACAAAAAAAAAACTGATTAATTTTTTTTTCTCATTAATTGTACAAAAATAGACATAAGCTTATTTGATAAGTAAATTGTTTCTTCCCACATATCTAGTTTTGTACAATTACTGAGAAAAAAATCTAATCAGTTTTTTTGTCTCCTGAAATGTAGCTATTTTTAAGAACCGAGGTTGAGGTAGTAAGGCATCGATATATTATTACTTCTTTTGATTTATACATTGCCAACTAATTTACTAACACGGCCACGGAATTTGCAAGTCATCGCCAGTTTTTGTTTTACAGTAAGTATTTATAATAAATAAAATGAGCTCCTCAAAAATTCTAGCCCCAATTAACAAGATTTTTATTATAATTGGGTATGCGAATTACTAATTCATAATGTGTTTTTGTGAAAATAACCCATAGAAGCCAAAAAAGGTATTTTGTTTTCGGGTTACAGGGTTACATTTCAGGAAGATTTACAGGTGAAGTGAATTTTTGTCGGTCACGATAGCGTGGCGCGTGGATCGAAAAAACACCTTTACTGGTTTACCTGGGATCCGTTTCCTACAGGATTGTTACCTGATCCTAACTGTAGTTCTTATCAAACAGCCGAAAAACCTGACCGATTCAATAACTGAATTTACAGTTTTGCCCTATCCATGTTTAAACAATTACAAATAGACATTGATTGATGATGACATGATAACGTTGATAGGGTTGAAAGGTATATTTAGGTAAACGAGAATACTATAGGAGACGTACTTTGACAGGAAAAGAGTTAGATGAAATATGGAGCGAAGCTGAATTAATATTGCATTAAAATAGAAAATTGGGGACATCAGGTACTGGTGTAATTATAATATAGAATCTCAGCGGATACGTGATCTTGACACGACATTAAATTATATTCTTGACTTTAAATCTTTAGATTTGGCTTTTGTCCCAACATATTTCGGAATGTAGACATCCAATTTGCAAATCTCAAACTAAGAACTCAAAAGCATCACTAATTAAAAATAAACTTTTGTATCTTTAGTCCTTACTATAACTGACAAAATACATTAAAAGCCACTATAATTTGTACAGTAAGTTCGTCCGCTGCTGACTATCGTTTCTACAAATAACCTTTAGTTAATCGATAACCCAGAATTCTAGCGTTTTAAGAATAGCTCTACCAGCTTTTGCTAGTTTCAGAGATTACTTATTCTGGACCAGGTAGACCACTAACAGGGGTAAGCTTTATTGATTAAAATCGTGCGCTCAAAGGAAAGGTAAATCAGATTAACTGTCGTAAGATAGAAGATAGTTTTAACTTATACATAGATCGCATTTAGTTTACATAAATATCAAAAAACATAAAATTTCTGAATCTAAATAGATTCTAAATTTAAAGCGCCCAAACCACTGGAAATTATATAGTATATAATTTCAGTAGTTAAAATTTCAGCGGTATAAATACGCTTTGAGTCCTGGGATATTTTTTATTCCGGAAAAATTTACGGTTCCCGCGTGATAAACTAATTTTATCAGTGGCAGTATAATTTTAGTATAGGAACTTATGGTAAGCTTCCATTGTGAGTTACATTTATTGAGGTGTTACGTGTTTTTGTAACATATTCCCATTGTATTACTTATTGCAAAGTTAAAACAATGATATGTAAACGATAAACATTAACATTAAGATTTTATGTATTTATACGAAATGTTTGCAAACTCGGAAAGCTACGATTAATTATTCATATGTGACGCGCTCATGTAGAGAGTTTTCCCTTCTTATTATTTTCGAATACTCCCGTAAGTAAGAACGTAGCGAGTGGCTGCGTTCGATGGCCGAGTTACGTCGAGTCTATAAATACATTTAGGATTTTCCGCGTTAATTAATTTATAGAATTAGATGCGTTCCCAGTATAATCATTAGTAATAAATGTTTTGTTTAGTCACGGCGAAGGTTGCGACGCGGCGGGCCAGTAAACAAAATCCGCGCGTCGGGTCACGAACCGGCTGACTCACAGCACGAGGACCATCTAGCTGCTGGCGGCGTCACGCCGCTAACCCACCAGGATCATCTTCTGTTGATAACATCTAAAACACTTAAATATATACATATCTAAGACTAGTAAGATATAAAAGCTTTGCATAGGTTGGCTCTTACCAATTTCATATTATGTATTTGAAAGGTTTTTTTTTCAGAGCTTTCATTGCACTTATAATTTACGTATTTATTAAACCTTAAATGTATCAATATATCATTTGAAAGTATTCTTTCACTTTCAATTAGTCATCATTCATTGGATTTTCACTTTTGCTGGTGCTATTGTGTAGGACAATATATTTAATCATGTTACCGATACATCTGTTATGGGTAATGAAAGTTCCATTAATACTATTTAGAGTTTCTTTCTTCCGGTACAAAAAATTTTAATTCAACTTATTAGTACGAGTCCTCATTGAAATATAATATATCGGGTGCTTCAAACATTTGCAACACTTTTCAATGTAGAAATACGAGTCTTTGCTATCTAAGACGTTGTGTTCTTAGTTAATTATTAAAAGAAGAAAATCGTGCAAAATATCCAGTAGTACAATCACAACAGTGTAAATTGGTGTTTTATGTACTGGCTCAAACGACATGAGCTATTCTTAAGCAATTAATTATTTATTTAACAGACTATGCGAAGAATTTGAGCTTAAAATACTTAAAGTGAAAAACTTGTCAGCGATTAAGCACGCATGATGTGGAGCAAGTTTTATAAATTTTCATATTATCCTTCATTACATACGCGGGATAGCTCAGGTAACAAAGTCGGTCTTTTTGCAGCAATCAATATAAAATGTCTCACCATTACCTCAGTCATACCTCGGTAATATACGCAAAGAATTCTGCCGGAGCTCGAGCGTAAAAAGGAAACAAAAAACTTTTAGAGTTCCCGCAATGTGACATCATAATAAGACTTATCTCTGCATTTGTTCAATGTTTTCAAACACTCAAAACATCTCAGAACAATTAAGTACAAAAAAAGCACTAGTACTCAATAAATATAAACGATAAAGTATGACAAGGCTAATCCATTATTAAGATAGCTAAAGTCGGAACTAATTCGGTCATAGGTTACGATTACATCGTTTCATGATTACTGTTTATCTATGCGTTAAGCGCATTGCCTTGGCCACTTGCGAATAGTAAATAATAAAACTATGAAAATACACCTGTATGTACAAATAAAGTATATGAATTCTTAAACTGTTTTTAAACATTTTTTTATTTTTTATATAAACATGTCATTAACAAAAAGTAACTGCTAACAATTTCAATTTATTTAAAACTTCATAGAAGTTTTTCCCTCTGCGGCAGTAAAATAAAATTATTCAGCGATTGTCGCGCGACGGAAAAAGTGAGTTTTGCTTTGTGCTTTTGAACGCGCCGTGTGTGACAATATTTTTTGTACGTCTGGGACGTACTTTATGAAAGCTTTGAAAATAGAAATCGAATTTACTCTTTGTGTACCGACTGTTGCTGAAATTTGTAGAAGCGATAGAGTCGCCACTTTGTGATTACATCCAAAAAGGTGGAAGAAAAGCATAACTCATGCAAAGTAATTTTCTTCACATTTCTCTCCCCCTCCTCTTTTTACATACATCATCATTTTACATACACATGGATAATCACCATGCGGATGTAATATCCTGTTTGGGATTATTCCACCGTAATACACTTCTTATATTATTGGCAAACAAAGACGTTCGTAAATTATCCTGACGCGAACGGTGTTATTACGAGACTAGTGGTGTCCGTCGCGTCGGATGCCGATAAGGGTAACTTTTATGTAGGGTATAGTGAAGAATGACTACCAAAGATAACCAGAACGAACATCACTCGAAGCTCTAGGACTGCCGAGATACAAACGATACACAGAAATGGCGCAATGTAATACGTAGTTTGAAGCAAGAAATTTATCTATTGCTCCTATGCGCCTATTATTCTAAGAGAATTACCAAAAATTCTTATTGAGATTACAGTTATAGAGCCATAATTTGACAGAGAAAAGTGCATGTGAATTTCGGGGAAACAAAATAGAGCCCATTAAGCGGCGTGAAAGTACGCACGTAAAAGTGAATCCAGTTAGTCGTACGCGCTACAAACTTACCACACTCCACACGACCTAGACATTGATTCGGCAAATATATCATCACGAGCTCGGTCCAACATTACGTCCATTATAAACTCATTAGCATACCGGCCAACGGCACTCCGGGCGCCAAATTACCGACATTATCAATTTAAACCGACCAGTACACAAACAAAAAAATCGAATGTAGATGAGTGTTTCCCGTTAACGAATTCGTATTGTGCAATGTACGAGAAAAATTGTGGCGCGCCTGGCAGTAGGTAGGGTTCGGTACCGCTAGAGCGGCGGTTCTCAAACTTTTGTCGGGCCCGAACCCTTCTCGAAAGCAAAACTTTCATGGAATTTACAAATAATAAAAGAGGTTACACGTTTTCATTGTTGAAAGTTTCGCTTTGTAAAATTAATAAACTTGTGTGTATAGTGTAAAATTTATTATCTATCTTCTGATTATTTTAAGTATTCTGGGGTCCCTTAAAAAGGCTTTGGAGCCCCAGGGCTCTGCAGATCACAGTTTGGGCACGGCTACGCTAGAGGTTCGTGCGCGGAGGCACGGAGGCTTTCACTGCGCATGCGCGGGCCCGCATCTATCATCCACGTTCGTCTTCAGCCCCACACTTATATATTCATTGAAGTTTCAATTTACATCATCTCCTTATCGATGATATGTTATTAATGTTTTATTACAGCGAACTTCCTGAGAGGTATTTATCAAAACCCGAGTGGAATATAGAACCTCAAGAACCACTCTCTCGTTAAGTATTCAATTATTTAGTAAGTTAATTTTCATTATTGTGGAAACATTTTTTTTTAAGATACAAAGCTGAAACATTGTTGTAAGTTTTGCGGTATAACTATTACTACGACATTCGTAAACGTTCATAATATAAAGTCTTAGCTAAGTTTTTCTCAAGATCCTGGACGTTCTTATTGTAATTATGATAGAGATAAGAACCCAACGGGTGGTGCTTACAATGTAACAATGCCACAACGTAAAAAGTTGCACGGAGTGTCATCCGTTGACGAGTTCATGAATCAGAATTATAAATCTACGACAAGACAGAAAAGGTAAAGAGCAAAACAATCATGTCCAACATAAAAGAGATATCACGGGATGATAAATATATAATAATATCTCAGATACGTCGTATTGAGGAAGAGTTTATATTATTTTCAATTATGTAAAGTCTCGTATAAAATATCTCAATTCTTATTGATAATTTCAAGGCCAATTTGATTTATTTTATCAATAATAATTGGAAAATGTTTGATTAATTGATTAATCGTAGTCATGCACGTCAAATCAAAAACACTAATATATGTATTTATTTGTTGAGTGTCAGAAGGTCATTTCCTCGTTGTACGAGGGGTTTGCGTAATGTCTCGTCACGTTTCGTCACGTCTTGTACTATACGGTAATCGCTCGTTCTATAAATAACACTACCCCAATTCTGCTACTTTAATCCAATTCTTACACAACTTCGATCCAGTCGAGATCCTAGAGATGATCTATGCAAAAATTAGGTAAACGTCAAACGACAAAGTTTATAATTTTGACAAACCAGAACTGACCATCTAAGCTAAATGCCAATTTGTCATATGATGTATGAAGAATACCGTTGTAGTTTTGTTTACCGAAAGTCGAAACAATATCGAAGTAAATAAAATACCTAAGTGTTTAATTAAAGTAACAGAATCAAGGTACACGACGGCCTTAACAAGGACACCGAAGAGCAGCAACATCTCTACTGCACCTATAGCTGCACGATGTGGTTGCTCTTGAGAACACTCACAAATAACATATTACAGGCAACAGCACAAGGAATATCACGAAGTCAATATTAGGGTCATCCACATGCTACGTTATGTTAAAGAGGCGAATTTTCAGGTAAATTATAATGCACGAATGACCTGCTCCTTAGATGTAAAATAATACCAAGTTAATGATACAATTAGAACTAAATACAAAGTCACTACTACGAAAAGATTTTCGAGTATTGTCACGCCATAAGTATGTACAATCAGAGAAGTTTAAAGAGATACAGATTGTGGATCTAAGTAATTTTGCCGGGTTATGATAACGTAGGCCTATCAGCTAGCTCTTTCAATTTTTTCCATTATACATATCCTGTGGCTAGTAGAAGCATCACTTAATTATAAATAAATTATGATTATACAATTTTGCAAGTGCTTTAGAAGATGAGATAAGTGGGGACGTGCGTTGTTTATGCACTTGTGTAGTTATATTTATTGATCAATAGTCTATAATAAGACACAACGAGTTGTATAAATCATTCAATAATAACGTAAGTATGACCACGAGATAAATGAATAATTTTTAGCAATTTGCCTAAGCAAATGTATTTGTATCAGTAAGCCTTGATGCGTGTTCAATGATATTTTGTATCGGACTTCTATAGATTTTTTAATATACTGCCGGAAATATGATTAGATATACAAAGAACAAAAACACGGTATAAAAAACTTAATCTCCTTTACTGTGAGAACATCCCATCTACGCATAATATGTGTAAGACGCTACATATTAAGTATGTTATTGTTTTATATATCGCACATAAAAATCGTTTTACTTTGTTAAGGGCCTGTTTTACCGCTTACAGATAGTCTATTTATTAGACAGATATAACTTTATTTGGCAGATTTTGTATGGAGAATCTGTCAAAAATGTTGTTCATAGCCTAACAGAAACTTTAGCAGTAAGCGGTAAAACAGGCCCTAAGCCTAGCGACGGCTTAAGAACGAGATGCATCTCGGATAATGAAGAAATAAGAAATAAGAAAAAAGCGAGATTTGAGATTGAAAATGAAAATATTACTACATTTCCATTTTTAGCACCGGACCAAAATTAATCACTAATCATCAGTATAGGTATGTTGTCAAAACATTTTGAAAACATGCCTATAATATACTTAAAAACTTAAATTTTCTAATCTATATCTAAACTTGTATACTAATAATATAAAGCTAAAGAGTTTTTTTGAATTGTTCGAACGCGCTAATCTCAGGAAGTACTGGTCGAGATTAAAAAAATCTTTTTATATTGGTTAGTCACTTGATCGAGGAAGGCTATAGGCTATATAACATAACGCCATCACTAATAGGAGTCGAGCAGTAATTAAAATATGTTGTAAAATCGGGATAATTTATAGTTTTACGTGGACGTAGTCGCAGATAACAGCTATCGTATGTACATGTAGAATGCTTACAACTTGTATTAGATAACTGTGTGATATCTGTGATCAATTTATCATACAAATAAATTATTACAAGGGACCCCACGTCTGTGAAGCACGTATTTACGGGAGCGTCTACGCTACATACAATATTTTTATACATAATTTAGATTTTTCAGCTACATTAATTGGCCCCAACCGCGTAAAAACGTGATGTTTGGGTTGGTCATCTGAAAAACACATAATTATATATAAAAATTTGTATTCATATTACACTGCTAAACAAATAAATCATTATCATCACATTATTACATCCATCATTTTTTTTCTATATTCATCAAAGTACACGAGCACTTCGATAAACATAAGTTGTGTGCGCTTGATTACCGATCTGAGTGGCCCGAGCACACTCGTGTAAAGAAAGTTAATAATCGTTCGGATCAAAGGTACTGTCTTAATGCGCGTGCGCAGATAGAAACAAATACGAACTTGATGAATGACCTCGTTACTATAACGGTCGGGTCTGCTGCTCGATTTTCATTTCTGGGTCAGTATTTATATCTGTGTGAAACATTACTCGTTTTGGTGTGGCCCACATCATCATCGTGTTTAATTACTCGTTAATGAACGGTAATACTGCCCCCGATCATCGCCCCTCGACAGCTGACATACTAAGGTGTCAACGTTCTTGACATATCACCGCCACTCGGCATCCTTCTCCTCGGTACTTGTTGTCTGTACCGACCTCGGAGGTCGTAACTCGCAATAAATAATTTCCTATTCAAAATTAAAATAACATCGCAGCCGACCGAACCTTCGTCATTTAACGCGCACAATAAACTCGAATATCTAATTACAGGAAGGTCGTAACATTTTCAATTTTTATTCAGTCGTCAATATAATTACCGATTTAAAGTTTTCGATGGATTTACGAAATACGGGAGGAGGCTGCATTGTGTCGCCGAGTCAGGGGCGACGATATAATGCAGGTCTTGTTCGGACGACCTTTGGCTTTCGCAACGGCTCGGACGTGGACGCGACGGCGTAATGCGTCTTTATGTCAGCCCTGCGACCTTTTTATATAAATTGTTACACATCGAGGGTTCGGTTTCGCGGCGCGCGTGAGTCAATCCCCGACGTTCCCACAAGGTATTCACGGGAAGCGGTCATTAAGTCATTGCGATAATGTCACCGTGAGATCTGAAACTGTGTAAAGGCACTCGCACAATCACATTTAGGTGCGGCGAGATTCGATACAATTACGAGCTTCATGCCTCGTAATTACGCACGCGAAGAGAGCAACGAAAGATTGAATCGCCGGCTCGATTTAACTCCGAACCAGAACTCTCGACATAGAAATATAACCTACATAGAACATGAAAGCGCTTAACCGTGGCGTTATGATATAAATACAGGGTGCCGGTCGGTAATGTCGGCCGCATTAGAATTCGGCTGTTCGGCGAAAGAAGGCCGCGCGACGACCTTCCGAATGGCGGCGCGGTGCGTTGACCGCACGCCATTAGGTATGGCCAATTACCGATCCCTTCTGCACAGATCGCATAACAGGTTCAAGGAATTAATGCAATCAGGTTTTTTCGGATTACATTCCAATGCGATATCGTTTAGACAGAACGGTGCATAAATTTCAAAGCGACGCGACGGACGTATTCTACCGATTGATCATTGATTTTGATTGATTGTAAACATACATACTCGTATATACAAAGTATACTATGATCAAATTAATTTGCAACATGTAAAACGTATTAAGGCGAACAAAATCAGCACAGAGCTTTGACGTTTAACACGTTACTTTAATGCGATTAATCTACTTTGAGATGAAATTGTATCACATAACTGTCAATTCCTTTCGAGCTTAATGAATTAAGAATTGAGGTTCGGGTAACACTTACGTCTACATAGAATCAAAACGAGTCATTCAAAAGTAATCGCTCTCTTATTGCATGTTTAAAAGCTAACAAATAACCCAATAACAGTTTTTGATGTGAAAGGAGGCTACCGTTTTGATATTTTTCGGAGAACCGAGGAGGTTAACCCGCGAGGAGCTCGCAAATTACGAAGCAATTTGTGAAACTCGGCTTCCCGGGTGATGTTTGGTTTAGGAATTCCCAAACAATGTTGAACGCTGTTGACCCGCGATGTGCTGCCGCCACATGATGTTCGCGTCGCGAGTGAACGTCTACACGAGATCAGCATTTTTTAAACCTAATTAGATCGGCACAGACGACTTTGTGAATTTTCGGATTGAGATTTCGAATTCATGTCTCATACGAGAGTAAATTTCGGCGCAGTTTCTTTAAGTACTTTAAACTATTGCATTTTAAACTAATGTCCTATAATGAAGGTTTTATAAAACGGTAACGTCCTTTAAATGTCAATTAATTACGCCTTTCCTTTGTAATATGCGCTTTATTTGTTTCTTGACGAGATTTATGTTCGAGATTTCACTTTACAATTTAAATGTCCTTTGGACCGAAAAGTTGAGTATTGTTCCTACATTAAGAAACCTCACACAAATTCAATGTATGGCGCTGATTAAAATTTTATGTTTGTATTATTATTATTAGTTCATCAGTTAAAACGATTCAGTAAAAAAATATCTATACGTATACAATGAAACATTCTAAAATGTATGAAATAAATTTTGGCAGGATTAATTAAATAGGCGGTAAAAATATTTAACGAGCGGTTACGACTAGGGCATCGAAACCCGGGCCCAATTTTCGAAACCCGGGTTTTCGAGCTTTGCTAAATAAAACCCGGGTACCCCGGGTTTTTCAAACTTTTTCGTTTTTTTTTAAATAAACAGTACTATAATATTTTATATATCGTTTTTCTGCAACTTCTACGTACATAGGGTAAAAGAATTAGAAATTTAAAAAAAATGTCTTATATAAAAAAGTTTCTTTAATCACATTTTTCATTGTCTTTGCTCAAATTATTTATCACGATTTTAACAATCAGGCTTTAATGCTCAATCATCAATCAGATTTTGTGATTCAAAATATGTTTCTCTTTTTTTAATACAGAAAAAATTAGTTCCTATTTATAATTAGGTAAATTAAACAATAAGTAATAACAAAACAAGATGTATTAACGAAATATAATACAAGTAAACTATTTACGGCATGAGCTTATTTTAAATGACTTGCATTGATGCGCTATCGACAAACTTATTTCTAAAGAATTAGCACTGACATCATCACGTCAAGCTTTTTACAGTCCATTCGTGATACAGGTCAAAAGTTGTGGAATTTGTACGCCGCTTGTATACAGGTTGGTCCCGTTTTGGTTAAGAATTAACAGGTAGACAAACGAGATGACCTACTTCGTACTTAGGGCATCGAGACCGAGTTTACCCGAAACTCGAAAACCCGGGAAAACCTGCGTTTCGGGATCGCAAAAACCTGGTTGGAAAAATGGAAAACCGGGTTTTTCGAGCTTTTCGGGTTTTTTTCTTTTACTATACTTTGATACTTAAAAATACCTTTTTCTTTTAAAAAAATTGCTGATAAGAGTTTAAGTTTCTTTTTTGTAAGCTAAAACTTCCTCAATTCCTTTTTTTATTTAAAAAATATTTTGAATTGCGTTTATCGGTATTCTTTATTTTGAATTGATTTATTGTTTGTATCTGATTGATATTGAATAAGCATTTAAGTAGTTGTTATAATTGTGATAAATATTTTGAGCAAGGCAAAAATGTGATTAAAGAAACTTTTTTATTTGAGCCATTATTTTTTATTTTATCATTTTTTACTGGAGTTGTAGAAAAACGATATATAAAATATTATTGATATATTTATTTTAATTTAAAAAAAAAAAACGAAAAAGCTCGAAAAACCCACCCACCCGGGTTTTAAAAATTGGGTTCGGGTTTCGATGCCCTATTCGTACTTCCCTCATACACTAATCCTTACCTCTGCAGCTCTGATCTCTGACTTCTGAGTGACCTTCGTTCTCAAGAAGCTAGTGTCAGTTCCAACTTACAATAATCGCAGATAAATTAAGGATTTTGCTTTGAGTGATCAGAATATTTCTTGTTATTCAAGTTTGTAGAATAATGATAATAACTATAATTATTAAAGTCAGTTAGTATTTATGTTTTTTTAGTTAGTAAACGAAATAATTTAGTACAATGGAACCAAAGATTATCGCTCCGGTTTTCCTGTTATGATGAACTGCGTCTTGTAGGGTAGGACATTTAAAATTTGATAAAATAAATTATCAAATCTAACGAAAATATAAATCCGCATTTGAAGGAAAAAAAAACAATAAAAAAAGTTTTTCTTTAATGGTGCCTTTTTCAGAACTCAACGAATGCAAAATTGTCAAAGTAGCTTAAGACTTCAGTTCTTAAAACAATGCAAAAAAATCAGTCTTTTAAGCATTATATATAAATATAATCATAATATATCATTAAGAAAATAATATATAAACCAATTTCGTCTATGTATCCCTATTAAACATTATGAATTTTCTAGGTAAGACAATAAATACCACAAAAATATTTAAATTTACTTAAATTATACATAAAACATGTAAATTATAAAGAATGCGACTACCGTTAAGGATTTAGTGTCCAATAATATTGATTCGTGAGATAAATCGCGGCGATTTTTAATTGTTGCTATATATAGGTATAACTTCCACTACTGAAACATTTTATTTATTTCTAAATACAACTAGCGAGCATATTTTTAACCGACTTCCAAAAACGAGGAGGTTATATGTTCGGCTGTGGATATTTTTTATTTTTTTTTATGTTAAAATAATGTGAACATGAAATTCTGTAGTTATCATTTGTATTTTCTTTTCGTTCTTTTATAAAAGTTTAAAATCATGAAGGTTTTATCCTGTTTACATAATGATATTGTTCTTCTTCAAAGTACTTTGTCAACAATGTAAAATATTTTCTACGTTGTTTCGTTGAGAGCCATTTCTGGATGTGTTGTCGCAGCGTCAACTAACGTCACATTTCAGTTAACTGACCCTTACTCACATAATTTAAACTTAATAAATGTAATTACATCGTAATTTACGCTATAACGTGATACGGTCAGCAACAGACGGCGAGATTCGCTTTTGATAGTGATTAGTGACGGACGCGAGGACTCGCACTTCTTGTACCGTTAGCAAATTTACATAATTACGTTTCTGTCTTGTCTTTTTATATTCGGTCAAGTTGTCATTATAAAAGCAGCTGTAAACTCGATTAAAATTGTTCTATACTTTATAGTACGCTTTAAACACATAAATAATTAATAATCATATTATAAAAGATTTTGTGTAAGATATTTAAACAATTTTTGTAAGAGGTAGTTGCTTAAAAGTGCAAGTTAGTGTGGGTTATATAGAAAAAAAATTAAGCTACCGTATTCCTTTCTTTTGTATATAAATAAAACTGTATTCTAATAAGTCAAACAATTTTACTATCTAATTTTTATATCATTTACTTTTCGTTAACACTAGACACAAAGTTTAGTCAAAAATATTTTTAAACTTTGGCTTACTTACTACACTTAATTTTTAGCCAAATTTTATAAGCTATTATTATGAAGAGCCTGTGTAATCTTCTGCGATAAATAAGGTAAAGGAAAAAAAAACATCTATATCATGCAGGTAGTTTTGAGAATCAGGACCTAAAAGGATAACTATAAAACCTTACTTCTTTTAATCTCTGCTACATAAACCGGCGCTAAGGTAGTTAAAGACCTACTGATATAGATTCCTTGAAAACCTTCATAAATTACCGTAATAACATTAAATGCCGACAGGAGCAAAATTATATTTAGTATTCGTCTTAGTATTCGTCGCTGCATTTTTTTTGTGTTACTTATTATTATTAAAAAACCGGCCAAGTGCGAGTTCTAGTAGAGAGCAAAAAGTTTGTAAAACTTGTTCTAAAGTTCGACTGTTATAACAGTATAACAGTTCGATCACGTCATGCTACCAATAGCGCTATGTAAAGGTACTGCAACGACATTTAGTGTTAAAAAGGAAGAAACTGGCATAAAACACGTTTGTTGTATGAAACCCTTACACATTAAATTTTTAAGGCAGGCTTTCCTGCAACATTTTAAGTAAATATGTATTTCTGTTGCTGCTTTACAAAAAGCGGCAACAGAAATACATATTCTGTGAACATTTTAACTCTCTAGCTATTACTGTTGAGACTGAGCCTGAAGGTAGCCAGACGGACAGACATCGAACCCGTCGATCGTATAACAGCAGATAATATTTTAAAGTATCTCTTGGCAAATAAACTGCAATATAAAATAAAGAATCAGGGGCTTAGTGCATGTGTACACATGAGCGTAGCACAGGTGAAAGACAGTATAGCATATACTAAATAACCTGCCGATGCCGCGGATTTATAGTCCTCGTTCAAGAGCTCCAAGTTCTATCAAACCATCATAGCATCTTCGTAAATCAACATGTATACGAGTATGCGCCAAGGGTCGCGCCGAGACGCAAGGTGACGAGACGATGCTATCAAATAAACTTTATTTGCCTTGTCATATATTATTATATATGTTTTGTCATAGTAAAGATTCTGCGCTGCGATGTGCTGTTTTGAATTTCTATATTCAATTTTTAATATCTTTCGTGATGAAAGTGAAACTTTAAATTTGAACCATTGCATCCTCTAAATAGCATATCCGGATGTATTGTAAAGTAGATGTGACTGTGAATTCATTTATTTGAAACTTAAAACAGCTATATTTACATATTAAAACTCTCTCTACAAGTCAAACAGATGTGTGTACACTTTAATAATTATGTTCGATAAGATCGTATTCCCTAGAATACTTTCCTTTCGATGCTCCGGGAAGCATAGACTGGGTCGTACAACATTCTCTTTGGTCAAATCATTAAGGTGTTTAGCGTTTTGATATAGTGGGCGAGTGCATCGCGACAGTTTAATGATTGTGTCACTCGCTCTACACTCACACGGTGACGAGTATTTACTCGCCGAGTGTAACGCCCTTTGTGTTCCTTGTTTTGTTACAAAATATTGAACACCGTTTTATTTAACACCAACCTTCAAATTACGTATGTATTGACGGCCGGCCGTTAGAAATGTACCTCGGTCGCATACTCGACACGTAAAATGTCCACATTCGACGCACCGCCTGTAACGACGTAAGCTGTAAACGAGGTAATGTGTTACAACCATAGATATAATGACATGACGCGTAGAGGTAAAAAATGGGTCGAATTTGATAGTTTAGGGCCAATTTCAAATTTACAGTACGATGTTGTTTTTAGCTTAACATTTTCATGTAAGTATATTTAATGTCAAGGTACTTATATAAGATATGTTAAATTTATTTTCCGGGTTACAACTTCAAGAGCGTGTACATAGATACATGTTTTACACCAAGCTTAAACATCCATGCAATTAAGGATATTTTACCTTCGCGAAAATATCATATTTTCTAAATCAGTGGTTTTCAACTTACTTTGTTATTGGTACCAACATTTTAAGCATAAGTATAATTAAGTAAGTATTATGTGCATTATTTAAGAACTAAGACATTTGTTAGAATGAAATATTTACGTAGTTTTTATAATAATATATTTAATATTAAAACTATTTTGATTATTGCTGGTGTTGTCGTCATTCGCTGTAGCTCCACGAGAATCTCGTGTCGCCTGCACAAAGTACGTACTTACAAATGCTTTGCAAAGCCTCTGCAGGGCTCTACGCAGCACACTTTGAGAATAGCTGTTCTAAATTATCGTATTTCTATTCTGAAAGGCTTGCAAGTAATTGGCACCGCGGGTAATTATCGTTATTTTAATGAACGCATAATGGGCCACGAGCGCTCGTCTTGCGACTTGCACGTCGAGAGATGTCGAGAGGTCGGGTTAGCGGCGGCCCGCGCCGCAGATGGACTCGGACGGAGTATAATTATTTTTTGTTTAACGTGTCAACAGACTAATGGCATACCGGGGCTCATGTTACTGCGCCGACTAGTTTGGGTGGTCAGTATCGATCGGTATGTGCAGGTACTGCATAAATTTTACGCAATGTATGCGCTAAAGTGGCCAATGAACTCGGGGCGGCTATTGACAGCTATTGCGTTAAGACAAATAGACGTTCCGGCGGCTCAGACAGACCTCCGTTCACTTGACCTGCCTACCACGTACGTCGTACATGTGTAGGGCCGCATACGTCCGCATACGGCCGCATGCGACCGCATACGAGCGCATCGCGCATACGACCACAAGCGTCCTGAGAAATTCTATGTAAACATACAAAAGCCCAAAGCAAATAAATCATTCCCACATCATTCCTCGACTCTAAGCATACTAATAACGATGCGTGCAATTTTAATGTTTAGTATTACTAATGCATTATTTAATTGCAAAAGGTAATGTCAATAGGTACGTATACGGAGCTCATACTGGAGTTGAAGATTCTTTTATCGCTTAGTGCTTTTTCATTTTAAAACATTGTTATCATCTTTATGATAAATCGACACGATTGTATGAAATATTTCTCGAACTAAACTCAAATACCTAATTGTGTTTGCCTTTCTGAACAAGTTTTATTTTTAGATGATATATCTTTAAACGTTAAATTTCTTTCTCTTAAAATTTGTAATATAAAATGCAATCGCTTGCCGTCGAGGAGGACGCTATTTACATGAATCTTTTTACACATAATATTATATAATATGAGGTAAGTGCGCGAGGAAATTACTTACGGTACCTGTTTATACGACTTTGCGTATTTCTACGAGCCATTCGTCGGCTATAGGTTTATTATCGGAAGACCGCCCTCTGCGCTACTTGTAATTTAAGTACCCTCGAGTCTCTACTATTTCTCGTTTTTATGACGCCAGTCAAGAGCTACCATTAGTTCATTTGAGGAAAGTCGACGCGACTTCTAGATCTTAAATTTTAGCGATGACTTCAAACTGCGCTGTTTATTACTATTTAGTCGGAGTAAATATGGCCGACGGCTGAGAAATACTCAATATTTTTGTGAGACTCAATACTTTTGTGCCTTAGCCCGTACAGATCGCTTCTCGTTCCGTCCGATGCGACGCTGCATCGAATTAACGAAACGATTAACTAGATCTCGTGGAGTTAGCGTCGTGAAACTCATTTGTGTGTAGAGCGCGATAGGGCGATAGTATCGGCGCGCCGCCGCTGGCCGCTCGCCGATCGGAATCGCTCTCCGCTCGGCCATTTATTTCCGTCGGAACGTTTGACGGCCGCTACACTGTAAGATAAAAAAGGATTTAGAAATTTTATTGGTCAGCTGCCAGTAGACGGTAGGATTAGACTATGATTTACAACATCTGAGAAACTTAGCTTGGGAGTGTTCTCGCGGAATTACATTTTTAAGAGGTATATTGAGCATTACTCGATTATATAAAGCTAAGGTGGGTGTGATTTGTTAATTAGATACTATCACTGCTGTCCAAAGCTGAAAACAAACTATCGGTCGCCACTTACGGACGCGTCTGACAGGCCCTGCAAAAACGTCTGCGACTGACGTCTTATAGTTTGGCCCAGTCATGTGCAATTATTATCTACACTATCACAATAATTATCTAGATGGCTAGCTGTCAGCCGTATCCGTAAGTCGCGACCGAAGGTATGTTTCCAGATTTACGTAATGTAACATTTCAAATTTAAAAGTTGAATATGCCAAATTCAAGTCTGATATAATTTTGTAGACTGCAGTTTTTCAAGTGCTAAAACTACCTGATAATTGTAAAATATTTAGAGTTTGCCTAATTTGCATTGCATTTTCGACAAAAGTGGAATGACTCCATGACGATGCGACACTACAGTTCTGTGGGAATAAGATTAAATCTGTAAAAATCCACCGACGCTTCCTATTATTTCAGTAATGGCGCTCACTCAAGTCGGCTACTAATGGGCCGGTACAACAAATAGGTTAATTCATCAGCGAGGCGGACGGCGAGTGAGGCGAGCGAGGCGAGTGTGTCGGATATTGATTGTGACGCGGTAATGAGCGAGCCTATACGTGACGATAAATCACTTGCATCCAGTGAATGATGAGCGAATTACACCCATCCGGCGCAGCTGACAGAGCGGCCCGCGAGCGAGCGAATGTTATGTCAATTACACGTTTTAATTAATAAACTCATACATATTTTAATTATTGCATGATTTTTTTTTTTATATTTAGGGGGCAAACGATCAGACGCTACCTAATGAAAAGCAACTGCCTTCACCCAAAGACAGTCGTGATATACGAAGGGTCGCAAGTGCGTTGCCGGCTTTTTTATGAGGAAATAGGTACAGGGGATTAGGGAAGTTGGGCCACCGGTAATTTCGGTCACTGGACGAAACACAGCACAACACTGTTTACGCCAGTTTTCTGTGAGGCCGTGGTATCATTTCGGTCGAGCCGGCCCATTCGTTCTTACTTGAGATCGGAAAAAATCTTATTGGTACACGCCTCCACCGGGGTTCGAACCTGCCTTTCGAGTGCGAATCATAGATCTAAACCACTAGGCCACGGACGCTCTAAATTTAATTGAAAAATACAGAATATAGTACAACCGAGAAATGGATCTTCGCCTTTCTTTTGCTGGTTACAGTTTGATTGAAATTGGCTAGCATTTAGGGCAAATTAAGCTTAATAAAGTAATAGGAAAACTATGCAAAATATGAAAGTAAAGTACCGCAACCTGTGTTTTTCTAAAGAATTTATTATTTTAAATCACTTCAGTTGGTAATTCACTTTGTAAAGCAATAAATTAATACCAATTTATTGCATAGTAAAGTGATAAATTATTATTTTTACACAAATTGCAAAAAACGTTTTTTAAAGCTTAGCAAAATGCGTTTATAACAGTATAGCCAGTCTTTCGTAGTTAATCGTAAGTAATAAAAGGTATTAATAAAGTTTTTACCGTTTTAGAAGTAGGTAGTTTTCAGAGTCGTAGTAATTTGTGAGTAATTAAAGTAAATCCGTAATAAGCCTTCACCGTGAATCATGTCCGTGAACAAAATTTATTGTAGAGGAGAGGTCATGGCGGCCACTGGGGGCGCTTGCGGTACTTCAGCATTGTTCGCCGGCGTCGGCCGCGGTCACTCGGCGACTACACCATACCTACATAAAGTGTGCATGGATGTTTGCTACTCTTGGAATTAA
>JAOTAV010000027.1:2300883-2320594 GCA_026546445.1 Cyclargus thomasi | reverse complement strand
GCGTCGGCCGCGGTCACTCGGCGACTACACCATACCTACATAAAGTGTGCATGGATGTTTGCTACTCTTGGAATTAAGTTTGGTACGGATAGACATGTAGGCAACTTTTTATTGCGGGAAAATATCACAATTTGTTTCCCTTTTTAAACCACCGGTAAAATTACAAGGCACATCTAGTTTATTTAAAAACTAGCTCCTGCCTGCGGCTTCGCTCGCGCGAAAATGGAAGTCGTAAACGTTAAATACGAATGCGATAGTAAGCTCCTTGAGAATAATGATGTTTTTCTAAGACTAAAAGTTGCCTATGTCGTTGTCCATTTCTTTCCTTTTAACTATGTCTACGCCAAAAATCAAGTCGATTGGTGGTTTTGTAAGACTCAGTCCGTGCACCAACTTATATATAACTTCACGTAGCTCTCGTTGATTTTGGTGCCGGTGGTAGATTTCATTGCATTTAAACACTCTAAGTGGGAGTCATTTTTATATACTATCCAAGTGTTCGCACACAGCACGGCATATATGAGAACAAGCAAGGTCTCTCGTAAGCACTGATCGACGTCGAAATTGCTTGAGAGGTTTCAAGGAACAAAGTGTTGTTAACACTCATTCTCAGAGAGGGAGTCGAGGGATCGCCAACGAAGCATATTATCCATATCAATATATCCATATTACAAATGCAAAAGTTTCTGGTCTGGTCTGTCTGTTACCTTTTCGCGCCCAAACTGCTACCGACTGCTTTGAAATTTAGTATGGACAATGGCCATACTTTTGATCCCGGGGAGGGGGCTTGTTCCTCGGTTCACGGAAAATTCACGGTTCCATTTTATTACAACGGAGTTGCTCTTGTCATCTGCAAGAGTCATCTTATTCACAATTATCTGTAGGTACAGTACATTTTTAACTGACTTCCAAAAAAGGACGAGGTTCCTCAATTCGACTGTATATACGTTCTTTTTTTATCTACAAAGGTTTGCATCAACTTCTTACTATTGTAAATCATTACCATTCAATTCGAGGCTTGAACCGGGTCTTATACGACCCCTATTAATATAGGCCCTATCATTTTAAAGCTTTTCCTCGTATGAGCCGACGACCGGAGGGATTACGGTACTGCGCGATGTACTATTTACATTCCCACCTCATTGTTTGTACTTCGTGTAGTCGAAGGATGAGAAATATCAGAAATGCAATCAAACACGACACGACTATCATTCTACTGTCCGAAATAGGGTTTTAGGACTTTTAGGGAATAAATCATCTGTCCCTGATAAGGGCCGTATAGGCTATCCACAACTTATCCGACAGATGAAGTCTGGAGGATCAGTCATATTCAGTTCAGTATTCAGGAAGTGGCGTAACATTTTTATATTTTTCTGCAGCTTTTCAGCGATTTTTTTTTTTATTTTTAGTTGATAGTCTTCCTGGTACTAATCTTATTATCCTATATTACAAACTTTAACGTTTGTTTTTTGGTCAGCGACGCCAAAACTACTTAACGAATTTTATAAAATGGTATACCAATAGGGTAACCTAGATATACTGATAAATTGTAGAATACTTTTAACGCGGACAAACGTACCCGGAAAGGTTTAGTATATTTACTGATTGATTATTCGGTTTCAAAGAGACCAGAAAGTTTTTTAAATTAAGTAAATAACCATTGGTATTGGTAGCATTATTGTTCTATCAATTGGAGCAAACTACTACCGGGTGCTGTCTATCGGGGTAGTGGATACACAAAGAGCACAATATCTTGTCGTATTCAGTGATCGACCACAATTCCCTGTGCTTCGTGCTGGCGGAGAATATCTGATTGTGATATTGCGGTTGCTCCAAAATGACAAATCAAAGGTAGTTTTGATTAAGGCAAACACACTAGTTCTGGACTTTACTAGTTAGTAGTTTAGCAGTCTTTAGATAAATAGTAGCTTAGCTGTTTTCATATGTTTTGCAAGCGCTCAAGTGTTATAATTTTTTTCTTCACGATAAAAAAGTAAAGCTTTAATTATGTGGTACATACTACTCTTTCAGCGCTGCTACGTTAAGAGTGAACTCTATACCGGGAACTCATACGCGTTCTTTGTCTACCCCCTTTCACGTATGAAGTACTTTATGGATCTCTTGTTCAGTGATCATGACTTTTTTATGACCCTGTTAAAAGTAATACAGTTATTATTTAAAAAGAGAAGACTACTAAAAATGGTCTTTAAAACCAAACGGATATTGTTGATAATGTAGGTTAGTATTTAATTGAGGTCTAGTGCTCGGTTAATTGAACCTGGGTATATAATCAAATGTCATAAAAATACTGAACTCTCTTGTTAGTTCTTATACTCATTGAACCGCCGACTGTACCTGGTTTGGTATTGGTTGTTAATGAAATTGGTAGTTAATGAAGATGGTATTAATTAAAATTATAATGACTGACAGTACAACTAATTGAGCGTAAAATTGCTATGGCTATTTTCCTCCCATAATGACCAGAAACCTAAAATGGACTTGAGTAAATCAACACAGTCTAAGTGATAGTACTAATAAGTAATTACTAAAAGACGTTCCTACAATTATTTATTACGAAACGTTCTAAAAATGTATTTTTTGCAATAATACGTACCTGTAATAACTTAAGGTTTATTTTTATTCTAGATCTAAAGAACAGTCAAAACATTAGTATGCAACTAAATTGGTTTAGCAACAGAGGTTGTCAAAGATGTAAATTAAATAAAAAATAAAATGTTTATAGCATAATATTATCTCTTTCTCTGTATATTTAACTGTTTTAAGATAAATCATAAAAATTTTTAACATTCCTACTAAACTACATTACATTCCTACTACTAATGTAACTTGTATTATGAATCACATTCAGCAACTGATTATATATAGCGAACGTTAATTATATTTTTATTTAATTAGTCGTCGCCGTCAAAGGTTTCATTATAAAATTCGGAGAACTCTGGACAAGACTGAGCTGAGGGAAAAAAGTTGACGACACGGACGGAAGTCAAAACCATTACCAAATGTGGCTCAAGCATTCGAAGAAACAAGCTCTTGTTCAAAATTTCGATTTTTGTTTTATTACATTTCATCGGTTTCTGCCTCCTCGGCTTAAACATTTTGATTTTTTTGATACCTTGAGTTCAACAGCCAATTTTAAACAAATAAAGACATAAACGAAAGAAGCCGGTAACTAACATTTTTCAATATAAGAGCAATGTCTTAAGCAATTACTTACCTATATTACGTTACTTTCCCTCTGTAATTTAAAAAAGTCTTGCAACTTTACTACTTTATCTTTTAACTTATGTATCAAGCTCTACATAGAATTTATTTTTTATTTAAAATTTTCCCGATCCTAAAACCTCCGTAACCCGTATCTTCCACTCATGTTTTCAAAGACCATAATACTGACACATATACTTTAGTTTCAATATAAAATCTATAATATGATATGAGGATCGTTGAATGCATAGTTTCAACGAGCACTTAGCGATTCGCGCGCACTTAAAATGATCTAGAATATAGATTGTAGCCAATAATCAAATACTTAAGGATCGATCCATGTCGAAAGTTGTAAACAATTTGTTGTATTAATATTGATTTATAACAGATAAGCCCGTGTTGTAGACCGTGAAATTGGAGCGTTAGCCGACCCCTAATGGCCGCGGGCAATGATACATACCCTAAATTAATATTGTCATTCTCAGACCCTCCTAGTCTTCGACTTCGACTAGTACTTACACGTTTAATGTTTTAACTTTCACTGTGTATTTTGCACTTATTTCGAAAGCATAATCCCTTGTTAAAGTACCTCGTGAATTGTACCCCGACTTTCTTTTGTTTCACTTCCGCCCCTCGACAACAATATTTTCCGGAGTTTACTCATAAAACAGTCTAATTCTTAACTTGTGCCTGAGTATTTACTACTTTTTCATTTTCTGAATAAGATAACAAAATAAATTGACTCCCAAAACCTGCTTAACAAATATGCACTTTAAAATGTTATTTATTAAAGCTCGCTCGGCGGCGTTATCTCGCGTTACTGTTTCATCAATTTTTCAAAATACTTCTCAACAGAAATAATGGAAAACGGCAACCGTTTACTTTGTTATTTATTTGACTTAATAGTTGTTTTAGTACCAAGTTAAGTTCGTATGCAAGTAAATTTTTATTATGCGTCAAAGTACCCCACCTGGATATTTTTGGCTACCTTTAGAATCTTCTTTTTGCGAAGTTTTATAATAAACGAATTCTAAGGGAGTTTGAATTTTTTTCAAATCGTAAATAAATAAATAAAAAACTCTTTATTAGAACAAAAAAGTTACAATTGCAAAAGAACAAAAAATATATCCGAATCGGCGGCCTTACTGCTGGAAGCATTTTATTTTTAGAAGCGATTACGACACGATTTAGGGTGCCTGGTAGAAACCAGGCACCCTAAATCGTGACGTAATCGGTAATACGTATTAATAAGTTAAAGGCACATTAAATCCCGAGAAGCGCGATGGCTAGTCTTATGAAACTGTACACATAATAACCAGTATTGAAAACATAATTAAAATAATGTTCAAGGGGAGATTTCCTGCAAAAGATACTTTTACCAAAATGTTCGTAGCTACCAGACAGGGCACAGCTGATTCTAACATCCAGTTTTTGCAGACACACTTTATTTCAACTAAACCGTTACTTGCAAAGTTTAAGATCTCATCTTTACTACTTGCACCGAAAATATTCTTCTTTGTAAATTATGTGGGTCATTTTGGCTATGTGATTACATAAACCATACGTTACGGGACTTAGGTATAAAAAAATACTAATCCTCATCATAAAATTAATGCTGTATGTCGATTGCCTTTTTTTGATAAGAAAAAAAAAATGTCCAAATTTGATGCGCTTCAAAATAATTTTGCTCAATAAAGCAAGTTTATCCTTATTTACACCGTGTGCTTAAGGCCGGTCGTTGCACCTCGTACGTTGTTTCGGCGACCACAAATTTCGCGAAGAAATTTATGTGCACGCTGTGATTTAGATAGTAAGTCTTATTTAAAAAACAATGCAGAACAGTTAACTTAAGTTATGCGACAAGGAACCACAAGAATTTTTGAATATAATATTTTGTTGCAAAAAAAAGGTCATAAAATAAATGTTGACACTAGATCTTTCTTAAAGACTGTTTAAGTAAATGTGATGTGATCTCATATTTGTCAGTATTGTCGCGCCACATTTCCAAAAAATAATAAGGGCATTCTTTATTTTAGCAGTGCGATAGGACGCTACAGCGAGCATAAAGTCATAAAAAATTGCTTTAGCTAAAATACTTACGTTTATTAAAAATTTTTGCACGATTTACACAATATTTATTTGACGATTTTAGACAGCAAGGTCTAAAGCATTGTGTTGAATGTGAAATAAAGTATCTGGGAAGCTTGGTTATGGAAATTTCAGGACTTGTAGTACTAAGTTATTACAGGCATACTTCATATTTTTTAACACCTCATATCTTGATCTGACGGTTTCGACGACATTTCAGTACTTAAAAATGTCTTTTTAATTACCGAACTAACTTAGAAATCTGATTTATTACCATATTAACCAGAGACATGTAGAAAGCCTTAATGTGACGCGCGCGAGTAAATCGGAAATTCCCCTCTTGGGCTCCCCTACTACAATGTCTGCTATCCCCCAGCGCACTGGACTACGCAACGCTACGTAGAGGCTGCAGAGTCTAATATGTATATGTACAATTAGAGAAGTTGAAATAGATACAGTATATCGTGGATCAAAGTAATTTGGACGTCTATGTCAGACTCAGCCGACAGATCACAATTTACATGGAATTGACATATTAAAACCAAATAACGTAGGTCCGTCAACTGGCTCTCTTTCAATTTTCCCCATTATACATTGTATCTACTATACAATCTACGTGACCTCAAACACGTTTGCTATTTTTACAATACTTTATAATAAGGCTTCATTAATGCATTTTATTTTAAGAAACGTGTTATTATAACACACGTTTCTTAAAATTAAAAGCATTATCTGTATTTTGAGTTTAAAAATATTCTACTCTTTATAAAATTATGAAATTGTTACCTACCATTTAATAACATATTTTGTAGTATTAAAAGATACCATGTTTTATTTTACTAAAGAAAGCTTAGCCTTGGATAGCTGAGGGCGAAATTTTAAAAACTCGTCATTGTAATTTTTTTTTCGTCAAATCAAATTCGTCATGCTTCAGGAAAGTATAGTTAGTAGGAAATTTTACTCTCCTTGCACTGAAGCTTTTACCTGTGCGTTGATTTATCAGCGTAACCTCTTATATTTACAGAAACACATCCTAAGTTAGTATCTCCCCAGCTGCAGTTATTAAATTGGTTACAAATAAAGATTGGCCAAAGCAATATCACGACCCTTCTGATAAAATATTCCATTTCCTTGGTCTATTTAATAAAAGGGAATGAAAAACAGAACTGAATAAGCCCAGAACCTTGTTAGGTCCTGTTTATTTTATATTACGGTTGTATTTTCGGAACGAATGTATTATTTTAGAAGAATAAGGAAATTTCCGCCCACGTCGGCGCGAACGCCACGCAGTACGCACGCGGACGCGCACGCGGACGCGGTTGTGCGGTGGGTGGTGTGTAACGGGAACATTAATAAGAGTTTAGTATTTATTGTTGTAAATAAATTACTGCATGGTATCATCAGGCACCCGTTATTATTCTGCGGAGAACGCCTAGAACATCGTCTGGAAACTTTAATGAGTACTGACAAGATTTATTTTAATGCCTTCCTAAAAGTCTATAGAGTATTACTGGGTTCAGTCTAATTGCGTTTCCGTCACAGAATAAAGTATATATGTTTTCGTTTCGACAGCCTAGTTAATCTAAAATGTTTGGGATTTAACGTTCCAGGTATAGCATTGAAATTCGCAACTGTTATATTAGGTTTTGAAGATTACAACGTGCCCAAACCCGATAGGGTTACGTTATTTCTACTCTAGATGCTATAAACACCTTCCGGTTCCATTATTATAATACCCTGACTACAGTGTATTTGAAAAGTCCTTGGTAAGACGATTCCAAAGACCCTAAACTCGATAGGCGTATGTTGTTTTAACTATGATATGCTATAAACACTTTCCAGTTTCATCATTACTACCATTTTTTTGAATAGTGCTTGCCAAGACGATTCCTACGAACCCAACCTATTGATAGGGGTGCGAAGTTTTATCACTTTTATTTCTAATATAAGAACTTTCCGGCTTCATTCAGCATATTAACTTTATGACTTCATAATAACGAATTGTCACTAAATTAAGGTACATGTCTTACAATTAAATCAATTGAAAGTTGATAACTAGTGAAAACGTTTTATAGATTAGACCCGTACAAACAATAGAATTTACGTCTAAAGCTTGTAAAGTAAGTAAAGAAGGTTTAACAAAATATCCATCAGGAATTGAATCGCTCACCATCATCACTAAAGTTGACTTTTACGATATTTGAAGAGAGAAATACATTAGCTAATGAGATAGAGAATGACAGTCAAATAAAATTTCATTATTATGTATATTGATATGTATTCAAATAATATCTTATTTGTAGAATTCAATTTGCGATATCTCACGAAGCACGCGGCTCAATATAACTGATCACTTCACATTGAATCAGATCGGCACCGAGATTGCTGTTCACCTGTCGGAGTTCAATGAACCTTTCCCAAACTTATATTTTCGGATCAATTTAAAAGGTTTCCGAGGGAATTACTTTCGAGTAATTAAGAAAACACCACTTACATCATTTGCTTTTTTGCGAGGAGTACATTAATTTATTTTGGCTAACTTTGCAAGGTAACACCTTAGGAACAAAGTTTGTCATCAAAGAATTCTTTATTTGTTTTAAAAGTTAATACGTGTTTGGTGATAATTTTGATATTATGTATGTATGTTAGTCTGTAAGGTATTTATAAAATGCAAACTTACCTGATATATTTGCAGGGTTTACGTATATATGTCAATAAAATATTAAAGTCTTATAAAACTAACCAGGTTAGTGGAGTACCTAATAGAAATAAACACTATAAATGTATGTATTTCCTCTATGGTATTAGGTGCGTATATGAAAATTACATACACAGTTTACGCTTAACTTTTACGGATAAGTTAAATAAGGTTTCATTCTCATCTAATACGTTATAATAATCATTCATATTATCATTATAAATAATATTGTTTACGCAGCACAGAACTTTTTGTTAGTAGGTAGTAGTGTAAGTTTATTCTTTTTTTTATGATATTTACAGGGCAAGCGAGCAGACGGGTTACCTGATGGAAAGCAACTGCCGTCGCCCATGGAAAATCGTGACATCCGAAGAATCGCAAAGTCCGTTGCCGGCCTTTGATGAGGGAATGGGAATAGGGATTAGGGAAGTTAGGCCACCGGTAAACTCATTCACTGAACGAAACACGATACAATGTCGTTTCACCCCAGTTTTCTGCTATGTTTGCCGATAAGTACAGTAACTACTCAAGTCGTTTAAGCACAAGACTTCAAAAGATACAGACTAGGCTCACGGATACTAAACTAAATTAACTCTTTTATACAAATGACGAAAGCTATAAAGGGGAATTAAACATTCAATAACGTTTATAAGGCCCTCGATATAAAAGAAACGGTGGCAGTTTCTGTCTAGACGGGGATAATATAAAATCCTTTAAAAACATTTTCGCTCTTCAAAGCCTTTGAATTCCTCTTTAAGGTATTCGGATTGGTTTTATTGAAGTAGCAAATTTGAGTTGCACTCACACTGTCTTGTTTTGTTCTGTTACGTGATTCCCGAACGGTTATGCTCGTTATCTCAACACGTACCCTGATTCTAATATTCTGATACTTTAACAAATTCCCGTCGGTAGTGAAATTGAATTATCATCAATTGTTAAATAAACTTCAGTCAAACGTTTTTTTAATAAAAAATAAGTCTGCTAACGCAACAAACAAAATAGAGCACTTGCGAAAAATTCATTTTAAAAGTAGCAATGCTGAAAGAGCTTTTTTGTGATTTGTGTGCGCAAGCGCAATAAAAAGCAGCTCTTTTAGTGCTCATAGTGAATCTCTATAGATTGACTATAAAAGCAACATAAAAATAGCATTCAGGAGACTAATTACACATTACACTGCCCTAAAGTACACACCATTTGATAGTAAACAAATTTGAGTTTTGCCGTGGGAGAGCCATGTTTGTGTGATACCACGGCCTCACGGCGTTGTGCTGTTTCGTTCAGTAATTGAGTTAACCGGTGGCCCAACTTCCCTAATTCCCTATCCCCATTCCCTATTTACTCATAAAAGGCCAGTAGGGCACTTGCGACTCTTCGGATGTCGCTATTGTCTATATCATTAAAAATAGAAATGCTTATACCTGATATAAATATGGTCTATATACATATTTATATTAGACCAAAATGGTCGAAACGCTACTATTAAAATATTAGAATCAGGGTATAATTGTACAGTGTACTCGAGAGTTACTTTTCTGATGGAACTATCCGTAGGAAGACGTATCATCAGTATCATATCATTGTTTCTCCTCACAGTTACCGTCTCTGGCATTTTATTATTATAGTAACAATAATAAGCTATTGTGCTTTTTGCATTCAAAAGTCAAAGTGATTTTCTGATACGAAGAACTTCGAGAACTTCGACAATTTTACGCTTTGAGAGAGAAACCTTTTTATTTCCAAGTCGATTTGAATACTTCATCTAGGCGTTTATTTCTCGTAACATAAAAGTCTAATGTGAGGTTAATAGTGTATTTAATAGGTATTATATTCCCTTACGTCTATTTAAGGCTCTAAGTATATGTTTATTTTTAGTTTTTGCAGCGGGTTTGCATGCCACGAAGATATAAAAATGGAATGATTCCCATTAAAATCCCGTCTCGCAGCGAGGGCCGTATATAGATACCATTCTTAATTGTTTATTTTCATTCTACTTCTTACTTATGTAAGTCCTATTCTTGTTTTTATTTTGCGTTTGTTTTTTTAAGTACATAAACAAAGACAGACGCTCTTTGGTACAGGTGCCGCGAAGTTTATGAGGATAAAATATTATGTTTCGATGCCAAAAAAGTCTCGGATCGAAGGAGCGCTTCGGAGCCTCGTCGCTCCCGCTGCATATTTTATTTAAAGTTAAATAAAGTGATGCCAAAACAGAAGCAATTTCCGTTTCGCAGACGTCAGTATCAATGCGATAGCAATTTGTCACGGGCCCGGCTCGAGCCGTGCGACTTATTTGACTATTGATTACGCCGGCGAGCCGCAAGCAACAGATGGTGTATCGAGCCGTTTGATATCGGCGGCTAATGTCATCCTTTGTCGACGTTAATGACGACCCCTCGACGGCCGACGTGCCCTCCCAAAATATTTACAAGGGAAGAGTCGATACGTCGCGCGAACGTTCGCCGGCCCGTCTCGTTACCCTCATAAACGAAAATTGCGGAAACTTAATATAAATCGCATAATCTACTCTCGGCCGAGGGACGTTCGGAATAAATCTCAATCGGGGGTGAGGGCGGCCGGCGCGGGTGGCGGCGGGGGCGGGGGGGGGGCGTCTGCCCGGCCGGCCGGCCATCTGCTGCGCCGGATAATCGATATTATTTAGGAGCTGCGGATGCCAATGTTGCACATTCGTCCCGAATCCTCGTATTACCGATGCAACAATTAATATGGTCGACTGTTATTAGGCGCGTCTGCTCGTATTGTTCCTGCCGTTATGGATGGCGTTATGTGAAATACGAACATCGTGCATCGGGGTAGCTTTCCACCATCTGTTTTCTGTTCGACTTTGTTTGACTAGTGAAGTTATGGTGAAATATTCTCAACGACGAACGATGCTTCTCCGGCTAGACTAAATAAATAATATTTCCGAGTGGCTAGATATTTCGATACGCATAGAACATCCATAAGATAATCCATAATATTAATATTTATTCATGTTTCATATAAAAGTTTTTCCTATTCACGTAGCAATAAAGTGAGTAACTTCGTGCAGTAAAAGTTGAGAAAAGTGTATTACGGTAATGAATTCCAACAGAAGTTGGGATTAGTTACAAAATCCCGGGACGGCTCTTAATAAGCTTCCGCGGATAAAAATGTCTTTCTAATTTTGTCGAGTAAAAGTCAATATAAATAAGGATCATGACGAAAAAAAACTATTATAACGTGTTAATTAATAAATCCTAGCTGTAATCGGACACAAGAGTTTAGGTAGTAACTTGATTTTAAAAATAGTTTTGATTTGATGTTTTCAGTAACGATAATCCAATATATAAATATATAATAATAATATAATAAAAATAACCACAATAAAAAAAGACATAATCTATTTATTATTTCCCTAAAGACAGAGCTCAATATTACCAGTCATTATCTATTAAGTCGAGGCAGGTTGTTCTGGAACGGTCGTGGGGATCAGGTGGGATAGAGCTCCCCCAAGTTCCGGAGCTGGAGTCGCGACCCCGTTGCCTTGTCTACTATAATCGCATCTCACCAGATTTTGTTTTGTTTGGTACCGAAATTAGTTACAATATAATATTAGGTATGTACAAATTTTTATGTTTGTTTGTCAACTTTATTATAAGCTCTGTTAATTTAATTACGCTGTTTTATTTCGAAGGCGTTACGAACATTGTGGTTATTAAATTTTAAAGATATAAATATCCAAACACAAATTATTGTAATTTTGCGATAGTAAAAATTGGGTTTATATAAGTTCGTTGCGCTGAAAATTTAACGCAATAGGATATCTCATCCACCGTAAATTTGGATGTAATTAGGAAAGAAAACGAGGTGTCGCAAATTGGTTCGATACCGTTAAAAGTATAGTGTCTACGTAGTTGAGCAAATACGAACAACTATTCTACGTATTGATAATGTGACCAATAGGAAAAAAACTGGTGAAGAGGGAAACGGTACATTTATGTGGGTCTCGAGAGCCAAACTTGATTAATCATCCGGCAAACATTACCCGCGAGGTGCCGCGCGAGGCGGCCGCCCGCGCCGCGCCGTGACGCGCCGTCTACGTATCACGTGAATCACACGATAGGGAAACACAGTTAAATAAATATTTCACTCCGCGAATATCCTACGCTTATTCCGACAGAGATGTCACTGGGAAAACAAATATAATAAACTGTATAAAACACTCGTCAAATATTTCCCTCGTTTACTTTTATGATTGTTCTCTACTTTGCTTTTATTGCGACGATTTCAGTTTTTGGCTAAATTGCTGAGCGCATTGACCCAGTTTTTTACGATTATCAAGACTTAAAGTAAGAAATAACTTTCGAGATGTCCTGAAAAGAAAAACTTTCGAGATATCCTGAATTTTTTGTTTAAACTGTAGTTTGTATGTATACCTGTTTCTGAAATTAGAAATCAACTTTCTTAGTTTTCTTAATAAATCTTTTATTAATGAAGAAAAAGACTTCGACAAGTTTGCGAAACTTATCCGGAAAAATAATAGAACTTTCTGAAATGTTAGTGGCGAGTGAAACTGCAGGAACTAAGAGCCACTCGACGACGACTGCGCTTTTCATTTTTCGCTTTTAAGAGATAAAATAGCTACGTCCGACGGGGAATTCACTTTCAAATTTCAAATTCCAACAAAAAACAATCTATCCCAGCTTGCTGAGTCATATTTTTTTTAAATATATAAACGCTTTCGACGAGAGATTTCGAGTAATGCCGTCCTGTAGCAATTTTATACTTTGCTAATAATTTTAATATTTTAATACCCGTGTTTGTATGACACAAAAGGTCTATTTCCTGCAGCCGTGTAGCAAAAAATTAGAAAAGCAAGAGTATCACTAAGTATAACGTAACAATTGACAATATTTTTCCTGTGTTTATCTCTGAAACCACTTACACACATTCCGGTTTCCCATTGCGTGTGTGCGTGCACCCCAGACTGCCATACACATGCTGTAGCGGGCGGGGCTTCGCCGTCATTAGTTAAATTTCGGGTTTTCGTGAAGATTTGAGACTTCCCCGTGGGCCTTGACGTCCATTAGCGCTCAGTTTCCAGGGCAATTCGGAGCGTATTTTCCCGCGAGCGGGTGTTGAGTCACAGGCGGGTGCGGGCGCGGGCGGCGAAGCGTGTCCTGCACCCGCGCCGGCGCGTCGGCATTCCTCGCGAACATTGCCTCGCCCGAGCGACCGCTCTGATGCAATATTCAACTTTAGTTCGTCCTTGCAATGCCGTAATTCGTTGCGACGACTTTAATCGCCACCTCGTCGTCTTATTTTTGCATCGCGGTGCTCGCTCTCAAGGCCTTCTAGGCGCCCTGAATTACGCTACGTCGCGAGTCGAGAGATAACAGATAATTCTATTTAACCGGTCGACAGTACTACGACGTCGTTTTTTAGGCGTTTACAATAAATTATATCGGTAGCAAAAAGGACACGTCTAGTGGAGCTTATTAATTTTTACACAAATAATGCAGCGGGTGTCCATTTTGTTGAGTGGCAAATTGGCGTCGTCTCCGCATTCGTTTTACGCCGCCAGTCGCCGCCGCCGGTCGCTGCCGCCGGTCGCCACCGCCGGTCGCCCCTCGCTGCGCCGTGAGCCCGCGACTGGTTTTATTGCAAGAATGTCTATGTCAATGCCGTTCATTCCACTTTATTTGATAAGATGATTAAACAATTTATATAAACCTTAAAGCGTTTGTTTATATCACGTTAAAATGTTTGTTCATATAATTTATCAGCTTCGAATTGCGTAGGTGCGATTTTTTTAAATCTTTGGTTTACAAACAGAGGCGACCATATCGTCTTGTAAGTCCGATTAAAAGTAAATAATTTTTACGCATATTTTTATAAATAATTATTTATAAAATATATTGAAGTATTGCATGCTTGTATATATTATAAGTGATTTTGTGGTACCGACCTTTTTGTCCCACTTTCAGCTATAAAAGTAGGTGGTCCTGCGGAAAATGGGTATATTACAAATTGTACGTAATTTATATTGGAATTACTATTTATATTTTGCATCATAAGAGGGCATGAGCAATTCGATAGTCGATAACCTCTCACGTGACCGCGGTACCGACGATAGCTTCGTTTGGATTTGCCGTTAGTCGCAAAATTGCAAACATAATCCTTCTCGTGCCGCGGTCAGCATAAATCCTACCGCCTTGTCACCCGATCCCCCCTCAGGAGGAGCACGTCATAAAAATGACCGGCTCCTTCGACGACATAGCTGCGATGGCATCGTATTACATCGATACGAAGATACTTTTCAAATAATTTAGCAAAAAAGGCAGGATGTGAGGCGGCGCGGCGTGGTGCGCGGGGGGTGGTGCGGCGAGCGGGGCGGGGCGCGGGCAGGCTGCTGCGTGTCCGCCACCGTCGGCCCCGGTCCGGACTAACCCGTCGCTCCAGGTCAGCGCTCCAGCCGGCTATTTATAGAGGTGCCCCTTAAACAGAGTAATTATTCATTGATTAGCACTGCGAGGAATAGAGGATTGCGTTTCTGATAGCCATCGCGCAAACGAGAATCGTCGCCGGCGCCGGCCGCCCCTCCCCGCGCCCTGCACTCCGCCCCGCCCTGACCGCCCGAACACTTTACATGTCAATTTTGTGCTATATATTGCCATAATCAATCAATACTCTCTTTGCAGCTTGCGTGGGAGTGTTCTATTATAAACTACGACGTACTGTCGGTTTTTGAAAACCTTCGATTATTTACTTCTTCGTTTAACTCTGATATTTAGGCACAGGCTAGTATCGTTTAAGTATAACTGCAATAAAATATGTTTTAATAAATATAATAAATACTGACAATGGAACCTCAAATAATGTCAAGCCGAGCTAAGCAGCACGCAGCTAGGCTTTGAGTCTGTTGCGTAGTTTACTCTAGTACACTACCTATAGTACATAGAAAATTCCAAATGGTAAAAAAGAATTTATTAAATTTGTTTTTTATTCATGCCAAAGATGGTTTTTGGCTCTGTGCCAAAAAATGGTAGAGTCTTTATGTGGTTACAACTTATGACTAATACCATAACATTAAATAACTCATTAACTTGTGGTGGTGGTAACGTGGTAATTTAAAAAGTTGTATACTTGAACAATAATCCTGTACAGTCCGATATTAATTATTATAGATTAAAATAATAATAGCTTCATGGCTATTAATTATTGTTATTTAATTATTTTATAATTTTATTTGCGAGGTACTTAATTACAGGAAATAGCATAGTATATGAAGCCGAACCGCTAAGTTTTAGTAACAGCACACGACATGTACTATGTTCAGGCTGTAGGCTCCCGCTAATTGAAAAAAATATTCAGAGGTAGATCGTAAAACACGATTTTCAATGCTCTGTAAATAATTGAAAACGATCCTAACAATATTAAAGGAACAATTTCACTCATAATACGAAAATCCAATTAAGGAAAGTCTAACATTCGGCGAATCATCGCGCGGCCATAGACGTTACGCGATCCCGTTACCAACAAAAATAAAAGTCTTTAAAACATTATTAAAGAGAATTCGCATAGGAATAGCCGGTACGTGTAATCCAGTTTTATAACCGTTCTCGCGAAATTATGCGGGCTGTGTGAATGATCAAATTTAATGAATATATTAAAAAGCTCCGGAAATAAAGGTGACCGTTATGCGAACCTCGTTAGTGGATAAGTAAATAAACTTATTACGTGAAGCTAGCACTTATTTTTGGTCAACTACTCGGTTGAATTTTATGAACGACACTCCAAATCGTTGTCTGCAGTACATTGAGGACAGCGGCGGTAGTTTAGAAAATTAAAGGTCAATCATTCAAATCATTTCTGACATGTAATAATTATGACTTTCCTAGAAATAATTCAACTAATCTTTTAAATATTTCCATTAGCAACTAATATTTAAAAAATATCAACAATACATGGACTCATATTTATTATTCGACACCACTTATTTTATTATTTATTTTATTAAATATATATTGTATTTTAATTTTTTTACTACGTTCATACGCATCATAGTAAAATTATATCAGTCTCAAACCACAAATACAATAGCATAATTGCTAGGTGATGATGTTATCATATGCTATGTTCAATAGAAATACTTAAACGACTTAACAAACAACAGTTATTGCAGTATGCTTTAATCGTTATTACGTTTTATTAAATATAATTAAAATGTTGTCGCCACACGAGAAGATCCGCTTTAGAAAAATATTTTAATAAGCATCACCCCTTCTGGCTTGTTTCCTTATACGGTTCTTAGTTCAAACACATTTATAGGGCTTACTTAGATGATGAATTATTGTAAGCTTCAGGATGGTATTATTTTAGGATTTCGTAGAGTATGCTTAGCACTTAGAATAAAAAACATACATCATTAAATACTTTTTGAAAATTACAGACTCAGAAACATAAAATGATTTTTTAATCATATTTAGGGGGCAAGCGAGCAGACGGGTTACGGGACGGGACGGAAAAGCAACTGCCGTCGCCGATGGACGTAAGGTCGTGGTATCACTTCGGCCGAGCCGACCCATTCGTGCCGAAGCAATGCTCTCCCACGGCAATGAGCATCCGTTCTATGTACTTGGGATCAGAAAATGTCTCATTGGTACTCGCTTTAGAACATTCTTTACGAAAAATAATTATTGCCTGATTCCTGATTCTTATCTGATTCAGTCATTATTGTATTTCTAATTAATCTTAATTTATAAATTATTTCTTTATATTATTAATGAATTAGTTCGTTAATCGTTTTATCAGTTGTACGGTTATGGCCTATATAGTTTACAGTTGTATTTGCGGGACGGAAATAAAAAGTCAAATGATTTTATGATACCAGGACTGGTAAGCCTTGGACGAGTTAGTCGTGATAGTCATCAAACTGTGATGTGTTTCTGGTCATAATTTACCGTTTGTCTGACCGACTCGTCCGCGAAGCAAGCAGACCCGACCATGTTTAGACATACAACTAATTAGCATCACAACATCCTTTCTTCGCTGATGACAGATGAATACAAATTAATTGGTTTTCTGAATTATAACACAAACAAACTATGTTTTATTATGACAGTTTTATACGGCAATATTTGTTGTATACGAAGTAAAATTATTAATACATGGTAAATTATACATGATTAGTTTTAATTAAAACCGACTTCCAAGATGAAATCAGAAATAATTAAAAACAAACTAAAAAACATTAAATAACATTTATTCAATAATAGTGTCTTTGTCAGAATATGGTTAAACCTCAACTTATTTCACTTTTAGATTCACAAACAAAGACCGGCAGGACAACATGTCGGTTCCGCTAGTAATATATTAAATTGGTTATTATTATATGTATATTACTCTATTATATGTTCTACGTATTGTGTCGGCGGCATAAGCCGTCGGCATATATCGCCAACTAACTTCTATCCAAGAAGCAAGTTGGTGGCATGAAGCCAAGCATGTCGTTAACACATGTCAGCGGCCTGTGTGAAAAGAAGCATGTGTAAGATATACGTATTTCCCGCGCATGTTGCCAAATTAGTTGTTGATATCGAGCCGTCGACATGTCATCGACATAGTTTTGCGACTTGTAATAAATGAAGCCGCCGACCTATTACACAGACAAAGTGTTGCCGACAAATGTCGGAGGTACAAGCCGGCGACCTGTTAGCATTGAAACATATGTCAAGTGTTGCCGACATATGACGGCAACGTCGACGGCTTAGGTGTGTTGTGCGTTTTCGCGGTTATGTATCTCGTGTATCCCATGACTCTGCCTAAAGCGGAAAGTAAACACCCGTTGGTTTTTTAGTAGGTATGCCTGGTGTGGCCTCAAGTCACTCGACAAGCGACAGAATGACTTCCTAAATACTATGAAAAGTATAAATTGATAAATGGTGGGTGAGCCAATGGTGTTATGGTAGTTATGATGATAGATGTAATTCGCATAGTAGCATATGTTTTCAGTTCTTCAAACAACGCCAAAATCCCCAAATTTGTATATATAAGGAATAAGGAGGTCCATGAGCATCTTCAGGACCATGGTATACAAAACCTTAGTTTTTGGTAGTGTTTGTGTAAAGTATTCTAAGCATATAATTAGAATACTTCCTATAAAACCAAAGTCTTTGAGTTATTCTAGAGGCCTAATGTGATGACGCATTGTGTGATGGCAGTGATGATGATTATTATAATTTGCATTGCAATAGCGTTTGCTTTTAGTTCTTAAAACAACGCCGAAGACTCCTAACTTGTATCTTTAAGGAATCACGAGTTCTCTCAGCACCTTCGGAACCATGGTATACCAGGGTACAAAATCATACTTTTTGGTAGTATTTAATTAAGATACTTCTAAGAAGATCAAAATCACTATATGTTTTACTACATACACATTTTAAGGAGTTCCTTCGATTACTCATGGTTTCTATCATCAGTCACCACTTTGGTGAACATGGGACCTATTCGGAACAATACTCTACACAACAAAGAAAATATTTTGAAAATCGATTCTCAAACTGCGGAGCTATGGTTGAACATACATAAAAATAACGACGACGATCTCTGTGGCTCAGTTGGTAAGTGCGTTGGTAGGTTGGTAAATATATGTATCATATTCTAAAAATCTTAAATATGCATGTAGTATAAAAAGTATTAAATATATTTCCGTTGTCCGGTACCCGTAATACATGTCCCTCGGGTACTTAGCACGGGGACGGACTGACGTGGTGTGAAGAGTCCAGAGATATTATTATTATAAAAATATCTAAAAAAAAGTCAGCCGCACATATAACAGGCAGCCCGCGCTTGTTAAGCCGAATTGACATTGAAGCCCTTCCACCTGTTGTATTTGGTTATGGGATAATGTTACTACATTATTCCATTTATTTCGAGTGTTAAAGACATCGGACTATACATAGACAGTAGTCTTGACTGGCGTACCCACATCACCAACATCTGTCGTAATGTTACCGGGTCATTGCGATCTCTTTATCGTCTGAAAAACTTTTTGCCACATAATATAAAGTTGCTGCTTGTTCAGGCCCTTATAGTTCCGCTGCTTGATTATGGAGATGTATACTGTTTTGAACTCCGGAAGGAACTTCTTAACAAGCTTGACCGTTTGCTAAACAACTGCATTTGGTTCATCTTCAAGCTCCGTAAGTTTGATCATATCTCTTACAATCGAAGCAAGTTGCACTGTGGTTGCCAATCCGTCAACGTCGTTTGGTGCGTGCGCTGTGTATGCTGTATCCTTCAGTCCCCCAACGCTCCTCTGTATCTAACTTCCCACTTTGAATTCTTCTCCAATACCCACAATTAAGAACTTCGATCATTCACAAACTTGCGACTTCAATGTCCTCCTCATAGTTCCAGTATCATCCACTCCTCCTTTCATGTTCAGTCCATCGTCCTCTGGAACGCCCTTCCACTTGAAATTAGGATGTCTCCTAGCAAAAATATCTTCAACGCAGGGTTCGACAGCTTTATTTAAACCAACTGTATAGTATTGGGCATTTATAATTTGTTCAAGTTTCTATTGTTATTTATTTATTTTAGTATTATTAATTTTTTCTTTGATGGTATATATATGAATTTATATTACAATGGCTATGGATTTATATATTGGTATATTTATAGTTTAATTTTACTTATTATTTATTATATTTTTTATATATT
>JAOTAV010000027.1:2254867-2300783 GCA_026546445.1 Cyclargus thomasi | reverse complement strand
GACGCACTGTGTCTGGTAGAGGGTTGCTACCCTCTGCGCGGACCGCAGCGCAGCGCCAAAATACGTCTGCGAGGGCAATGCGTAGCAGGCCTAGTTTCAATGAAATCGGCCACCGTCACCGAAACCGGTATGGGAGTAATTAATGATAATATTTCGCCAAGTTTAGGGATTGAACATTCTTGTGCTTAAGAAACAAACGATGTTTTGCCATATAAAATAGATAGTAGATTTTCAGACCTACTATGCAGTATGTAAATTAAGAGAGCTTTTTGGAGGATTATGGTAACTAAAATATATCGTTAGAGGAAGACACAATATATGGAATTTCAGTACAATGTGTTATGTCCTTTACTACTTTAATATTATAAATGCGAAAGTGTGTTTGTTTGTCATTCCAATCAATAACCGATCGACTTGGTAACGTGGCTGACTGAAAGCAAACCTGCAAGCAAAAACTAGTATTCAAATAAAAGTGTCTGGCGATTCTATGGACGACAATTAAAAAAGACCGGACATCTTATAAGAAAAATATCCTGTTTGAGCGTTTTTTTTTCTTGTAACTCTCACACGCCGCACACTCAACCGGTCAACTATACATCATTATCATGTCACTATATCATCCGTTACTTAATATATGTGTCACAGTGTGTCGTGTAAATACACACAACAATCTATTTACATATTTATGATGCCCCACGGCTATAGTCCGAGTGAATTCGAGATACGCAAAAAACTCTTAATTAGGATATTAAAGGCTTTATTTTGATTCTAGTATAACTGTCTTTTTATGAAATGTTAGTCATAGCTAATCGACTCATATTAAATTGCAATTATGCAAATATTATTATTTTAATGATTCATTTTTATGAGGGAGATGATCACGCTCGCTATTCACGGCACCACACCTCGAGATTTTGATTAGAATTTAGAGGAAGAGAGGTTCCGTTATTTCCGTATATGGTAACGAAAGAATTTTAGAGCTGGCAATATTTATTAGACGTTAGCAAATGTGGTGTAATAGCAGATTTTTCCACGTACCTTCTTCATTTCAAAGTTAAAAACATAACATAACAAGTAAAATGAACTGAAGTTTGTTATGTTTGAGTTAGGTAGGTCTGTCTGGAATATGAGAGTCCTTTATGAAAAAGTGAAAGTAATTTTTTTGTTGAATTAAGCAATACACTGTTGGCGAATTTATATCAGGATTGATGGACAAAAATCGTTAATTGGAAGTAAATATACTCTTACTTTATAGTTAAAATTTGTTACGTCGAGTAAGTTTTATTTAGGTACGTTATTAGGGCATCGAAATCGGACTTACCCGAAACTCGAACACCCGGGAAAACCTCGGGTTTTGAAAAGACGCGGGCTTGAAAAATGGAAACCGGGTTTTTCGAGCCTTTCATTTTTTTTTTCTTTTACGATACTTTGTTACTTAGATGCTTGAAAAATACTTTTCCTATCAAAAAAATAATAAGAGTTTAAATTTCTTTTTTTGACAGTTAAAACTTTTATTAAGTACTTTTTTTATTAAAAAAATAATTTGAATTGCGTTAATCGGTATTCTTTATTTTGTTTTTGTAATTGATTTATTGTTTGTATCTGATTAATATTGAATTGAGCATTTAAGACTGATTGTTAACATTGTGATAAATAATTTGAGCAAAGACAATAAAAAAATTGATTAAAGAAACTTTTTTATTTAAGCCATATATATTTTTTAATTTTCTCATTCGTTTACACTAAGTACTGAAGTTGCAGAAAAACGATATATAAACTATTATAGTACTGTTTAATTTAAATAAAAAAAAACAAAAAACTCGAAAAACCCGGGCGCCCGGGTTTTGAAAATTGGGTTCGGGTTTCGATACGTTATACGAGTATTAAGGTTGCACTGTAGTATCGATATCATAAATCCGAGACACGTGGTAGGTGTGATACTTGCAACTTTTTCTATGAACAGTTTTTATAATCTGCATGCTGCAAACAGGCTTTGAGATGTACAGTCGAGATAGACAAAGGGGGACAAATGGAAAGTCGCAGGAAACGCTACGACGCGCCCGCTCGCTAATCGCGGGTGGCGTATTTTAAAAGAGGAAAGGCCAGTGTCACTGGCCTTATGTTTGTTCAAATAAAAAAGTTAATAATGAGATCAATTTTTTACGACGCTAATCCCTTCTTTATCTAATTAGTCAACGTTACTGAGTTAGTCTTTGATTGGTTTATAACAGTTACAAAACGAGTTATGGATTGAATAACTTGCGAATAAAATTACTTTTATACGAATGAATAGGCGCTGAACGGCGACCCACTTTGAATTGTAGGATGCGCACAATAAATTAGATTATATTTTATGACCGATTGATCATAATATTTACGGCTACCACTTTTGTGGTGTTTTTGCAGATTCGCTAGAATATCATTATAAAATAGCTTACTGATTCTCTCCTAGTTAAGTGGATGTTAAGGGTGAACGCGTAAATCATGATCAGAAAAGAGTTTCATTTTGTATAATTATTATTATTGAAGAATATTCGAGTTAATAGGCTAGTCAATTTTTTTTATTTGTTATAAGAGACGTCCCAAAAATAGAAACATTGGTGAAAGAATGACACCGATAGCTTAAATTGTCTCGAAGATATGGCAATTTAAAATCTACCTTATATAATTGACCTTCCTAAAGCGTTCCAAACAAAACGATACCTAGTTATGACGTCACATCAAGGTAGTTTGTACGCACCGCGGGACAGAGTCTTCCCTTCGATAAGTGGTTTCTAGATAGTGGTTTCATTACAAAAGTTGTTGTTAATTACCTAATTTATCGAATGGTTTATAAATATTAAAAAATTGTAGTACTAAAAAAAATTACTTGCCTGTCCAACTTTGAAGGCTTATTACAAATAATATATAGAGGTTATTAATTTGAAATTTGGAAGATACTAATTTTTTATTATTATATATTAATTGTATTTAAAAAAATTGCGAATCTTTGACCTTGTCGACATCCCTTTTATACGTTTTGAGTAGAAATAAAGGAAATGGCGAGAAATTGCAATGGCGTCATAAATAAAATTTGTCGCGAACTCCGAAGAAGCGAGCGCGTTACACCGGGGACGCGTAACCAATAACCATGCTTTAGTCAAGTTACATTCGATAAATTTGACGCCGGCTTATGGTAACAAAAATGTGGAATCTAATACATTTGTTGCTAAGTGGCATAGGTACTATGGTTTTTGCCTTAAGTTAAATCCTTAAAATGCTTGAAATAGAATTTCATAACTGAAATTATTGAATTCAACTATACTAAGCCCCCTGGTGAGGCGGTAACTTTCGGCGTTAACGACGTAACTTAGTTACACTCGGACACGCCAATTACCTCGAAATAGAAGCTTTCAGCTAATGTCGTCTTATGTTCGAGTACTTTACATTACGTTGTATTGTTTAACAAATAACAACGCGGTTATTCTTTAGTAATTCGTAACTTTAACCCCCACTGAATCTGAATCAACGGAAAAGAATTACCAGATTTTCGAATTATTTAGAGAACATGAGAACATCTGATCCAGTAAAGAAGCTAAAATGTTTTTCATGTACGGAAATATTACTAAAAAAACACAGTGCTAAAGCATCCGAAAGTTTTTAACATGATTTTTCATTGTGGTGAAAGTTGGGGTTCTCCCTACCCCGTGGCATGTACGTGGTGAAATGGCACGGTCAATGGGGGTTATAGGACAATCATTACTGTCAACTGTCGTCGCCGCGCTCATGCATTTTAGATAAATTGATTTAGTAATCGCCTGAGAGTTGCGAGAGTGGGGCTAGTGGGGTCGATACATGCACTCTCATTACATTGTATTAACGGTCGTGTTGTCGTTCCGCTGACATTACAATGAGGGATATGATTTATTGCTAAAATTGTTTCGTTTGGTTTAGTGCCCTACAAAATTTTCGTCGAGGATTGTTCAAATTGATATTCGACAGTCAAGTATATTGATAACAATCTAGCTCTGTCTCGAAATCTCGAAAAAGTCTCGAGAGATCTTATGAGGATGTTAGGTGATTTAGATGGTCGATTTCTTAATTCCTAATGAAAATTTTGTTTATCCCATCTTATGTAACAGTTTCTTACAGGGTTAGCAAATCCACCAAAAAAGTTAACCATTATTTTAATTATGATCAGAATATTCACGATATTAAATATATATTAAAATTCGGGACCTTTAGTATCTAGTATGTAGAATCAGTTAGAGCTATCAAAGATCCATAATAAGCTATTTAAAAACACATCGATGAATATTGATTATATCAATAAAAGTTTTTGAGTCGATATCCCAATTAATACAACGCAATTTGTTACTCGATCTATACAGATCTTATATATAATATTTTCTAATAAATGATCATTAGCATTTTGTGTGGAATTGCTCGCTTCTAAATTAATAATGATATAATCTGTTGACACACATTTCGGTAAACATTTTTAATTGAATGCTCGCTGGGTAAAATTAAGACAGTTTATCGTAGTTTCTTAATCGAAGTGTTAATTAAAATCAATAAATCTACCACCACCAATAATAGCGTTAATAATCACACCCGTGCAACTAAAATTGGAAATTATAACTGGATGTTTGTTTCAAAGGTGAGAGGAATTGGAAAAAACAGGTTCTCACGGCGTCATCACCATACAATTTATTTACGGTATCTGTATATTATAGCATCAACGTAATTGTACATTGTTGATGTTATGAATTTATTAAACGAGGAAGCTCCTAGTTTGGTCAAATGTTAAAACTTTCTGTGAGAATCCACAATATGACTTTTGTATGATTGTTTTAAATTAGTTAGATTCATGCAGAAGCCACGATGCTTCTGCATGAATCAGAATCGACTACTTAGTTTAGACGTTAAAACTGACTAATAAATAAATACCCATTTTTCTTTTACCTATTCTTTGGTCACTGCTGTGACGTAAACAAATCATTCAGCTTATGATAGAAACTGTCCATTTTGAAAAAAACTGCCGTGTCATTTAAATATTATGCGGTTTTTCCTCAGGGTAAAAAGGTACGATTAGTCATATTATATCCGACTATTGGAATCCATATGTCTAGTAAACGGTATTTAGAATGATAATATTAATTTGATATCACTAGTAGCAATAAGAAAGCGGTAAGTACTGTGTAGTGAGTTGCTACTGGCTTAAAGTATTTATTTAAATGATATAATTTAAGGTGCAAGGGAGTAGACGAGTTACCTGATGAAAAGCAACTGCCGTCGCCCATGGACAGTCGTGACATCCGAAGAGTCGCAAGTGCGTCGCCGGCCTCTATAAGGGGAACGGGTTAGGGGATTAGGAAGTTGGATTGCCATAAAACTTTTCTCATATATCTTACCTTACATGCGGTTTATGCAAATAATGAGTAATGGTTTTGTTTAGTTTCTTAGTACGGAACTGTAAAAGGCTAAATCGTGATCGTCTTTAATATTGGCAATTAATTATTATTAATTGTTCATCATTAGAAGTGGCAAGGTTCTCGTATAGCGGTAGTCGTTTCGATGTCCTGACCAATAATTATCATAATTAATTCATATAAGAAAGTCTTCTGCGCTTTGCTTATTAATTATAATAGTATGGAAGCCCAGAGTGATATTTTTCTAGTTATTAGAGCTTTGTTTTTTAATTATATATATTTATTCTTACTTTTTTGGTGTATTCTAAACACCCTAATATCTTGATGATAACAAGAGACATGTAGAAAGCCTATTACATGTGTCTTGCATGCTTGAGCATATCGCAAAATCCCCTTCTGGGTCCCCTTACAATAGTTTCAAGATAATTTTAAGGAATTGATATGACTCGTATATCCCTATTATTTGTGTAGAGGATACTCAGAATAAAAATAAACTTGTGAAAAAAACCATTTCTTTCATTAAAATACATGAAGGTCGAGTACGCAATTTACTTAAGTACGCTCAACGGAAGCTATCATGTTTTCTGGTAAAATCGCAGATTTCTGGAAAAATCTAATAAGATCGAGAATACGCAGGTGCTATGAAATATAGGTAGGAGTGAAATATTCTCATGTAGTTTGACCCGAAACCCGCAGCTCTGAGCATCATAAAAGGTGTTCAATCTGTGACACGCCTGCGGTCCCGGGGGAGGTCGCCATCTGGTACATTTATAACTCGCCCGATTTCGTATCGATATTGATTTTTCCTACTCGTGTCGCAGGTTAACGCTTCCGATAAACCCAATTAGAAGCCTTCGTCCGACTGCAGTTAAAAAAAGTCAAACACGTTCCTAGCAATTAAAAAAGTAAACACTCGACGGTCTTATCTTTGTGGTAATATGAATAATTTCATGGAAAAATTGATTGCTGCTTGTTGGTGTTGCGTAAGATTAAGTGACCTTGGAAATACTTAATTAATGGTGTAAGCGACGGATTTGTATGAATAATCTGTGTACAAATGAAAACTGAAAATAAACGCTCATAGAGATTGTACATGTATTGACTTATACATAGAGAGTATTGACTCATAAAGAGTATTGACATACACTAATTTTTAGTTATTTTTTTAAATACCTTTAATAATAAATTAAATGTAAAAAGATGCTTCTACGAAGATTTGGGCAGATCTAACCATACCTTACGCGTAGCAGTTGCTGTTCCTTACTAAGGGTCAATTTACACCGCAACGTAACAAGGCGATGCGCGTAGGTGCGTTCCTAAATTTTAATTATGTATGGAACTGACAGATTTCGATGCCACATTCAAGATATCTCACGAAATTGAACCTAACTTTACCTAACGTCAATGGCTCTGCTGCTACGAAGCGAGTTGCACAGGGAATATAATACAAGGATCCTTAATTTAATTGTTATTTTGCACGAAACCGAGAGGCACATATAAATGAGTATATGAAGATATTATCATAATTTTTTAAGGCAAAGAACTAAAAAATCTCTGTTGGGTGCAACAAAATATAGTAATAAGCTCTCTAGGTATGAACGAGCCTCTGAGTAGAGTTCGCAGTAAAAGGGCAGCGCGGCGATAAAGTACTAGTAACTTTATAATTACACATTAACATATGAATTAAAAAAAAGTTTATACAAATTATTTGTGCTGTAACATGCTCTGTAAACTTAATTTAACAAACACACCCTCAAGTGTTATCAATTTGTTTTCATACACCATACTCTAAAGGCGACGATTACACAAGCGTTGCAATGTAGAGATGACTGTTGGTGGCATGCCACGCAAGTTCATACAAATCTACATTCATCTTCACTATCTCTTAAGTCAAATCGTTATTAGTTAAGAGGCAAGTGGGTCTTATCAGCCAAAGATTTTTTAAAGTCCAAGCCGATGATTCGCTTCAATTAAAAATTAAAAGCTGTGTGAAACTATTTGCTACGATATTTTGATCGCACAAAAAGATTTTTTATGAGTAGCGCACGCGTAGCTACAACAATTCTTCTTTTGACAAATGTGTTTGAGAAAAATTATGAAAAACTCATGTATTCGATAAGGACAGTCACGATTAATGATAATTAATTATAACAGGTATTTGTCTGTGTTGCTGTGTTAATGACATAATAATATAATATCTTTGGACATAATTTTTAAATATTTAACAGCACGTTTTTGGAGGCTTGTTTTGTACACATGCAAAAATATAGTTTTCGCAAAAATAATTTTGAAAAGCTCTTTTCATAAAATCGTTTTCTTTAGTGCATATTTATAAATTCATTATTTAAACATATATTATATATTTATATATTTCTAGTAATGCAGTTTGCAGTAACCGACTGATCTTTTATTTTAGTATGCTTTTAACTTTTTTTCCGCACATGAAATCATTAGTAATCATACCAATAACCTTAAAGACATGAAATCGCTTTGTGAGAAATCTTTACAATTTAATGTAGAATTAAAGTTGATGGACAAGTTAAATTAGATAAAGCACTTGAGGTGCCAATCAGTAATCATTTCATCATAAAACTAGTTACAAAGTAAGGTGCTATAAATAACATAATTATATATTTTATAATTGTAAATTATGAGCAATTATACATTCAGATGATGAGAATGTGCCGTAAGTTATAATTCAATAAATATTTTGTATATTTTACCACTCGTATATTGGACCAATAAACAAAAATAAAACTGTACTATTTTAGTGTGTAATCAAGTCTTATTTCAATAAAAGAATTACAAAATCCCGACACGTATTATTGTTTATACTTGTGGAGATATCATATGTTTATATGTCTGATGTTTTAATTATTAATCTGAATCAAATTGATATTTTAAAGTGAACAAGAATTAAAACTTTTTTATTACTACTATTAATAGTTTACTGTGTCCCGCTGTTGGACAAAGTAATTTTGAAAATTTCTAGAGATTACCGCAGGTGCGACTCTCTATCCCCGTTTCTGTTTCGATTTTCCTAGCCTATTTAAACAAAAAAAGGCCGAAAATACTTGCATCTTTCCTGATGTCGCAAGTGTCTATGGATTTACTCTCCTTCCATAGTTCACGCGCCCTACACAATAAATAAATGGTCGGTCTGCGATAAAACAAAACATGTTCAGGTACAAATAAAATGCTCATTAACAAGCTGATTCATTTCAATCTTTTATTATACAAAGAAAGTTTAATTAAAGTACGAGTAGTACACTGTAGAAAAAGTAAAAGCCGTAGGTAATAGGAAATTGATTAATAGCTTCTAAGGAAGCGTATAAGCAACTCACGTTACTGAGGTTTTTGTTTATTTTTCTATTTTACTTGTCGCAAAATTATAAGTACTTACTGCGTAAATTGATTGCAATAAAAACAGAAAAAGTAACTTTTATTCAAAGTAAATTTTCAGCGTTTCAGGCAAAAAAGCTCATTAAAAAAAACTGCAAAATTGTTACTGATCTAGGCGCCCGTATGTAGCTCCAACATAAACAGTTGACATTATGAATCATTATATGCACGATAAAGGCATGCCTACGTAACTCTATTTACAGTTTTTGTACATTATAAACAGGGAATATAAATCTGCGACTAACCCAACCAAAGGATCTCTTAATTAATTACAGAAACTTCATCTAAAAGCCTTCTAGTAAGGATTATCACCGGTAATTGAGCGGACTGTACGTACAATGTTGCAGGCTTACTTAGTGCTTCTTGAAAAAGTTTATGTCCACGATACATCGACGGGGCGACGAAAACCTGAAGCTTTTCTATTTTTGCCTCAAAATGACCATCGAAGCTAGTTCTTTTAATTACTGTCTGTGTCTCTATTTTTAACCGGGCGGTTTCTTCTTCTTAATGTATTTTAAAACTTGAAACATAAATGGATTTTTATGAATTTTTATATGCATATCTTGACACAATATAGATATAAAATGTAGGCCATTCTCGTTAGTATAACGCTTTAGCTCATCTTGGCGGTGGCAGTTCCGTGCCATTAGATTTTATATATATTAATAAATGCCGAAATGGCTCAAAAGATCTAAATCCTGAAGGTAACTGATGTGATATTTGACTACGCTATTTGCCTCAAATTGTCATGTCTATATTCGTCTAAGAACCTAAGCTGCAATATTAAAATGAAAAAACTGCGTATGAAAAATAGTCATCAAGAAATTTTTATACGTACCTAAATAAACATAATATAGAGTATGTTATGTAAAATTACCTTTTCCGATGCCACAGATTAATGAAGATGTGTAAAATAAAACTTGTTACAGTATCTTATCGTAATCGACGCAGTTTAAAGTAAATCTACGATGTACTGGTTTTATAAGTAGGTAGGCGCATTGACAAGGTAGAGATTCTGCTCGGTTGTTTTGCATAGAATTAACGGTTCTAGTTCCAAGACGAGACCGCTCAGAGCTGAAGTTATTATAAATTGTAATCTATTATTAATAATTAAGATTATAAATAATAAACAGCATTTTATATAGGCTATGAAATGTAATTTAAGTAGTGTCTATTGAATTTCTATCATGAAATTATAAGATTAGTAAAAAATTTATTGGATTTGTAAAAAATGTCTATTTTCAGTATATCTATAGTTGTATACTATGAAAATGTAATGGAACAAAAGAATGTTATCGTTGATCCATTGCGTAGGTTGTGTGCAATTCAATATGCGTTCCACTGGTCAGACAAGTGTCCAGTACTCGAGACGACTGGTTCGGAGACAGTAAATAGATTCGGCCAATACGCTTCTAATTACACTCACAAACACCCGCCGCCGTATCTCATTACCCCTTGTACGAGGATTTGTGTAATTGATATTTACATTATTAAAGCTCATTGCAATTTTGTCTGTTAACATCATGATTATTAGCGAGCGGGAGACGGGAGCGTCGTAGGGAGTCCGCAGCCGGGCGGTGCGATATTCGCTGCGTGTATGCAGAAGTCGTGACGGGATTCGGGAAGCGAGATCCTGCTAATTGGCCGCGACCGATAGATAAGGAGCGAAATCAATCGGGAGGACGACGCCAGCATCTCGAATTGATGTCGATGTGGATTCGCGATGCGTCGCAGGCAGGCGCCGGCCCCCGCCACCGGGCTTCATATTTATACGTTAAGGCGGGCACCGAGCGGAGTTCAAATGTGCGACGGACACTCGGAACGGTAGACGAGAGAGAATCGCAACGCGTGGGTAGAGCGAGTGCAGTGTGCAGTGCGTGCGGGTCTTGTGTCGCTGAAAGCTCGCGGTACCAAAGCCTCCGCCGACCGCGAGTGGCGGCCGCGCGACTCCACTCCGCGTCAGTGCCGGCCCGGCCGTGCCGTAGGAATCACGTTCCGGCAAACATTTCGCTATCATTCTCCGCTGGACAGTGACAAGTCTTCGACGATACCTCTGATTCCGAACCGCTCACCGAGAAGTGTTTGCGGAATTTTTATTCTAGAAGAGAGGTGAGTTTATATTTTATTTTCAAAAAATATTTTTAAATATTTCCCAAATAAGCTTCTATTTAAAATTGTGGAGCCTGAAAAAGCCGGCACCGGAGCTTTTATGGTCCACTCGCGACGTTACCTGGCGCGAAAGAGTTTTAAAAGAAAATTTATTTTATCGTAGTTTACTAATATTTCTTTGACGTTAACATTTTAATCAACGTCTGAAAACCATGAAGACCGAGCGCTCGGAGGTTTAATAACAAAATTCTAATTTAATATTCGAGAAAAATATGGTAATTTTCATATATTTTGAAAGATGCGTCAAATAGAGAAATAAATATATAGTCGAATAAATCCTCATTCACGTAATTAGGTAGGTTGTTTTGTATTTGTTTAAATATACTTATTTCATTAAACAGGTGGTTAGCGAAAAGAAATATCCTGATGAATATCAACACTATATTCCTAAAAACGGAAGTATCATTAATAGAACATTGTAATAAAATTATTAACTTGTGATGAATAGAATTTGGCGTGAAAAGCTAAAAAGCATTTCGCTAGTCGCGTGCTAAGAGCGGCAAGCGTGGCGGATCCGATATTACACGGTCGCCACTTCTAATCGTCGTTACAATAAGCTGAAATTAACATTCATTTTTAAATCGTAGTTAAATATAATGAAACTAATAAACTACCACATTTAATCAAAATGTACATAGAATTTTAGACGTGTCTGAATTATTAATATTTTTAACATAAAAATTCTTAGTTATACTAACACATATGTGGAGGTGTAAGCTTGGTATATTTTTTTTCCTGTGGATGAGGGGGAAACTTAGAGACAAGAAGCGATAGTTTAATTAAACTAGGCATATTATAATTATGTGTTTTACGTTTCGGAACATCTTTTATAATATAAAAATGCATTTTTTTAACAAATATACAACAAATACCTACCATTGACCAACAAAAATGAACACGTTCTTTGTATTTATTTTTTTAGTTTTAGACTTCTTTGATAACTTTATAAGAGTTCCGGTTAGGATTTTCTTTGTTTCTTATTTTTTTTTTTGTTTTTTTTTTTATATTAAATTTTAAACAAAAAATGTATCTAAAAGGTTTTTATATAAAGCTGAAATTTCAGACTTCTGCGTTGCATTAAAATTGTAAATTATTAAAAGAGATGGGAAACGTCGAGAAAAACGTATGCAGTGGCATCACTACTAAAATAAGTCACGATAAGTTCCGTTATATAAGTTTTAAGGGCAATAAGAACTCAAATATTTTCAAAAGTTTTCTAGAAACAAAATATTTTTTCTTTTTGTATCCTAAAAACTTTGAATAAGTTAATCCCAACCTTAATCGCGTGTCGAATGTCTTCCTGCTATTAGTGTTTTTATTTCTTCGTGCATATTTTTTGTTCATCAAATTCAAATTGTACAGACGAATAGAGCTAACGAAAGAAACACTGGTATTGTTTTCAGACGCACGTCTGAAAAACAAAAGCTATCTAGAGTGCCGTTAGCGTCTACTTTAATTTAATTTCAGTTTAATTAAAAGCGATCGTTTTATTTAATGAAAATGTTTTACTGTTTAAATTTTATTAATATTTTGTTTTGTAGGCCTAAATTACTTAAATTATACATTTGCTTATTTTAAATAATATTTTCGTTTATTTAAAAATATAGTATACATTTTTTTAAATTTATTCTAATAAATTAAACCTCATTACCTGCCTCTGTGTTCTAACAGTATAATAAATATGGCCGAGTCAACGGACGAAAAAACCACAAACGCGAAAAATTTTTATAAGTCCGGAAACTGACAAAAGTTTAATTGCGTGGTCTAAATTTGTGGACAGTGATCCGAGTGCAAATCGGCGCTTTCGCTTCGCTTGATCGCGTCGTCGACGGCGCGAGTTCAAGTACAGGGTGAAGGTTCCATCGTCGCCCTCCCAGAGACAAACTCTCCGACGGCCCTATACATAACTCGACAGTTTTTATTGTAGTCGCCTCCCCATTTTAAACTTTTTCAAGAGTATTCTGTTTTAGTTTTCAACTTTAAATGGACTTTATTTGTGTCGAGTGAAAAATTAAAAAGTACCAGATCATTGTGCGTCCGATTTTTGCGTGGAAGGCTTATACTAAATTCGAAAAGCCTTTGGCTTTCGAAATATTTATATTTGTTTAGATGGTGTGTTTCTTGCGTTTCTTATGATTTCTAAATGCTGATGCATTAGATCTAGATTACAACTATTTATTATATCGATTCAAATATAATTAATATATAATAAAAACTTCTCATCAAAAATCCCAAATATTTCTATTGAAGGTTATATAACCTTCAATAGAAATATTTGGGATTTTCGTAGTTCTATATAGAACTATACAGAATAAAAAATTAAAAAATCAAAATGTAACAATGCTCTACATATTATCTTCAACATAAAAAAGTAAACCACCTTCATAAATATACAGAGCCCTTTCTCTACCTTTTGAAATAAAACAGACAATAATATTTTCCCTTGATTTATAACATCTGGGGGCTTTCTAAAATATTACTCCAAAGAGAATCTCTATAAATTGGCGCTACCATCGTGTTAGACAAGGTAGTGGCGGTTCATAATTCGGAAATATTAATTTATTTCGGTTATAGTTTGAAGCAATTATAAGATTTAACAAAATATTACTTTAAAGTTCCTATAAATAAAATTAATTGCAATAACATAATATTGTGAAACAGGCGAAGCTTACATTATATTATAGTTATATAGCTCATTAGCATTTCGGTTTAAAGTTTTATTATTCACGTATCATTTTTGATAGTAGCCGAGTAGGAATTAAACGAAATGATAATAATTTATTGCCCCTCTAAGTACTTTACTACTATAGCCATGGGAAAACATTTATTTTTTTAATCAGATTTATTAGAATAGCTCAATGACTATTGAATATAATATTGTTTTTGTAATTGATAAATTGTGAAGGATAACTTGGAATAATAGTAAATTGAAAAAATACAACGATCAGAGCATATACATTTTATTTTCAATTGTTATTTTTTAAATTAAAATAGCACATTATAACAATTTTAAATATGATAAGTTTTATCGAAGCTTTTTATATGCCACTAGCGACCCGCCCGGCTTCGCACGGGTAGACATTTTTTTAGGTCTCTAAAAAAAACTGTTGCGGCCATCATTAATTTTAATACCAATTACAATTTTAAATACGTAATATATTTTGAATGGATTGTCCGATTGGAATAAAATAAAACGTAATTTATAGCTATTGAAACAATCTTGCTTAATAAATAGTTTTTTTAGTTAGGGATTAGTATTTGACGATAATGTGATCAATAAACATAAGCTAATAATTTTAATTACTTTTATTCTATGGAAAAGTGGTTATAATGGCTAAAATATAAATGTTTGGTTTATACTATGGCGGACTTTTTAAACGTTATTGAGTTCTACAACTTTTCTATAGAAGTCAAATATACATCAACTAAACATCAATTTTGAATACCATGAAAAATGCTATCTATTTTTCGGGATAAAATATAGCCTATACAGTGATTTAATGATTGTTGATATTCGAGTGAGTCAGCTGTTGAATTCAGCTGTTGAATTAAGATGGCTTGTTGTCAGGCACATCTTCAGCAAGGTTAGGCGACTTCCGATTTCTTTGTTTTAACTGAACACATTAGAGCACGGAATTACGCTCAGCTGGGGTCTAAATGGCCGCATGACGTTTTTTCACGGCCCTGAGTCTCGAAGCGGGCTTTTTAGTGCTATGCAAAAACACGAGGCCAATACCAGAAGTGTTGTCTTCTTTTCGGATGATAAAGACGCCACTTAATCCGATCGTGCCGTGTATAACACGACTATTAGCGATGTAATTTTTCATGGGGCCAATTTGTTAGATTAATGAGGTAAAAAAGGTCAATTTCAATCATGTTTTATTATTTTAACAACCAATAGCTAGATTATACAATAGAGTTAGCTAATATTATTAAATTCGTTAGAAAAATCTCAAAATTGGAGTGTCTAGTAAAGCTCTATATTCGCTGAGCTTCCGGTAATATGTTTTTTTAATTTTATTTATACCTTTAAGTATTTAAATTTAAACTAAACAATCGTAAATTAATTATGTTTATACTAGCTAGAATAAATTTATAATCAATCATCAATGTCGCAAATCATGCGACAAACTTATTGTTCCTACAAATACAGAATTAAAGCCTGTTCACTTCATCACTTTCAAAGTGATTTTAATATAAAATGTTATAGGAATAGATTTAAAGTATTATACATTTCTGAAAACCTTACCTTTTGTAGATTTTAATGCAGTTAAAAAAAATAATAAGTGTTATTTAAAATTTACACGAAGCTTTATTTAAATTTACAAGAAGAAAAAAATCTAAATAAAAGGCGGCAAAAAAAGTTCTTTTTCAAGTTCATCGAAACTTTTGACTGTTACCCACGTCTCTCCACGCCTTGTGTTTGATGTTGATTTGTAGCCTAGTCATCCATTAAATGCTTTTATAAAAATTTGCTGCGAACTTTTGCGATCTTCATCAGTATTATGAGTAAAATTGTGAGAAGCGTTTAAAAATGAAATGATTGATGATTTATTTTCCTACCCATATTAATGTTTGAGGTGTGTTTTAACCTCAGTGATATTCAAAGACATATTATTCCTTATTTCAATAAACGATGGACGGAAGCTGAACGGAATAAGAAATCTTTTTGACGAAGAATAGTAGTTGGTTGGATTCCAAATATTTAATAACTTTTCCCGACTTTGAAGACGTTACAACCGACTCCACACCATGTACGTCTTCAAGTGGAAAATCTTGCATATCATATGCAGACTTGTTAGAATACAGCAAAAAAAGGAGAAATACTAAGCTACTTCATGAGCGCGGATTTGAGTACATCTACAATGCATATCTTCAGGTATTACGTTCGATACGAGAAGGAACAGTACTTTATATTTGTGCAAAATTTCACAGTTTAATCTTTAGAAATAAAAAAGTTATGAATTTTTAGGCCGAAACACACCTCGATTTTCCACAGCGCGGCGCGGGGTCTCTATATTTGTGTTATTTGAAGGCTAACCTTATATCCAGCGTACGTACAACAATATCGTTACTCAACAATACAACAACTAAGGGATTTTCCATGAATGAGACGCGTCAATATGCGCGCGCAGGCCCGGCGTGACAGAATGCGCCCGCGCCCGCCACGCGCCCGACGCTTCCTGAGAAAATGGCAACTTATGGGGAAGTGAATCTGGGCCTCGCAGGTGCTATTGACCCGCGCCACACATGATGCACCGGCCCCGACCCGGCCTGCGCTCCCTGCATGCGTCTAATTTATTACCTGAGCTATCACACGCCGACGACTTATTATATTTGCGCGTAAATTCAAATATAGAATTGTTCGCAACTTTACGGGAGACGTGTTGACTGTCGAAGTTACCATCTTTAATGTAAAGAATTGGTACTCGCTTTCAAATCTGTAAGATAAAAGAAACAAGTACATAAGTACAGTGTAATCGAGGTTGAATAACAAGAAAATGTGATTATTACCAAGCTTTATCGAAGAGTACTTCTTTGAAACGATAATTTTACTTGTAATTCGTAATTGGGTTTTTCGTTTACGACAAAAACCGCAAACATTAAATGTAATGACGTAGGAGTCCATCTCGGCCGAGTCGCGAGTCGCCGCCGGCAGCGCCAAGGAGGGCGACAACCGTTACTCCCAACCGTTCCTGTTTCACTCGTTAAAATCATAATAAGACGAGACGTGACTTCGATTTCACGGCGCATTCAATAAATTTCACCAACAATAGTCACCATTCGCTCGCAATTATATAACTACCGGAGCGTGGTGGTCGTGATAACTTCATCGAACCTCACAGTATCGTGAGTATACCAACACCAGGTCAACGATATCATAAGACAAACCGGAAAATATGTCGAAAACTCATAAATGTTGAAACCTGAAAAATATGCGTCGTGTCGTGTTTCCTTATTATAAAACTCCGCCCGAAAAAGTTTTCCGACTTTGACGACGTTTCATTACTTTCGTGAGTCTTCCACTCTGGGATGATTTCTTATAAGATTTCTGGAGTACGTTGCTAAGCTGCCGTAGCGGGGACGCGACGCAGCTTGCGGGCCGGCGACGTGTGTGTAACCTCGGTCAGCCGCGCCGCGTGCATATCAATACGGAGTATAGGTCGGTCGCGGTGTCGCGCCGAGTCGCGCCGGTCACAATGCCCGATAAAAGAGAAACACACGGGTCCGGCCCTAGCTCGTACCTCGACTCCGTTTAAAATTCACATCGGCGGCGAGAGTGGGCGCCGCGGCCGAAAGGAATGTAGGTTACGATGTTATTTACCTTCGGTTTTTGCTGGTTCAAATTTTTTATCACACTACTTATCTCCTTTCGTGTCGATCGGAGCGCCATCGGCGTGAAAGTACCGACGTCATCGCGCCGAATATTACTCTCTTAATGAGTCTTAACCCCGAGATTGAACTCGCGTTTTAAGCTTTAGGTACGTGGGAATGGAAAGTCAGCGCCCGCCGGGTCGGCCTCCGAGATCCTTCTGCATGCGGTTCGATAACTCGATAATTTAGAACGAATTTCCCCTGCGATGGTCTCCATTGTGGGATAGAGCCGGCCGTTGTAAACTATGATTTAGGGCGACATAAAAGCGAGACGGGACTTCAGCGGCGCACAAAGGACGCGTTTACGGCGACGCCTACATAAAAATAGATTAACATCGGCGGGATGCTTTATTGCAGTACTCGGAAAATGATTCGCATGGGTGTTTTAATTGTCCTGCATCCTGTGCAGCGCTCGGGTGAGTTTATATCTCGGCGTGTGTGTCGTGTTCCGGCGGAGACGAGGCGAGCGGACGTCGCGCGGCGAGAACTCTTGACCGCTCAGCGCTCGCAGTCATGACACCCACACTCTAAATAACAAGACAAATAGACGTGTCCACTTTACCATTTACTGAGTAAAAATTCTCATGTCGTGTTTGTATAGGTCTTTTACCAATTAGTATTTGTACCGATATATATGAGTTGTGTTAGTGAGGTGTGTCTGTTTCTTCCACTCCAAACTTTGTCTAGAATCCGACGCGGCGCGCGGCGACTCGAGGGCGTACGGGAAATGGGAATGAAAGCGCTACTTAACAGCGAACGCCGTGTTTGTTTCGACTGTTTTTCTTTTTAATTGCATTCGTTTACTTCCTTCTTTTATACATAGTTTTGAATCTCCTTTCGAAAACGTTACAAATTTACTTTTTCGAGCATGTTCGAATTTATCATTCCACATAATATAAAGTCGCTATTTTTATGTAGTCGTAACATTTGAAAAAGAAGCTTGCATCGGCTTTATAAACAGGCAATTAAATTCCTGTCTATGGATGCATTACATGCGAAGTTAAAAATAGCTACGGCTATGATAAAAATAACATAATCAGGAATGCAAGTTACCGCGGCCCCGTCGTGCGCAAGCGCAACTTATGTCATTGTCCTTACAGGGGTATGCACCTTCACCGGGTCCGCCCAGTGCGCAGTGCGACCAGTTACAGTACCACTGACCTTCGAATTACGATTAACATTACGTAGTATGACTGTATTTTTGTGCCAAACGAAAATTATTTCAAGTCAATCAAAGTTATACGAGTTTGAATATCACCTTGAGTTAAGTTTTCGTGATACTTATTTTCAGCTAATAATAAATGCTAAAACGAGACTTCAAGCCTCTACATGCTGATGATATATTGCTTGATTAACCAAAGGCTAAAATTAAATTAATATTTAATAGCCACAAACCTATTTCGTAGCTATACCATGTCTTTCATCATTTCTGTAAATTGTAAATATAAGCTAAACACGAATATGTACTCTTCTGGTTTTTATTAATATTTTTAAAAATCATATTAAAGCATGTAACTAATAATCATAAAACATTTTCATTTTTGTTAGTAAGTGTGTTTTAAATGGCAAATCGTCTATTTTAGTCATTATTGCCCAATACGTGCTACCGCAATCTAATCTCTTTTCAAACCCTAATGCAATTTTAAAGATATGTCTCAATTTAACCCCGGGCGAGGGTGCGCAAAATAAATTTTCCCTCAGCCTTACGTATCTACAACCCCCTAAATAATTTACTCCTCTCGTCTCTATCGTTAGCGTCGCCTCACGTAGCCAGATGTATTATTAACATCTACGAATATATGAGCACGACCTTCACTCCTACTGACATAGAAATTCTTAGTTCGAAATTAACTAAAAATTTGCAATTTTCCGCAATTTTAAATTGCTTTATTACGCTACTGCCGCGCTCTTTGTACCTGTTATGTTTTAAATATTCAGAATATTTTGTTTACAAAGAAAACCGTAGCGGTAAGGTTAACAGGGAGAACCATTTATTAACGCTAGCGAAAACGCAGTGGTCATTAGGCGCTGCGTTTGCTTAATCGAAGTACGAATCTGAGTAACGGGAGTCGCAGATACATCAGTACAGAGTATTATAATACTAGTACTTACCAGCTTTTACTTTACAATGTACATCTCACGGGCTACAGTTACACAGAGAAATAACGTCTTTCATCAAACAATCGCTTCTGTTGCGTCATAATCGCACTCGCGAGAACTTATTCTGCATTTTAAGGTCGGTAATACCTACAGTAATAAAGAATCGATTATGCTTTACGGCTAATTTCTCTCCCGTAAACATGGGTTCGGACTAAATGCGATGTAACGGTATCAAACCACCTTTAATGCGTGCCGTTGCATAAACCAACCATAAGTAAAACAAGTTAATTTCCGGTCCCGGGCCCTCTTATATCTCCTCACATTAAAATCACGAACTGATCAATTCTTTTGTTTTTAAAACCTCGAATTGCGAAAGCTGCAATCACGGTCAAGCTTTATACTTCCTGGATCATTTGGGTACGAAGTACCAGTTTATTCTAACCTAACATTTTAAGTACACTATAGTGATTTAATAAATAATGTATATCACAGTAGACGGTTCTAAACTTTCGAGTTGAAATAAATTTATTAATGAACAAAACTAATAAAATTGTGTTATATTTTCTCCACAGACATTGTTATAAGCTGATGCAGGTCGATGTGCGTTGGATAACATTTATTAAAATGTGGATTGAAAAACGATTAAATTGCAGCTGAAAATTTGTCGAAGCCGTTTCTCGGCGTGTCGATTTAAACCTTAATAGCCTGTCCCGTCGGAGATTTATTCCAGCATGAAAACCGAAGCGTTCAATAGGTATTTATTAGTTTACACCGGCTCGAGTGGACAATTTATGAGTTCATAAAAATATATGCGGGGAAGGTAGGTACATACTACATATTATATACGGCCGTCGTATCTCTCGTCTGCCGGCTATCCGCGGAAACGTGTGAGCGTGTAGCGGGCGCGGGTGACGACGCGGCGGCGCAGCGCGGCGCGGGCGCGGCCCCGCCATTGTAACTTCACTAACTAAATCAATATTTGCGCAGATGTCGGTAAGAGTATACTATGCTCGCGGCGACCTAAAATTCATACAGCTTATATGGCAACGTTAGCGGTAAATTTTCTCGGCAGCTACTTGTAATCCTTCAAAAGTGGGTCGTCACTGCACGCGTAGCTCGACCCCGCTCGCGGTGGCCATAGGAAATTTCATTAAAATCGAACCTAGATAACGGGCCTAGGTTTCGATCGCTACCTCCATCTCGGTCCTCTCGAAATAATCGAGTAATGCACTTTATCTTGCACGCAGGCGGCTTACATTGTGTAGTTTTATTTCATAATATCAGCTTCAGCGTCATTTCAGAATAAACATAATAATGTAATGGGCGCCTTACGATCGCGGGCATATCTCTCGCGACTCAAATTGCTGTCGTAAACATTGCTCGTAACACGGCTTCATAGAAAATCAAAAGCCGACGTAGGCAAATCGAATGCGATGACTTAATTGGCTCTTAAATGAGTATGAAAAGCTCAAAGGTTTTTGTTATCGCTCGAGTGTGTACGGGTAATAACGCGAGTGTGTGGCGTGGTCAGTTTTATTTTCTCGGCGGTCGCCAATGAAATCGAAGTGAATAATTTCCGAAGCGCCGACCACGATTCCCATGTAATATGATAATGTATTGTATAAATATTTCATGTCTAAACTTTTTACCTTTTTGCTACGAAACCAGTTTCGCTCTTCCAATGAAAGTGTTGCAAAAAGCTACCTTTTCACACTACGGTTTTATGCGTTCCTAGAAAAATATTTCGCAGTAACTTTTAACATGCATATTTATTAACTTGCGAGTTACGACTAGTACACGACAATCTTTTTCAAATAAAATGCGGAACCAGGTGTAGGTCACTAGACCTTTTGCTCGTTGCAAAATTTTAACATGAAATAATCAAATATCAACAGGTTCTCGTTATGTCTTTATTTTCCCGCTATAGTCAACTAATACTATTAAAAATCCTTATTTTTGTACAATGTTCTGTCTACAACAGTACACAATTCAAATATTCACATACACAAATATTCAAATACTGAGAAGACTAAAGTAGACAGTCAGCACCTCACTCGAAACGAGAGTGCTCCATTGATCTCGCCTCCTTCATTGATGCCTCCTACGTTTTTTTACCTTTCCCGTGATTCGTTCGCGGCCGCCGGCCAGTACAAACTCGGCCTGATTAACGTTAAAACAATGTGTACTCTCGTCGTTCGAACTCGAATCCTGTTCAAACACCGCCCTCGGTAATAGAATCAATAGGAAGTCTGAGATTTTCAAACATCACCGGCGTCATTGTACTCGGAGTTCGAAGCTGTAAAACGGCTAACGGAATACGAAGTCGGGTTCCCTACGTGCCGGAGCCGGGTCGTTTAGAGCGAGGCTCGACGCCGGCAGTGCTGCGCCTTTCATCGGCGAGAGATATGGGCGATAACGACCGCGGCCGCCCGCGCCGCTGCCGCCTCGTAAACCCCCGGCTCGAGCATGACCGCGAATGCGTCGTCGCACCTCACACCTTGCATTCGCTTCCTGCTCATTAGTTTTGCTCTGCAAACTTAACCGCCAATACACCTTCGTCTCCCAAAATATTGACGAACTTTACGCGCAACGAAATCCATAAAATCAATTTTTACGCCGATCGACCTTAATTAAAGCGTAATTGGCGATAGTCAAGCGAAGTGTATGCGAGCGCGAGGGGCGTGGATGGCTTAATAAGTTTTCATATGAAGCATCATTGAATTTAAATGAGTTTTCATGTAATACCGCGCAAGAAAATTGCCGGTCGAGTGGCCGGGAGCGCGTTATGGGTCACGGCGCGATCGCTCGTGTCGTCCTATCGCCGTCCATTTCCCAGAGGACTCGGGGAGAGTAATTAACTGATACGGGCTGATATTTTGGACTTGATGAGGGCACACGATCTTTTGTTGCGGGTATTTTGATGCTTTTGACCTTTCATTATATTCAGGGCAACTGTATCTGTATCTGAAAATCCAAAATTGTAAAGATCGTATTTTGTTTTATTTATTGCATGACAAAGTTACAGCTTTGTTTTTAAAATATATTTTTTAAATGAAGTATTAAAGAAACGTCTATTCTACATGCACAATAACAAGAGGCTTACTTTTTTTAATAATTAATCGCTTTATCAAAATAAATAATCGTTACCTTTTAGTTTCAATAATAATTTTAGTATAAGTATCACAAGGTAATAAGACCGCTTTAATAAATAAAATCGACAACAACAGTCAACAATGATGCATTATAAGTAGATAGGTGCAAAAGCGGTCAACGTGGCCTAGCAACAGACGTGTGAGGTTACGTCGCTTGACCGAGAGCAATGCAATCGCTAAAACGCGCAAGGGCTCTGCTCCCGACACTCGTACACTTCCAAACAATTCCATACGTTACTTACAACAATAAACAGTTTTATACTACTGAATTATAGACATAAAATATGTTTATCATGTTATAACGAAGTTAATTGCAGTTCTAGAAAATTTGTTATTGCAAAAGCGTTATTTTTTTTTGCAGTCCATTCCTTAATTTCCTCGCAGTTACGTTTAAAGAGATTATTGAAACGTTAAAAAATGACGTTTTATAAATAACTTTTACCTACCACGTGTATGCTATCATCAAGTAATGACTCCTTAAGTTTTTTAATCATCGTGCATAAATTTTCCAGTGAGTGGTCGTATGTTTTATGCGATGCCAATGCTCTGGACGCGCCGGGACAAGGGTATTATTATGTTGCTTTTTGCTCGTTTTCCCACTGTATTCATTACCTAGAAACAGACATGTAAATAAGTAATAGCATTTTAATAGATGAGAAATGGCGATAAGATAGTAAATCTAGCAATAAGTTATTAAACAAACGTAGAAAAGGAAGGAAGTAGATACTTTTTATTAGAATTCTAGCAGATTATTTTACGCACAAACCATATTCAGAAACGACTATATCAATTGTTCAAAACCACATAATTTTTCTGTGGTTTTAAAGATTATCGTGAACAAACGGACAGTCACGGCAGGCTAGTTTTGTTTCTATATCAATATTATAAATGCGGACAATAACTAGTAACTATGGTTAAAAAGTCTAACGAAAAACGAAATGAGATGACACCTTTGCCTTTTACACATGGGCATCAGGGCACCTACTTAGTGTATTAAAGTATCGATTCAATAATTTACGTGCAAAATGTTCAATATGAATTCGATGAGTGGAAATTTCGGGGACACGTCCGCCATGCTAATCCGGGGTTCAGTGAACATTCTCTAAATAGATATATCGCAATCACGGAACACAGAGACGAGATAATTGTGGGCAGGTCCGCGCGGAATGCTAAGCGGGTAACGGTCGCTGACGTCTCTAGATTTACCTAAATTATTCGGCCTACGTTTGCGTGCACTTCCATTTTGCATCCAAATACATACGATGTGGAGCGTGAGATATTCTTATATCCATGAATTTAAGCTACTTTTCCGTTCGACTTTCACTGAGTCACCTCGTTAAAACAATTGTGAATTAAACACGATCGACTACACGCGTAGCTCTACGAACGCGTAGCACTTTTGGGACGATCCGCTTCTAGGATATTAATTAGTAAATAGTTTTATATAATGCTGCTAATAGTTTTCCGATAATGCTAATAGTTAGTAAGACTGCTCGAAATTAATAGTGTTCTGAATAAGAGTATCTTTATTTCTTTAAAACTTAATAAGGCACGGTCCGGCGCGTTACGACTGATTTAAATAATTATGTGTATTTTATACAGCCATTTATTTCGTTAAGCGAGTTACGTATGTATTACGCGTAGATTTGCTAAACTTACTGTACAAATAGCTGGATTAGTCATAATTAACTGTTTAAGGCTACATATGGAGAATGTATAGTCGGAAAACAGACACACAACAATTAATCGAGCAAATAACCTCTGAATTATAGTAATTATTTGTATTGCATTAAAAATCTCTAGAACAAAACGTTGAATCGAATTAAATAACTTTACAGTTTCACACTAAAGCACGTAGGGAATGCGAGTTAGTTTTATTCGTATATAAATCGCGCGGGTCGTTGACCTGCGAATGTGTCGCGAGGGAAACTAATATTTGCTCTCCTCCCATTTCCCTGAGAGGCCGTACCTCGTCGAGTGAGGTTCCTTACACTCGACTGCCCTATATTGAATCCCTTTGTATCGATAATGGAGTAACTGTAGGTTATGTATATACAAGTACATCTCGCGCGAACGTTCGGGCTCGGAGATATTTATGAGTGTGATCAAAAATTGATGATGTACTTTGTAAGGAGCTTACAAAGTACTCATAGTTTAGTTAAATAGAGTACCGTATAACATTTCAGTAGACGATCGATAAAATATTATGTAAGTTTCGTATCAAAAGTTCTTTCGTTAATTTGTCTACGATCTGCTTTAGGTCACTAGTATTTCAAATTCAATATTGCGCTACGTTTTATGTTACGTTTAACATACGCTTGACGTCTCGAATGGTATTTGTCCATTAATAATGCATTCGATGGGTCTCGTCGCACGATTTCCGACAGTATGTAAAGCGTGGCATGTCAGCGCTTTGTATGCACATGTCCTCCTCATTCCGTTAATCGGCGGCCACGCTTAACGACAATTATCGTGCAATTTAACAGCACGTCGCCCGTGGCGAGCGTAACGTGCCAGCGCTGGCACACGGCGGAGACAGCGCTAGCACACGGCGGGGACAGCGCTATGCTAATCACCGGTAATTTACGACGCTAGATAATCGCGACGGTACGTGAGCCCGGCCTGGATGTCTGAACGTACGGACCACGCACCGTGCTTTACAATCGATTGATATTAAACATAAGCTATTTTAGCTGCCGATTCGTTCCCAGAAGTTAGCCTTCTGCAAAACTTTCGAGCTACTTCCTGAATACTAAGTGCACGCGATGTCACTTGCGAATACATTTTAAACTGTTCCAATATCATATTATATGCCCGTTGTGCTTTGTGCGCTTAAATTCAAGAAGACAAAACTTTCAGTGCATAGCTGAAAATGTACTTGGAAAAATTCGGGAATCGATAAATAGGATCTTGCGGTTGCCATCAATTCTGTAATTTATCGTTACGAAATTGTATTGTTACTTAAACAGACACATCAGACGTCAAGATTGATATTGTATATCTTGATTGTGTCGAAACATGACTATACCACAAAAAATATTAACCTGTGAGGTATATTGGAGGCAAATCGATCTATATCACGATATCAGGCCTTCGCTCGGCGTGTCCGGAATCGGTGTCAATGTTCGCTGTTGCAATGTTCCCAAATTATGTGAAGCAAGATGTCGGATGCGTCCGCATCGGCCACCGACCCTAAGCCGATCTCTTGGCGCCCTTTCATCGGAGCCAATCTTCGCCCGCAATAAAAATATCGCGCTTCTTTTGTTTCCCGAAAGTGAGCCGCGAGCCGCGCTTATCAATGATCAGTATCAGCTATCGATGAGACTTATTACTCGGTTTTTCCGTATCCGTTATTCGTTAGAGTAAATGCAATCTGTGGTTTTTTATTGCTGTTGTTGATTGAATTGAATTTTCAGATTTGTTTTGAATGTTCTGTAAGCCTAAAAAGGTTGTAATAGCAATACTGCAAAAGAATTGCACTACTATTAATGTTAGCAGATTTTGTTAAATAAATCTAAGAGTTTTGATAAAATAAAATTTACTACAAAACCAATTTAAAGTATTATGAAACTAGTGCTTTGCAAAATTAGTAGTTATGCAAAAAAAAATGTCATAAATGGCAATATTGATAAGTGACCATTTTAGAAGGGCAGATTAAAATTTAAACGAAAGTAATGATTCAGACTAGTTGTACGTATGTATAAATGGAGTTGTAGTTACATACGTACAATAAGCACAAATAATAATTTATGTTTTAAAAGCTACTAATACGGCCACACAGATGTTCCTCAGTTATTTTGTAAAGCAATTAAAACTGTTAAGCTCGCGACGAGGCGGCCCCGTCATTTGTATAATATTCTCGTATAAAGCTATTAGAAGATGTCGTCCATTTACAGAATTAGTTAATCTGTGTTTTATTGCTTGTTTTATTATCTGAGGGAAGCATTAAATCGTGCATTGTAATTAGATTAACTGTACCCGACCTCTCGCACCTCCGTCGCATTTCACCGGGTACAACGGTATGCCAAATTATGCCTGAGAATTGGGGCCCATTGTGTCCGTGTAAATACCTACTGCCACCCATTTTTACGTCGGCTAATCGCAACGTCTAGTCTGTGGAATTTCGTAAAAAATAACGTACTTAATTTATTTCGTTATTCTATTTTCTAGGTCAAATGTGCTCGCTCGGTGCATCGTAGAATGTTTTGAATAGTATGTTAATGGTATGCGAAAAATATTTTCTCTGTAACAAAATGTAGAATTAAAACTTAAAGTATTAGGAAGTCGATTTAAGAAAAAATTATTGCTACGTTTAAGTTGTTTTGATACATCGTCCGAGGAAATATATTTCAACATCCAGAACATCTTAGGCGCGATGTCCTCTCAACGTCACGAGCACGTGGTATTTTTAGTAAAGCAAATAGATAGTGCGGAGTCCTCCGCGCCCTCACCCTCGCGGGTGCGTCGCGGCGGCACGGGTGTCTAGACGGAGGGACCCCCTATCGACGAATAGAGTGACGTTACATTTATCTAAGACAAACTTAAATCGAGTTAGCAGCCGTCTTAGCGAAAATTTCCTGCGCTCGCTGACGTAAATGCGAATTACGCCGGCGCGTCGGACCGCTACTATAGCCCCGGCGAAAAAACCCCTTTTACGGCTTAAAGTCGTAAAACATTACCGAGATAGACGATAAAGAAAGGCGAAATACAAAGGCACTCTGCTTTTGTATCGCACGCTCGAGCGAAGGAGGGAATTTCGCAAAAACATCAGCCGTAAGCGATATGTAAAGAATACGTACTCGTGAGTCGCGAGGCGAGTGGCGACTAGGCGAGTGTAGTGGTACAGTACAGCGGTACAATCGTGTGCAGAACTGGCGCGGGTGCGTTCCCACGGTAACGCGCCCGAGCCTCCGACTAGCAATAATTTGCTAGGTAGTTATTCAGTCTGGAAGTATGAGGTACCTATAAATACGAGCCGCGGCCGTCGAGGTACACGATCGCATTAAAACCGTACACTATCTAATGATATAATGCACTGCACTCATATGAACATGTAATAATCGCATTTTTAACGCTAATAAAGAAGTTTTTTTTTTATTTAAGTTTCATTGAGGAATATGCCTGGTAATTGATTGCTGGAAAGATGTGGAACTCTATGAACTAAGATCATTAAAGTATATAATACGTAGTATTTCCAAAAAAAACGTTTTATTATAATCATTGATTTTGTAAAAAGGGTTACTTATTATAACTTGGAAGAATGGACTGCTTCATCGTTAACCACGAAACATTTTTAAATTACTGTCTTTGTTGCTTTGGAGTATGACTCTATGTTAATAATTTATAAGTATTACGTTGTTACCCGCAATTTTTTTGTAATAATTAATTTACTTGCCATACGTTAAGGTACGTTTACATAAGTACGTATTAAAACTGGTTGTTCAACTCGTATAATATTAAAACAACGGTATTTAATACGACAAGTTTGTGTTACTCCTTCAAGTGCACAATACGCCTCGAGCTTGCACGAGAGCTCTACGAAAGCTCTCCTTACTTGAAGTGCTTACTTATGAAATTTATTTTAAGTATTAATAATCTTTAGACTTCAGCTAAAATATTCCTAATGATTGGATAAATTATATTTTGCTAGTATTCATTTACGAGTTCTGTTAAATATAAACTGACACATAATAACATTTTAAGACAAATTTGGATAATACTAGATTTGATTCAATATAAACAAAGCAGGAATTTTCTTGATGAAATCTATATTTGTCGAACCTTTTCTTGACCAAAGAGAAAGTTTTCGGAATAAGTAATGAGTATACACAATAAAGATCAATCCAAATATCCGGTGCTCATAACCATAATCCAGCAGAAATGTGTGTGTGTGTGTGTATGTACGGGTGTGTGTTTGTGGTGTATGTGTGTGTGTGTGTGTGTGCGTGCGGCGCACACGCGCGGCCACCCTCGCTCCCTCTCGAGAGCACTCACTGCCACGACACATATTCGTGTCGCCCCAGCCTCCGTTATAACGTCTAAACATAAACATTGCCAACGAAGAACACTTCACGACTCCTGCGAGGCATTCTCCTGACCCCGAGTCTAGCCTCTTAATCAAAATAAAACATATTTGCTCCTACTTAGTACTTCGGGTCAGCTGGGGTGGTTCAAGTTCAACTATGTTTTGATATCCACTTGAAACTTAAAAGGGAATAATTTTAACGTTCGATCATAAATATGTGTATTAATTTCTAAGAGTCATATAATTTGTTGTTACGAAGCTAATCGTATTTAACCGATTACGTTTCTTATAACTTTCGGAATTTCCGTAGATCGGAGGATATGGTCTTAGGATTTAAATAGTAGGAATTATGGTTCTCTCTTATTCATCTCATTACATATTTAGTAACGGCAGACGACGCGGCATTCCGTATAATCCTATAAATTGTAATAAAGAACAAAATATCTTCCGCATATATCACGCGAGTAATGGGTTTTACATGTAAATTATTTTATATTTTATACGTATTTTGAATACAGAATACACTCCAGCCGTGCATGTTTCATATTATCAAATGACAAAGTACTTCTTCTACACAGAGGGTGTTTCCATAAATGAATCAAAATCAGCACGGTGCGGCTCCGAGGTAGAATTAACTCTACATTATTACCGTTAGTAGTTAATTCTAGTAAGAAAATTAAAAAGTCATATTGAAAGGCACTATCGGAAAAATTAATTGCAAACGTTTACTACTTTATTTTATGAATAAATTCAACCCAGACGATTGATTATAATCAACTCATTGTGTGTGGACCTTCTTGTAGAGTAAACTTGATATACTCGATAAGAAAGTCCGTGAATGGTATACATAATTTCCTTATGTTTATCTTCAACTAGGCGACCTGTAAACTTTTTAACTTTAAAATTTTCTCGCCCGGCTATAAAACTTTTGCAATACCACAAATATTTTAGGACTTAAAAGCATATCGGTTCGGAACATTAAGGGCCTATTTCACCGCTTACTGTTAAAGTGAAGTTTCTGTTAGACTATCCATAACTTTTTTGACAAAGTCTCCATACAACATCTGTCAAATAGTGTCGTATCTGTAAGCGGTACAATAGGACCAAAAGATGTCAAATTTAGTTTATAATCTATAAATGAATCATATATTATGTTTATTTGTTACAGTGTGAGGGTGGCAGATGGATCGAGGGCGCGCGGCGGCGGCGCTGCTCGCGCTGGCCGCGTGCATCGCGTGCTCTGCAGCAGGTAATATTCAATGCAATTTCTGGCTATAACTAATAACACCCCATTCAGTCAACTTTTTTGGTAGTAAGATAATGGATTCCTTTGGGTGAAATTTAGTGATCAATATTTCTCATTAAAAATCCCATTGTCAGTACTAAATAGTAAATTTTGGGACAAATATCTGTATTTTGCATAATATTGACTCGTTCACATTTTTACCAGCTTTGCCGTAGTTGGTTTATATAATGATTATAATAAAAATACATTTAATAAATGAAATAAATCTATTTCAAATCAGTAACTACACATTTCATTAAAGAATAGAAAGAGCTATTAAGATTTATAGTCAAAACACAAAAGCCATAAAACCGAACTCGTAAATCGCAGATTTGAGCGGAAAATAATAAGTTCTCACGTTGAAAAATCAACACAACGCTAACGAGTTTAGTCACCAATAAAGCGGTCGATCACATCACAAAGTTCAGCTCAATTCGGGTCGATTTAAACTTAAACTATCAATATTTATGACATTCAACACGACGACCAGCATTTATACGATCATTTCGGCATTTACTCGTAACGGTACGTTTATAGTGATTTTATTGCGGCAATATTAATTACCATTATTCGAACCCGTGTACAATTTTCACTATAAATAACACATCATAGTCGCTTATTCTCAGCGATTCAATTCTATTAGCTATTAAATATGGCACGCTCGTAAAGTTATCGTAGACGCATCTCGGTAGTTCATATTTTTTAGCATCTATTGGACAACTCCAAGATCTCGCTATAGAGAATTACTCTAAAATCTTTAAAGTGATTTGATGTTATTCGCGTATATTGTTAAGTAAATCTAGGTTATAAAAATTAAAAAGTTGCTCGCTGAATGCACACGCTGTATAAAAATAATTTAATGTTTAAATACAGTATTTCCTTGTAGATATTAAAATGTGCTTATTAAATTTAGAATACTGAGGATCCATACTGGCGTGAGTTACTTAGAAGAATGAGATTCTCATTTACACATTTTGAACAGCAATTTATTGAGATGCGTGTGTCGTGGGTTTTCCAAGATTTTCACGAAATACCTGTACGTAATAAACGGCGTCCGAGAGACAGGCGGAACCGTTGGTTTGTCTGGTGACCTAGAATAGGTCTGGCTGGTCTAGAGATGTTCGTGCGTGATAGCCCCCGCCCGCCGCCCGCTGGCCAGCTCTTATCACATAACCATCGCACTATATAACAAATACCTATCAACCCCCTCGTAAACTACTCTTTATCATATACCTGTCGTTACCGGAGAAATTCGTGTTTACTAGCACGATTTATAGAAATTGAGCGGTGCAGACTAGCTTTGACTTTTAAGTTAACTGACTTATCGAAGCCGTGCTTCATAATATCGATATCCATTGTTACTTGTTAGCATGAAATCGCCGCACCGTAGCAAAACAAATACTGATGAATAATGAGTTTTATTAGCAATCAATTTTGCAGACGTTCGACTACTTATAATCAAGTACATAATTGGATAGACTAGATACGGCTGTCATCTAAAGAAAGGTCATTGTTAAAGCTAATGACAATTCGTCAAATAGATCGATGATAGAAGCTACTTTTAGAATATGTATGTAGCATTTTTTAAATATGAAAAGCGTAATGTCCGTGATTTTTTAAATTTTAATGTACTCGTACCAAGAGGATCCATGGAAATAAGTAAAGTCATTATTTCACGAATCGTATTAATATTCAGCTCATGCTGCTTCTGATAAAAGGCATCTAATTGGTCGGACCCAACAAGGCTTGGATTGGCACGAGGTCCGAGAGCCGAGAGCGCAGCTAACTGTAAACCGTGCACGTCATTAGATAATGCTATTTTAGTCCGGCGAGATTTAGTACCCGCTGCACGGCTCCTTCAAAGAATTCGTACTGAATTTATGTTATACGTAGGAAGTATATTCAAATGGCAGGCGGCCGGTCCACCGTGTGAACTTCATCGCGCATGGCGACCACGCCGACTTCATTCATTGAAACGACGATACATATTAATGCAGTGCAAATTTTGAATTCATGCTGCCTCGTCATTTCGATCGCTCCGAACCATGTTTCTAAGCGCACGATTTTGCATAAGTAGTTTTTTGTTCGTGCACGGCCATTTATAACGTCACGGCTACATGTAAATACAAGATTCTATTGAGTGACATGGGAATCGATCCCGTACTTCACTTGTCTTGTGATGTTAACTTAAATACCTGCACGCCGTGTAGCTTTCAACTTGTTGTGTAGCTAATGTTGTATCTATTATCATATTATGTGTACACCTAAAAGCCAAGTTGTTTTTTTATTTTATAGATTTGTATGTTTCTTAATCATACTACTTTTTGAAGCTCTTTCTAAGCTTAGCAGCGTTAGATATAAGTCCGTAGTTAACGACTGTGACAGTGTTGGCGGCTCTACGCTCCGTTACTTTAATTGCATGTTTGTCACACAGTTAATTATTGTCCTGTCGTAGAGTTTTTACGTTTTCCAATTAATTCGCAGCCAATATCCTCTTGAGCACATCAAAATAACGGTAACATTCGGCGTTTTAGGTGTAACTAGCTTTTTGTATAACTATTTTTTAAGTGCGCTCATTCGGTAAAAATAACGTAGTCAGGTGAACCAGCTACTAAGTTCGTTTGCTACAAGCTACTTCCAATTTACTAATACTCGTACTATCATATCATGGTACACCACGACTTAACATTGTTCAAGTACTAAAACACAGTCATAACTTTAAAGTATATTTCTTGGCTTTTTTATGAATATTGATACTAAAAAAGATGTTTATTATGTTAGATGTTTTTCCTGAAACCCCTCTGGAGTAACAAAGAGAGGTTACGGATCACGTCACTTCATGGGTGTATGCACTCATTAATGAAACCTGAATACAATTACATTATGCATTCTACGGAGAGGGTGGATGGAACTACAATTAATGGAAAAACATAATTGAAGGGATCGCACCAAGTTTTCTGCAAATTGTTATGAATTTCTATACCAGTGTTCAGGTGTGCTAGTTACATAATGCATACTGTTTTATTTAATACCAATGATAAAATGATTTTACTTTTCTTATTTCAGCACCCACATCAAGTGAAACGGCGCTAGAAATTTCAGAAGGTATGTTTTTTTTCTTTGCTTTATCTTGATCCTATCATATAATTACTAAGGTGTTTCAAAGTTTCGATAGGTCAGAATCATATCCGTAGTCAGGTAAAAAGTGAGCATATCTATAATTAAAATTATTAAACTAAATTAATACACAAAACTGACAACATTATATTTTCTAAAACTTAAAAGATATAAAAATATACTCGACAAAAGAGCTAAAGTGACGAAATATCAATTTCAGGACCGTCCAGCGGCTGTTACTACAACTTTCAGCACTATGGCGAGGGGGACCGCATCATGACGAACGAGCCCTGCCTCAACTGCACCTGCCACAACCGAATGCTGATGTGCTACCTGCGGGTCTGCCCCTTCACCAAGCCCATCGGCCAGGATTGCACTATTGAGAAGCGGGCAGACCAGTGTTGCCCGATCGTTACGTGCCCAGATGGTAAGATATTAAGTATTCCTCAGCGAGTTGACGAATACTTCAAAGTTGCCTCACTTTTTCGTCCTTCAATTAAACTTTTGATGAGATCTTTCTTATTCTACTTTTTTTTCTTTGTATGGCCACAGAATAAACGATTTCCAGTTTTAAGTACAAGGTGGGAAACTATATTTTTTAGAATACTTATCAAGAACGTTTTTCTGTATTCTATAGTCTAGTCGAAGTCAAGACACTTCCTATATACTCGTACTAGAAAAAATCGAACACACCGTACCTTTACTGATTTCTACCAAATTTTTATACATATTTTTAGATAAAGATTTATCTTGTCGAATAAGAAAGTAATATTGTAAAACTGTGCTAAAACATAACTGCTTATTCTAATAAATTACTTATCTAGTTCCAGTTGACCTACTCACATCCACGTCGACATCTTCACCAGCTGAATACGGAGCAACTGGACTCGGAAAACTCGACAAGTATGGATGCAGTATTAACGGAAAATACTTCCCTGAGGGTTCGAAGGTTCCGCCGTCGCCGAACAAGCCATGCGAACATTGCTATTGTATTCGAAATATGACAACGTGCGTTATGCAAGAATGTACTCTTCACGTAGATGGTTGCACTCCGATATACCACAAAGACGTGTGCTGTCCCGTGCGATATTCATGCGGTAAATATAGCTTTTCTTAAACTATAATATACATTATACAATAATCGCTTAATGTTTTTTAAAAAGTTTCACACGGGATAAAGTTTTGAAGCATCTATAATACTTAAAGTCAAAGATTTCATAACTAATTATGAAATTATTATTACTAAGATTATATAACCAAATAAATAAAAGAATTATTTTCTCATTTTAGATCATCCTGAAGATGAAATACCGCTTTTGGATGACATGACTACAACGATAAGGCCAACACCAGGATTTTTGTTAACCACAACAACAATGATGCCTGTAACACAGCCTTCTCAAAATTGTGTGCACGACGATCAGATAGTTCCAGACGGCGCTTTAATTAAAACTGAAAAAGCCTGTGAACATTGCTATTGCATGAAAGGTGATATTGTTTGCGTAGTTCAAGAATGTGGTACACCAATGGAAAATGAGGGCAAAAATTGTACATCATTACCACCTCGTCAAGGACAATGTTGTCCTGATACTTACATCTGTGAAGGCGACGAAGCAAGTACTGAAGAAACTACAGAAATGCAAGAAATAACCACTAGTCCCCCCAGAAGATATAGCGTAGAAGGCAGTGGATATAGATTAGAGCCGGATGAAGCATATACTGAAATACCATCATTTGTAACAGAAGAAGAAGGCAGTGGTGAAGAACATATCAGTGCTGTACCTGTTACAGATAAATCATTTGAGAAACCAACTCAAACCAAGGAAACCTTAACGACATCAGAAGTTACATATGAAACGAGTACAAACGTTGAACAAGTCACGAATGTTCCAGCGTCAGAAGATTTCGAAAAACATAAAGATCAAGAAACGACTGAAGCAATTCTTACTGTTAAAGAAGAGGAACAAATTACTACATCTCCCAAGGAAGAAGTGACAGATGTACAGGAGGAAGATCATATGACAACAAACACTTTTGGTACATTACCAGAAGAAATATTGACTACTGAAACACCCACGCTCCATGACGTTGTTACAAGTAAAGTAGAAAAAACAACTAGAGCGGAAGACATGTTAGATGAGGCCACGCTCAAAGAGGATGATTTAGTGCCTGAAAAAGAACACAAATTACCATTAGACGAGTATACACCTACTACTCCGGTAATTGTATATGATGAAAAGACAAGCCAATCACAAGAACCTACTACTTTGTCATCAGTAGATAAATTGCATTCTGAAGAAATCGTTACACCTGAAATTGAGACGCAGACCTTGATTGATGAAATAGCCACTGACACATATACATCTACACCTAAAGAAAAGTTCGATGTACTTGATACTACGTCAATAAATCCTGTTGAAAATGAAATAAACGAATCAGATCTACCGATTTATTCACCAGGTAGGATACCTGGAGAAGGCGATTGTCTGGTTAATGCCATAACATACCAAAATAATTCGGTTGTACCAAGCACTAACAACTGTCACACAAGTTGTAAATGCATAAGTAGTATAGTCAAATGTGAGCCAATAGTTTGTAGTACACCTCCTGAATATATGAGTGATTGCCAACCCATTTATGATTCGCCAGCTTCCTGCTGTCCAACATATATTTGCAGTACAAAGGAAACAATTCCACCAGAATCACACAACCAGATGTCAGAATCAGAAAGTCCTAAGCCTATTCTAGCAAGTGAATGTAGTTCTCCAGATTGTGAATCCTTGGAAAACAAATTTGCACCACTTGATTGCGCTAATAATGAATGTGTACCTAAAGATAAGGTTACAAGTCAAGATACACCAATTTCCTGTGAGGGTGAAAAGTGTAAAGTAGATTTATCACCTGAAACTCATCCCGACCTACACCATGATGCACCTGTAGAATGTTCTGCAGAAAATGGATGTATTAAGCCTGAAGATAATCAAACAGGAAATAACTGCCGTGATGGTGAATGTAAAGCAAAACCAGCACCTGAATGCACTGGCTCTGATTGCAATCTTGAAATAACGAAAGATACTGCACTAACAGAATTAATCACTACAACTCCTGAGTATTCTACACACGAACCAACAATAAAACCAGATACAACAGATAAAATTTACACAAAACCAGAATTCGAAAAAGAATTTGATTCATCAACTCATATTGAACTTCAACCTATAGAAGAATATGTAACGGTACCAATAAAATCAAGCTCTGAAATACCTGAGACTGAAACTTCGCAATCGGGAGACATTATGACCACTAGTCATGAAATTACTCATCCACCAGAGTATTATACAACTCATATTGCTGCAATTAATACAGAACCAAATTCAGTTGATGTTGGTGAAACTGAATCAGATGTATCCAAACAACATCAAAGTACATCGGAACCTGTTACATACGAGTCTGATGATAAATACGAAGACGTTTCTCAAGTTTCGTCTGATCAAACAACAGCACGAACAAACGAACAAGCTGTAACTGAAGGTGAAACAGTGACAGTCGGTTCATATGAAACAAAAGTTGTTGAACCTATAACAGAAGAAATAAGCATAACATATTCTCAAGAACCAAATAAGGAACTAATTTCACCTACAAGTAGTCAAGTTCCCGAAATCTACAAAGATGTCACCAAACTTCCTACTGATGGTACACAGGACACCACAGTAAGCATTGTCGAGGAAACTACAATTAGTCAAGAACCAATACAATCAGAAGTTGCACAAGAAGATACTGGTATGCCTGACATAGTTGGCCCTACTATTTCTGGTAGTACGATAACTGAAATAATTGAAAGTACTACATTATCATATTCTGAAGCCACTGAAAGTGATCACAAACTAATTACCAAGTTAGACGAGCATTCTACTGAAAGTCCAAGTTCACTTGGAGACGAGTACAAAGCTACGGAAACTGTATCGGTAATAACTGAATCTAATATAAAAATAACGGACGCAGAAAATACAGAATCTGGCGAATATAACCCTGTTTCTGATGAGTCTGAGAATAAAATAACTGATGTACCAGAAATACATACTGAGTTGCCTATGATGGAAGTTACTAAATTAACCGAACACGACACTACATCAACACCCGAAATAACAGAAAAATCTGATCAAGATGTAACTGAAAGGATTGACGAACAAACTGAAACATCTCCATTCGAACATAAAGAAGTCACTATGGAGTCTGCAAGTACTGACGCTAGCGTTATTCAACAGCAAAAAACAACTGAGCCACAAATAAGCTTAGTCACATCGGCAGTATTACGTGACAGAGAAAGTGAAAACGCAGTCACAGAGGGGGTTCCTACTGAGGGAATAGTAGGAGGTGATGCAACAATGACAGAATCATCAGAGGAAGTACAAAAAGCACATACTAGTGAACCTGCAATAAGTACTCAGTCTGGATATTATTATCAATCAACATCTCCAAGCTTTGAGGAAAGGGTTGAAACAACTTCTCATCCTATTGAAGAAGAACCAATAAATATAACAACCGAAAGCAAGCCAGATGTCTCAGGTGAAACAATTGCTTCTGATATCACAGAGAAACAAATGCAAGCAGAAGATACCACAAGACCGCAACAAAATGTACCAATGACACAAGATACTGAACATGAATATCATACAACAGAAACCAGTTACCAAGGTTCTACTCAAGCAACTACTTATGAAGGTATATCAGATAAACTAGATGTTACAACAGTATCCCCTATTCCGATAGAAGAAACTACAACGAAGCAGGAGGGTCTTTCAAGTAACCCGCAAGACACTACTGAGACTAGTAAGAATGATGAACAGCGGGTGCCTGTTGAAGTTTCCACTACCTCCTATCACAAAACCACAACAAATGTTGAACCTTTAACTGATACAATGTTGCCTACGTATAGCTCGGAAGCTGAACTTCAATCTATGAATACTCAGCCAGACATAGATGCTAAGTCAGAAACTACCGAAACCATAACTAAATATGAAGATACACATACTACAGAATCAGAAATAAAGGTAAATGTGGGCTTAGACGATACACTTGGTACGAGTGCCGTACCTAATGATTATGATGTTGGACCACATACGGAAAGAATTGAGCCTGAGGTACCAACAGAGAAAGAAACTTACACAGAAGCATCATTTACGGTTTATCACAGTGATGAAATGACAGAAAAACTGCCTACAGATATAGAAATGGAGCAAGAGAAGTTCACGGAAGTATCTGAACCAGTAACTGTGATTCCAGAGAAAGCAGGGGCTACCATTAGCATTAAAGAGATAGAAAGTGTAACAAAAACTCCTGAATCGTACACGACATCGATTCGAGATATTATATCTGATACTTCTACAGTTGTTTCTGATGCAAGTGAGTCTGAAATAAAGGAATTAGCAACTGAAACGCCTTATATTTCAACTACACCGAATGGTTTAGACATCAACTTAGAAATGACAACTATAAAAGAAGCTGATATTGTACAACATACTGAAACTGGCTCTGGTGAGGAGGATATTGTTACTAGTTCACCAACAAATACAAGTGGAATGGAAGACTTTGAATTGAAACAAGATATTTCTACTTCAGAAATATTGATCTCACCATCAACTACGTCAATACCTAAGGAGTTTACACAAACTTCTGAAGAACATAAAGGAAGTACTCCTGTAACATTCGAAACAACAACAATCAGTTATGTTGAAACACAGAAGGATACTTCTTTGCCTTTTGAAAAAGAGTCAGCAACAGTCACAATAGAAATCCACGATGAACAAACGGAAATAATGCCAAGCATTGAAGAAAGTACTTTACAAACAAGAGAACCTGAAGGATTAGAACCAGATGTTAGTACTGAAAAGATTGTCAAAGAAAGCACTGAGCCACAACCTGAGCGTGATGAACAAGAGAGTGAAAGTCCTTTAGAACTTTCTACGCCTGCCTCTATTCATAAGGAAATATCTACTTCTGAGTCACCGTTATCACTCGTTACTGATGAAACTGATAAGAAATTCATAAAACCTAATACTGACTTTACTACAACAATTGCAGAACAAGGTAAAGAAACGTTTGCTACAGAGCCATCAATCGTCGAACAAGGGCTATCTAGTACTGAAAAATTAGCTACAAAAGAAGAAGAAATATTGACTACCAATCAACAAGAACCTTTAGAACATGATGGACAAACTACATTGTCGGGTGACAAACTATATAGCCCTGACCTAGGTAAATATCCTGAAGTCATAACTGAATATCCAGAAAAGACAACAGTTGGACAAACTTTAGACGAGGAAAAAGAAATATCTGTTCAACCTATAACAGAAGTGCCTCAGACATTACTACCAGGATCTACATACGAAAGCCACCCAGCAACACAAGAATCGACAGCTAGCCAGTATGACACGACTACACAAAAATTACTAGAAACAGAAAAGATAGATACTCCTGAGAAAACTACGAAATCTCCAATACATTCTGATGATAAATACGATACTACAACTGACGAATTAGACAAGGAACCAGAAAAACAATCAACTACAAAAGAACCCTTAACAGACGTTAGTGAATATGGAACAACATCACCAGTAGAAATTGATAGTAAAAAAGATGGTATTGTTACTGAAGTCCCAAGTGATTTTACAGAAAAAGAAATAGCACACCTACCAGAACAAACAGAAAAGGTGCCAGACATACATGACGTTACTATAAGTGTATCGCAAGACACAATAAGTGACAATGATAATGAAAATCAATTACCAACTGAACAACCGATACCAAGCATAGATCGGCATGATTTTACTACAGCAGCCCCGATAGAAAAGATAACCGAAAAAGTAACCGAGGAACCAACCAATGCGGAGGTATCTACAGTAGCAGTTGAGGAACAAACAGAAAAAGAAATTTTAAGTGAACCTAATAAGGAAATCCTTGAAACTACTACATTCGTAGCAACTGATAAACAAGAAGATGTTGAAGTAACCTCAGTAACAAAAGAGTCTACCGATACTAGTGCGCACGAAAGCACGACTTTGAAATCGCTTCAGGAAGACACTAAACATGAAACTGTCACTCAACAAACAATGCAAGAAGAGAACTTATCTCAACCGACAACCTTGCGATTACCAGAAAAAGAAACTCAATCAGGCGTTCAGCTGATTGACACAACTTTAGACACCTCATTCTCTTCATTAATTACATCGCCTTCAACACCATCCAGTAAATTACCTGAATCTACAGATAATATACAGAAAGAAACAGAACCAGCAATGGAATATAGCGAAACAACTCCATACCTTATCGAACTTCAAGAGCATACTCATCAATCAGTCGATGAACTGTCTTCAAAAATGCCAATTGAAGGCGAAACAACAACAGAACAAAACATTTTTGTACACGGAGACCGTGGAGATATTCCTAATAAAGATTACGAAGAGAACGAAACGACGACTAGCCCTGTTGAAGGTATGGACGCTACTACAGTTAAAGAAGATAAATCGACTACTACAACCAAAGTTATGCATGATGAAATACCTACTGAGGCAGAAGTAACAACACCGCAACCTCCAGCAGAAATACCTAAAGAAGAAGAAAAATACACCGTCTTACCGGTTGAAACCGAAAAGCCACTGATAACGCCTGAGATTGAAGCTCATACAGAAAAACACATACCTGATGAATACGAGTCTCATAAACCTGATATTAATGAAGATGTTATAACGCCAACCCAGGAAGCTGTTAAGGTAACCATGCCTCCTGTATATACAAAGCCTTCCGAAGGACCTACAGTCCACTCTGAAGATTTAGATAAACACGAAGAAAAACCAATCGAAGACTCTGACGTTTCCAAGCCAGAATTGAACGAACCTTCTGATGATCTTCCGTCTCCAGATTTTCCACCCAGTGGAGCTGGCGGATATGGACAAGAACCCGATTACGGAGATAGTGAAGACCAAGCCTTTGGACCAGGAACTTGTCGATACGGTGGAAAAGTTTATGTTTCAGCCCAACAAATACCAAGAGACGATCCTTGCGACTTCTGTTTCTGCTTCAGAAGTGATATCATATGCTTACAACAAAGTTGTCCACCACCAATCCACGGCTGCCACGAGGAACCTATACAAGGTTTCTGCTGTCCACGCTACGAGTGTCCGGTATCCATGGCGACCACTCTTAATGTCACTACAACTACTACCACAACTACTACAACACTACCTCCTCATTTCTTACCGCATGCTTACAAGGGTGCAGCACAAAGAAGAGGTTGTCAAATTAAGGGTCATACCTACAAGGTCGGGGAAGTGGTACGAGCTTCATCAGGACCGTGCTTACACTGCACGTAAGTATTTTAAAATATTAACCAAATAGTTATAATGTCTCATAATAAACACGAGATTTTGAACTCACAGATAATAATTTGTAACGGAATAAGTAACTAATTTTAATTTGTATATTTTCAGTTGTGGAGGGGACGGACAAATGAAATGTGATCCTAAAGCGTGCACACCGGAGCCCATGCTAAGACAAATGATCGCCGCCGCGGTGTCTGCGAAAAGACGAAGGTGAAATACCTTCGAAGAGAAGTCAAATTAGTACAGCATATCATCACAAGAGTAAAAGTCTATGTGATGGTAACATTCATGTATTCTTTTATGCACAACAAAATGCTCAAATTTCGCGATAAATTAGATTAAGGTTTCGTGTCATATAGTAATGCTACTAGTATTTTTGTTAGTTTTCATAGTGTCATGGCACGCACAACTCATATCTATAAAAAAAAACCATGACTGTGATTGAAATTTTATTTAATATTTTTGAGTCAAGATATTATAATGAGCAATTAATTGTTTGTTTACAAAAGTTAGTGCCAAACGATAGAACTAAGTGTTTATGCAGGTAAAAAGACATTCTAAATTTTAATCTTAACATATTTTTTGTATAATAATATTTACTTTGATGACCGAAAGAAGCTAATTAAAGTTTCGAGCTTCACGGGTCAGTTTAGATCGCCGAAATCTTGACCATTTATAACATTATTATTAAACTTAATTAATTGTTTTACCGATATAAGCTTAGTCAAATATTTTATGCTTACACGATGTTACATACGATCAATCTAGTATCGTGTAAGTATGAAATTAAATAAGAAACTCAGATGTTGTAAATGCCTTATATTAATTTGTAATAATTTATATATTTTAGGTGTATAGTACTTAAGCCATGTTTTGAGACCAGTGACTATTTTTATTTAGGAATAAAAGGCCCTTTACATGAAACAGAAAAGTACCAGTCGACGTGTCTGCGCGTAGCGGAGCCTCGGCTGCTACTTTTCCTCGCTCCAACCTTAGGGAAAACGACATGACGTCAATTTTGTTTTCTTTAATTTTGGAGAAGTACAATTTAAACTAGCACTAAAAAGTGGACGCGGCCGACAGCGAAACGGTTTTATAATAAAAACTTTTATGATGTATCAAAACGTCGTAGACCTTTTGTAACTTTTGATACGAACGTGCTGGTAGACTCTAGAACAGATGACAGGTCGAGGTCGGTACAGAGGCGTCGCGTTGCGTGCCGTTGCGGCCGGCGACGCGCAGAGGGGCCGGTCGCATTAGTTTGTACACACCTTCTCCTGATTTGTAGTTATATTATACCTCTATTTATTTAAAGTTATAGCAATAGTGATAAAATATTTGTTTATACCGGTGATAAATTGTAGTTCCAGCTGATACGATGTTACAAACCGACATACGAAATAAAACGTCAATTAAATTTATTTCCTCTCATGTTTATTTCAGTTAACTAAAATAGTTAATACCTGGCTCTACATAAAAATGTCAAAATCAAATTAAATTAAAATATTTGAAATAATTATTTTGTTTTATGAATCACTTCCTTACCCCGTTGTTTTAACTTCAACTTCGTGCTTATGGAGCTGTAGTTATCAGAAAAGTATATTATTATAATTATGATATTGGAAATAACCACCTTATTTATTCCTGACAAATTGTGCTGCACAATTTGGGCGTTATACTTTTATCGCAAAATATAATTGAAAAGCATCGAATAAAAAACAGTTTAATTAAAATGGAAATAATCATTTAAAAGGAAATTCGTGGAGTCTCTAACACAATGGAAAAGTTAGGCAGTAGTCATTATTTAGAAAATTTGTTTGCTGGCTGCCAGATTTGCTACTAGATGTACCTTTTGAAAAATGTGGTTGAATTAATTTATATGCTTAACTAAATTGATTGTCAAGGAAGTTGATACAGAGCCAGATTGCGGATTAAAAGTAAGTTTCCCGCGTTTTTTTAAAGCCAGCCGACAAATACAATATAAAATTGACATTCGACGTATGTAACCAACTGGTTCTGTTTCATTTTCTTTGATGCCACATAAATTAGGTATAGTTCAAGTTTAATAGTAATCAAAATATATTGATGACAAAACATTCAAAAATCTCCCGTTATGTACAGACTACGTATGTTTAATAAGGGAAATTGAAAGTGAGCCAGTTGAAAGACCTACGTCATTTGGTCGGAATATTATGCCAAGTCGTGATCTGTCGGGTTAGTTTACTTACTTAACATAAAGCGACCAAATTGGTCTTAGACCCGCAGTCTGGCTCTATTTTAGCTTCCCTGATTGTATATAATATTAATTATTAACATGCTCACTAACATTATAAATTACGCTTTATTACGCTTTTGAATCCTTTAATAGCGTTATAGATTTTGTTGAGGATATGAAGAGAATCATAGGCTATTTTTAGTTTTGAAAAAACATCATGTTTCCAAAAATTTTAGTAGTAGTAGTAGTCGTATTCTTACGAATTCCACATGATTGAAGTCGCCTGTAAAAGATATATAATAATATAATTAATTTGCGTAAAGTAATTAACGCCTTTAAAGTTAATCGAGTCTACGGGCTCGGTTCTGAGATTCGCTTTTCAAAATCTTCGCATTTTTACTGCGATATTTTTAATAAAATATATTAAAAATTAGAAATTTGGTATAAAATTCTCTAGATGGCGTTGATTGTTATTATCGCTCCATCTAGCACTAGCACAAAGTACCACAACGCGCAGACACAGGGAAAAGGGTATCGCATTCAACTTTCAAGTATCAAGCTTACGAATCATTCGTGTTTGTGTCCGTTTCATTGGCTAGATGGCGCTTATATAGCTTTTATAAACTTAAGTTAATATATGAAAGATTATAATTTGTCATTTTTTATTTTTTATTTATATATTGACAAAAGAATTAGTGAATATATGCTTAATAGATCAATATCTGTAGTTGTCACTCAGTTTCTAATAGAAATTAGGAACCGTACCTACTTACTAGTTTAAAATAGTAGAATATCTAGAAACATTCAATATTACAAAACACAAACTTAAAATAAAAGAATTAAAACTATAAAAAGAAAACCTTTACCATCATCGTAAACAATTGTTAGTAACGAAAATTTAGGTTATATTTGAATACAAAACATGACTTCTATAAGCTTATGATATTTCTATAAACAAATATAAAGTAATTGCAAAGTCTTAAGTGATTTTGAAATAAATTAAACTATATAAGTAAGTACCTGCACAACCTACATATTCAAACAGTGTAAATACCTGTTCTTAAAGTTGCTCCTGCAGCTCTCTTCAACTTTTCTACTTTTTGTTCAACATCATAATATGGAATGACAAAATCATATTTTATGGTCTTTCGTTTTCCGCTAGGTTTTTATTATTAGCAGGGTCATACTAAATAAATTTTAAAATAATTAGTGAATGCAGTAGACGCTCTACCTGTTAAATGTTACGTTTGCCAATATTACAGTAACCACAGTCATGCTTCTTTTCAAACTTTTGCCACGAAAATAAATGTAGGTAATAATTTGTTTTACTCTAAAAACTAAAGCTTGTATTTCGCAAAAGTTTTTCGCAAAAGTTATAAAACATATAGCACGTCGTTACTAATAAATTGTAGCTTACAATTTTCTGACTTCCCCCTAGTTTTTTAATATTATTAGGTGCCATAAGCCATTACGAACTATTTATGTTGCAAATGCCTTATTTTGTCTATAATTTATCTTAGATTGTTAATTCATCAAGAGAAATAAGCGAGCGAAGTCTTAAAATGATTTTTTAAGATGCTCGCTTATTTTTCTTGATGAATTTTTTATACCAATCATCATAGAGGATAAAATAATTGGTCTATAATATTATGTAGGTATCATTGGGGCAACGATACGTACATAATATGTATGCGTGTATGAATTTTAAGTTTGTGGGATAACAAAATCGTTTAAGCATTTTTTAAAACATTTAGGTACAACTTTACAATATGTTTTAGGAAGTCTGGAAGGGCCTGTTTCCCCGCCTACTGATCAAGTTTCTGATAGGCTATCCACAACTTTTTTGACAGATTCTTCATTAAATATCTATAAAAAACGTCGTGGATAGACTATTCGATACTTATTAGTAAGCGGTGGCAGGCCCTAAGGCCCGTAATTATCATCAGCGCTTAATACTAAAGAGCATGATGAAAAAACGAGATGCTGATCTCATTCATAAAGGTTTCTTTATGAATGAAAACCGCATCTCAAAATTTTTAATCACGCTCTGAAGTACTAAACGCTAACTATTAATATGGCCTAAGTTCGCAGCGATTAACTTTGTAGTTTAATTCACGATGCTGGGTTTTGAATTTACTGATACCGACTTTAAATTTAAATCTCAATTAAAAGCTACACGTTTTAATCATTGATTTAGTTCAGGACTTAAAAATCTTGGTCATCGTAAAATCTAAGCAGTCGTTACTAACTTTCCTCCTTTATTTTTCTCAAGCCAATCAAAACTCTA
>JAOTAV010000027.1:2226533-2240647 GCA_026546445.1 Cyclargus thomasi | reverse complement strand
AATATATTTTAGTTTATATACGTATTTTATGTTATTTAGTTTATATATTTATTTTTCTATAAGTATTTGTTTTACATTATATACTCTTGTGTGCACTTACTATTGTTACCTCCTCTTCTAAATTTCCTTTATTAGTTCTACTGGAAGAGATTCCATTGGAATAAGTAGTATCTTTGTACCAAATAGTGTTAATTTTAAGTCTTTCTTTGTAATTTGTATATGTGTACATAAATTATTAAATAAATAAGTAAATATTTTTTTTATTTTATAACTTGGAGGAACTTTCTTCAGCAAAATTACCATCTAATAGGACTTTTAAACATCTAAAAATGTAAGGTTAGAAACCAAAGAACGGCTATATTAGCCGTTCTTTGGAAGGAGCTCATCGAGGAAGTTATTGGACTATACGGAAGACATTCACCATTTATAGAAAGCTACAGAGAGTAATAGATCAAAGTGATACTTTAGCTTAGGGTGTATATAACACATGAGTCCCTATATATAAGTGAGATAATATAAATGTACCTGTGAAAGTAGTAGTGCTGAAAACTTTATTTTTTTAATTATTGAGTATGCAAATCAATCGCTGCTAAGCGATATTTTAACTAAATTATAAGTGACTCAAAAGTGTATGTCCAAACGTATTTAAGTAGTCAAGCTCTTTAGTTGACTCAAGATGGAAGATCAACAACGTACAGAAGTCGTAAATTCTGTCATTAAATTGTTTTTGATGAGGTTTTGGAGGAATAAATTATTGACATACCTACTAAAAGGAGCACGACGAAAAACTGTACCCGAATACACCACTACAATTGTAAATTTAACTAAATTGTACTGACATTTACCTGTCAAGTTACAAGCCCCGTTTACCAACTTAACAGAAAACATAGAAACATTTCTAATTATCTGGGTAAGTGGTTATTAAATCTTGCAACTTGCTACTAAATTTTATGTTTGCATGCAATTAATAACTTAAAATTTAGTTACCTACTTATCAACTCAATACGTGTAACAAGACATAAGGAACACATACTCACCTTAATATATTATCACTTAATGTTATTTTTTAAGGTTATTTTTGTTTTCCTATATAAGTTTTCACAATTACTTGTGGAAACACGCAGTCGAAGTCGATCGTGGACAATCGTAGATGAATACGCCATAATGTCACTCTACAAATTCGCTATGAAATCGTCTGTGTTGGTATATCTAAATTCTAAATTCTAACGTGTAGAGGTTCCATTATAGTAATATTTTTGAAGAAAAGTACACTTTATAATATAAAGAGTGATAATGTCGCTTTGAATGCAAATCAAAGCAATCCCTCCGTTGATAGAGAACAAGTTTGTTTAAAATCTCATTATCTTGTATCGTGTCTTCTTTGTACCATTTCCATTTTGAATTCATTTTATCTTCATCAAGAGAGGTATATTTACGTTAAAAAATATAACAAAAGTCTCCTTTTTGTAGGATGCTTTATATTTTTATCGTTTCATACAGAGGAAATGAGTTATGTACGCAAAGAATTTCCAATCACAAAATTGATAAAGAATAGAGATGAGTGAAAAGAAAATTCGATAACAAATATGACGTCAGACGTGGTTTCGGGTATTAATGTGTCTATTCCTAAAAATGTGTGAAGTTTATAAAGCAAAACAATTTTTTTATGATTTTTAGGGGGCAAGCAAGCAAGCGTGTTACCTGATGGAAAGCAGCTGCTGTCACCCATGGACACTCGTGATATCTGAAATGTCGCCAATACGTTGCCGGCCTTTTATGAGGGAATAGGGAATAGGTGGATTAGGGAAGTTGGGCCACCGCCCACCGGTAAACTCACTCACTGAACGAAACACAAGACAACACCGTTTCACGCCAGTTTACAGTGAGACCGTGGTATCACTCCGGTCGAGCCGGCCCATTCGTTCTGAAGCATGGCTCTCTCACGGCAATTAGTTGGAACCTCCTATCAAATCCTATTTAGCATAAAACAAACCGTAAAAAGCTCGTGCATTCCTTGTTTTCCGTTCAGTAATTTCAGCCGTGCAAAACAAATTACTACTAATAAAGCAATTAACCGTTTACGTTATGGAATCAAATAGTCTCATGTTGGGACATAGTGTGCTGTTATACCCCCTGCCTCCCTCCGCCCGCCGCCGCTGCCGCCTCACCCCCGCGTCCGCCCGCCCGCTATGGAATGCCCATTGTCCCGCCGATATGATGTTTTGAGGCACTCATGCCATATCATTTGTTCTAGCAATTTCTGAAATAATAACTCGAAAGCTATTACGAAATGTAGGGATAGTTTTTAAAATGAAGTAGAGTTTGTTTATGGTTAGTTTTGAAGTAGATAGGGAAGGTTTAGGTTTCAGCCTTCTGGAATCGATTAACTTTCAAAAATAAAGTAATTTTTATTCTATACCTGATTCGAATATTTTATAATACTTTTATTTTAAAAGCTTTGAGCATTAAAAGTTGGCGATAAAGTATTGACTTCGTAATACTTATAGATTCTTTTCTGCATTTAACGAATACTTCTTGTTCAATAAACTCTTCGGCACAACACGGCTTTGAAGCTCAAACTGCTCTTTAAGGGCAATCGTCGCAAATGGCTCAGTTACGATGTCTGAACATGGTTATTTTATGGTGTGCTAACACGTCGCCTGTCGCGGGTCTGTTGTAAAGATATTAGTGGTAGAGTCAACATCGCGGCCGCGGCGAGCGCAGCTGTCAAGGCCAACTGAGGTCACTCCTCCGACGATCTCCACGCCACGGTGCCACAGACCGGTTCTACGATTTTTAGTCTCTTTTTATTTTCATTTTTGTACACACGGCCCGGAGACTAAACAATATTTATATAGCTAGGCCTTTGTCGAATTAATTTAATGTTATAAACGTGTTCCCGAGTTATTTATTTACAAATCAGTCGCTTAAATCATTATAGATAATTTACTTATATAATAAGTAAAATAAATCGTTGAAATTAATTCGAATATTATCATTAGTCTTATCTTAGACTGACGCATTTCTCTTATTTTCTGAAAGATAATTAAACTTACAATATTCTAATTTTGCAAATACGTATTTTAAGCAAAAGTATGTAATACTGACAGTATGCAATCCATTGCATACTTTTTCTTAAAATACAGTGTAATCAAGAACCATCGACTATTTTGTAACTTATCTTTTTACTATCTGTTTTTTTCATTACATAATTTTAAAACCTCATCACAGCATTAACCACGCATTTGTTTTATTATGACACAGATTGTTATTAAAACATGGTTCTATTTTAGATGACGCTGTTTATTTTCACCGTCAGTTTATTTTTTAACTGGCTGATGGGTGCCAGATGGCTCGATGTACGGACAGTACGCCAGCGCGGAATGTGCACGCACAGCGCTACGACTCCATAAACCTGGACAAGTGGAATGATTCGGAGTTAAGGGGTTTCCCACCACCTGTTCTCATGAGAAACTATTTTGTAAGCATTCAGTCCCTTGCCATGCAGATTTTACAAACGAGTTAAATATTTGTTGTATTATTTATACTGATTACAGTAATGATTTCACTGCTTTTAATAACTTATATTATTTAAAGTACCTACCTCTCTAAGGAGGGATTACATATCTACTTACATTTATAAATGTAGAATGTAAATTTGTTTATTTAGATTTTTGCCCGTCATTCACACCGAAACTACTGAACTGACATTGATGAAATTTAGTATAAAGTTATAATTTTTATTGCAATTATATGAAACAAAGCACCACGCGGAAAAGCCACCTGTAAATGCTAGTTATTTGTAACCAAACTCGAAACTATATATTTTAATAAGCGAGCAGAAAACTTTGTCCCCCTTTTTACGAAAGACGCGTAGATGTAAAAGCATTAAATTTGGAGTCTGTGATTTTTGTCAATGGCCTGGTAACAATACAACTATGCCAAATTAAATGATTGAATAAAGAACAGTTTTTTTTAATCCTCTATACGATGAATTAAAATATTTTTCGTTTCATGGTCGAATTTCGACCACGGGGCGACCTCTAGTAGAAATAAATACTTAATCTACAGTCTACACAACGAAATCGCTCGTGTAGATTAAGCATTAAGATTGCAAAACTTTACAGAACAGCCAACAGTTGCTGTATACATTGTTGAAGTAGATCGAACTAGGTAGAGTTTCAGTGAAGGCGAGACTATCAGTACGAAAATGGTACTGGTCATCATCTAGATACAACAACAGTATACCAGAGAGAGCGTCTGTGGTCTAGTGGGTACCTTAGGCTCGCACTCGAGAGGGTGCAGGTTTGAACCCCGGTGGAGGCGTGTACCAATGAGACATTTTCCGATCTCAAGTACGGATGCTCATTGCCGTGGAAGAGTCATGCTTCGGCACGAATGGGCCGGCTCGACCGAAATGATATCACGGCCTCACAAAAAACTGGCGTGAAACGGCGTTGTGCTTTGTTTCGTTCGGTGAGTGAGTTTATCAGTGGCCCAACCCTCCTAATCCTTTATCCCTATTCCCATACCCTATTGCCTCATAAAGGCCGGTAACGCACTTGCGACTTTTCGGATGTCGCAAATTTCGGATATCACGAGTGTCCATAGGCGACAGCAGTTGCTTTCCATCAGGTAACCCGTCTGCTCACTTGCCCCCTAAATATCATAAAAAAACAATGAAAATTGAACTTATCCATACTCACATACTAATATTATAAATGCGAAAGTGTGTCTGTCTGTCTGATACCTCTTCACGCCCAAACCGTCGAACCGGTTTTGCTGAAATTTGGTCTAGAGATAGTTTGAGTCGCGGGGACGGACATAGGATACTTTTTATCTCGGAAATACGTACGGTTTCCGCGTAAAGAACGAAATTTGGCGCAACGGAGTTGGGGACGTCATCTATATAATATTAAGTGGAGTTTTCTTTTCTGACGATATAACTCTAGAAAGCACGGACCGATTTTCAAGGTTTGGTTGGAAAGGTGTCGGGTTCCGTGAGGTATGTAGCAAAAAAATCAGGAAAAATTTCAAGAGGAAAGTTATCACGCAGCTAACGGCTAGTCTAGTATACAAATAACTTGATATAGCACAAATTTGATGTTTTTAGGACAAAACCCTCGAAAACTACTGAATGGAATTTAACGAATTTAAAAAAAATCATAAGTTGAGAGATTTTAGGATAGTTTTTATTCCGGTTTAATAATGTTCCGAACCTATCGAGGTTGGGCTTCTTATATATTATGTTTTCAGATGTATCTTTTTAAGGTTCCGTACCCTATTACTAAGACTTCGATGTATGTCTGTCTCCTGGCTGTATCTCAAGAAGGGTAATAGCTAGAGTTGAAATTTTCATACAATATGTTGCCGCTATAACAACAAAGACTAAAACTAAAATCAATTTAATAAATAAGAGGGGCTCTCATACAACAAACGTGATTTTTTTGCTATTTTTTGCTCGATATCAATAGTTCAACAGGTAGGCACTTGAAAGAAAATACTTAGTTTTATTTACCCTACTGGGCCAGAAGGAGGTTTATGTTTTTCGAGAGTATGTATATAATATATATGTATGTATGTATGTATGTATGTATGTATGTATGAATATAAATAAAAATGGAATTGATTTTGAATAATGAGGATTGGCTCTCATAAAAACCACAATTTTTGCCTATGTTTGCTCTAATATGGTACGGAAGTAATGCGCGAACACAACACGCACTTGGCCGATTTTTTAAAATGCGAAACTCCATTAAAAGTCAATTTACATGATTTATAATAATACAGATGATCATAAAATTTTTCCTGCACTGAAATAAGTAAAAGGTTGATAGCTTTGTAATATTAAAAATGTCGTTTGGATCTCTTCACAAAGAACAATGGAGTATTATGTGGTAATAGTGGAAATATATTCGTTTGCTTATGCGAAAGAAAAAAGTATCTAAACAAATCGTGGTATTGTTATACTGAATACAGGAATAAAACGACCGCGGTTTTTCATATCGTTATGGTCATACGTTCCATAATATATTACTGGCGACTCGCATTATACACTATAGATTTATTGATCGCATTCTACAATAAAATTACCTTTATTTATTCAATGCATTTAACGAAGTCCAATTTGGTATTTTGATACTGTACAAAACATGCCAGGGAAATAAAATAAAACTTGGGATAAACAAAAATAGAACTATGGGGACACTAGACTATCCTTTATGATTTTCAGTTTTCTCCCTCAATTCCTACCCTACATTAGTCCTATTTAAAAATAATTACTAGAATACCGGGATTTCCTCTAGATGTTACAACATATAACAAGCAACTTCCGGTTAACCAACACAATTTTATTAATTAAAAACTTATTTATCTATGTACCTACTAAAACTTAAAACGATTCCCCACTTGAGTTGTAATGCCAAGTCCCTTGTACGAATGTCAAAATTTTCCCTAAGTGTACCAGTTTAGCAGAGTCTTATGTTTTGGGTATGCTTTCAATAAGTATTCGATTTTGCCGTATCCAATATCCATATATGTTTTTAGTCTTATGCCTTTTTTTTTAAATAAGTATATGTCTACTGAACAGTTTTTTCCTCGTTGCCAATAGTCTATTTTTACGAAGCCACATTTTTTATACATTGAGATTTGAAAAATTATAATGTATCTTCGTGAATATTCATAATAATGTGACCATGAAGAATTTTGAGAAACCTTCCCTTCAGTTACGTAAGATGGTTGTTAACAAAAATAATACAAAGGTTTTATTTTAAACGTTTTATTTAAAACTATTTCTAACAATTAAAGCGTCGGAAATACGAGTATCTAAATAATACGAATATTCCCGAATTATTTGTACCTGCGTCATAATGTCATTTATTTTCAATCTCAACGCAGCCGCGAACGAAAGAAACAAGTCAACGTCGTCGTGGCCAGCCTGCATAGATCTCTCGTTCCTCAGGGTTAAGCGGTATGGCGGGGCAGCAGGGGATATAGAGGTAGGATAGAGAGCTCTACATTCTTGGTCCTAGTCGCTCCGGGCGAGTCACTTGTCGGGGTCATAACCTGTTTGCGACCCCTCCCTCGGGATTGGAGAGCTCATATTAGTAACATTTAAACTAAGATGTTTTTCTAATTATTTTAGTTTATATATGTGACGGTAATGTGTTTTAAATTATTTGATAAGTAGTCTTAATTAGAAGTCGCTTGAAAATTAAACATTTTACTTAAAACTCATACCTGAGGTATAATTAATATTTTATATAAATACATATTTGATTTTTATATAATTTGATATTATCTTATATTATTTTATTTTATTCTTATATGTGTATTTTGTGTTGTGTATTTAAATACGAACTACTATCAAACGGCTTTTCTAGTCTTAAATCATGATTATTTTAAACCAGGCATAAACATAATTCTTATTTTATTTTCATCTTCGAGATCTCGAAGTTGAACACAATGGAACTGATGAAGGTTAAGATTAGGAAGTTTATTTTCGGTGCGTTTTAATATTTTTTATCCGCCAAAATCTCGAACCTAGCCCGATAACGATGGCACTTTTATAGATACAAAGTGACGTAGTAAACTAGGTGTTTACTTGATAATTTGATTTGTGTAATCGATGGTGGGCATCGTGGGCAACTGGCGCGGGCAGAGGGCTGACGCCGCGCCATGGTCGCTGTGGGCACACAATGAGAGTGCAGCAGGCCAATGCGCCTTGTAAAATGTTGCGCGACTACTTTTTTCGTCTGGATTCTGTACTCGTGTTAGTCGTTTTTTTCGAACCCCGAGCTCGAGATGTACAGGTTTATCTGTTTAAAATTTATTAACATCGAGAAACAATTTAAACCCTTTTCTTTAGATGGCCCACGAGAGATTCACGATGAGAAGTAACAACGATGTTATAACTTATTTTTATCTCGTTTTGACTTTTTAAAGAAATAACGAATTAAATGATAACGATTGAAATATATGCATTCGCAAACGAGATATTGATCGAATTCAATACACCGAGAAAAAAACATTAAGTAAGTTAGTTAAGGGGTAAGTTTTGGCTATTAATATTATTATTTACCTAATTAATTTACTCAAGTATGCACTATATTCGGTTTTTTCCGTAAAAACGAAGTTGTTGTTTGTAGTAAACCTTATCTTAACATTTTTATTTTAATAATCACATTAATTGCTAGTAAATCGGTAGGCCGTCTCGTAACAGGAACACATTAATCACAGCTAAATACTGCCGCTAAATTCTACTTATATGGAACGTATCAATCACAATCCCAGCTAATTGGGATTCTAAAATACCAGAAACATACCGCTAATAAATTGACATATTATACTTATCTAGTTACATTACGAACTAAATAAGTACCTATAGGTAGTAAGCTATAGGCTTACCATTGATTCTTTTTGTATTTCGTAATTGATAAAAATTGTACGACAATCTGTTTATGAGTTATGACAATTATTATAAAACATATAACCAATTAATTGATTCTGAATTTGATGGGTTAGGTGAACATTAAAATATACGGACACTATATTTTGATACTGATATGTCCTGGTAAACATCTCAGCGAAAATTTATATTTAAAAAACCGCCTAAGTGCGCGTTGGACTCGCACATGTTAAGTTCCGTACCACAGAAAAGCAATCACAGGTAAAAATTGCGTTTTTTGTATGAGAATTTTAATTATTAATTTTATTGCTAATTAGTAAAGTATAAGTATAATTACGTATTTTGTGATAATTTCAAGTGCTCACCTGTTGCCAATATTGATATCGATAATCATGTTTGTGGTATAGGGAGCCCTATATTATTTATTAAATTTGTTTTGGTTTTAATATTTTTTGTTATAGTGGCTACAGGTATATAATCTGTGAAAATTTCAAGTCTCTAGCTTTTACCGTTCTTAAGTTACAGCCTGGAGACAAAGACAAACATCCATAGCCGCATTCCTTATCAAAGCTAAGTATCCCTTAAAATTTAAAGCGTTTAGATTTAGTCCGTAATTATGTATATTAAAATAATTGTTTTTGTACGTCCATTAAAACAGAATATCATATTATCTTTCTCACTTTCCGATTTGCAACACGATGAATTATTATAAGGGTAGTATTGAGCTAACCGAGCCACAAATTTTCTTGTTTCTTCGGGTATATTAAATTGCCTAAGACCTAAGGATCCGTTTAGCTCGACCCCGATGTACAAACCTTAGTACAATTTTATTTATCGTAAAAGTTGAAACAATGCGAGGCTATAAACATGATATAAATTAAAAATGTGAAGCATTCTAAACTCATACATTTTTTAATAAAGCTACCAATCCCACACAATCCCTTTTCAACGCAATTAAATATTCAGAAACTCAAACTCTTTTAAATTTGTTCCAATTGGAATTTATTAACCTTAATGAAACACACTTTTTCATGCACTATTTCTACTGCATTCACTCCGATTTTACAAATGTATAAAAAATACACGACCGGTTTCGACAAAGTCATCATCAGGTGTAGATTTGAATTAATACAATTATTATTTCAGCTTTATTGTTACAATAACAATTTAAATCAAAAAGTGATAAGCAGAAACGTTTTCTAAAAATGACTGTGCTCATTATACGCCTTTGTTTATTAAGTTATATCATGAATAAATAATGTTTTAGATACCTATTTGAAGGTTCGGGATATTAACTTATTGTTTCGACACAATAGCTAGCTAGCTCGTTTGGATAAAAACTACGCCCTCACAGAAAACCAGTGTGAAACTATCGGTTGCGCCGAATTTCGTCGAGTCAGTGAGTTTACCGGAGATCTTTATCCCTATTCCTTCATTAAAAGAACCTGCAACGCACTTGCAACTCTTCTAATGTTACAAGTGTCCATGGGCGACTGCAGTTGCTTTCAGGCAGGTGACCCGTCCGTTCGCTTACCGCCTAATTTAGTAAAAAATCAGAAAAGCCGTCCAAGTGCTTAATGGACTCGCGCACAAAGGGTTGCGTACCAGAAAACAAAAAACTAGGAAACCATGTTTCTGAAAGTTAAACAGCTATACTAGAGCTGCCAATGTAAGCAATAGCACGATGTAGATGACCAGCAACTATCCACTCTACTATCAAAAGTAAGGAAATGGCAAAATATACGTATGAGAGTGCCCCTTAAATATTTCATTAATTTTTTATTAGTATTTACCGGCAAAATACATAGCCTGTGAAATTTTAAAATTTATTTTTTACCGTTATTGAGATACAGCTTAGAGACAGACGAACAGACATCAAAGTCTTAGTAAATAAAAAATAAAATACCCAAAGGGTTTGGAGCCGTTTCGAGTCCTAAAAAGTAAATTGATTATTTAACTTTTAAAATATAATAAAAAGTGATTGTGACATTACAGTCGTGTTTGAGTAAAACATTAATTACAAAACAAAAAGCTTCTAAAAGCTTGCCTTTCCAATCGCAGTAGAGTTGGGACTTGGGGTGGCGCCCTCCGTTATTTTATTAGCAGCCTCAATTTCACGTTCATTTCTTTTACCTTTATATGTTATGAATTTGATATAACGTTACGAGCATTTTATACGTCATTGAATTTAATTAAAATTCAGATCGGGCGATTGGATTACGGGTTCAAATCGTGTCAATATAAGATCGAAATTTATTTTCGCTTATTTTTGATTCACACTAAAAATTTTCAGAGCTTGGAATGTAGTATGGCATACGCCTTATAATGTTATAAATTTATAATACGCAAAATATATAGTTACATTTGACGGAAGAGAACAAAAAGATTTTCTTATAGCAAAACAAATAAGGAATATGCATGATTTTTAAATCATAATTTAAATAAATCTATCGTTATTGAAAAACGACGTAGTCCAATTATTTTTATAAAATTAAAATAACATTGTACAATAACATTTAGTATTTGTTGTTAGGCAACTAAAATACGTATTCTGTGAAAATTTTAAACCTCTAGCTATTACCGTTCTTGAGATACAGCCTGGAGACAGACAGACGGACAGACAGACATTGAAGTTTTAGTTATAGGGTCCCGTTTTTACCTTTTGGGTACCCTAAAAAGTGTAATTTCAGATGAAATATAGAAAACGGCTTAGATGAGATATAAATTGTATTTGACTCGAAATAATTATTTCCGTTACATTGAATTGAAATTGAACATGGATTAATTAAATTTAGCTTGAATACATTAAGATTTAATTAAATTTCCAAGAGAAAATTAAGAGTAAGAGAATAACAGAGTGCTGGTGTCGTAGAATTATTATCACTTACTTTGAGACAATGCCCGCAAACCGTTGCGCCAAAAATCGTTTATTGTGCCGGAATCGTCCATTTTTCCGGGATGAATTTTATCCTATGTCCTTACCCGGGACTCAAAGCATCTGCAAAATCGAATCAGCGTCTTGAGCGTGAAGAGGTAGCAGACAGACAAACAGAAAGGCATACGCGCTTATAATATTAATATGGATATGGAATATAGAAGCGAGAAATAAATATTTAATCCTAAAAATATCTCTCAAGTACCATAAGTGGCTTATCATTTAAAAAATCTAGCTTTTTTCTTTATATAGAATTCAAAAATCTATATATGAAACTAATTTTTCCAAGACCAAAAAAAGCCTTGCTACTCTGCCTCCTTTTAACTTAAGTATATGTTTAGTTAAACTAATCAAAGTTTATTCGTAAACAAAGACAAACAAACACACTTTCCTATCTCTTCATTTCCCATTTCCATATTAGTAAGGAAAATACATGGCTAGTCACAGATACAGAAATTAAGCTTACTGGTTTTCGAGTTTTTTCCGAAAAAGGATTACACATAATATAATAAACTAGCCATGCAGGCGATTTCGTTTCGCTTTCAACTGACATGCGTTCTATGCTGGACGCTGAAGCTTAGCCCTATGTAATGTTATTGACCATCAAGTCGGAGCTCTTGTCATATCTTTTTAATTTGCTAACGGATTTCGATGAAATTAACACTCAATGCTGAGTGAAATCTATTTGAATACATTATTGAAAACTGTATACTAATCTGACAACTCGTTTCTGTGATAAGCGCTTACAATGCGCTTTCATGCAGACTTACAAACAAACAGACGAAGTCGGTAACAACGCTTTGAGATTTCTTGAGTATATAGAAACCCCGTGAAATTTTGAATATAAATATATCGCCGCCGCCGTCGTATACGTTGTAAAGACAGCGATTTTATATTATATATTCAAATAGTCAGTATAAACGCCAAAAATAGCAAAACATTACTAAAAAGGCGCAAAATCATGGCACGTAACGCGGCGTAGCACGGCGTAGCAGCGGCGTAGGAGCGTCGTAGTGACGTAGATTTTAGTAATTTACAATGTAGAGCAACGTAAAACGGCGTAATCTTTGATAGGTTACGTTTTACATTGCTCTATATAGTTCAATAATCTTGGTCTTTCTCTGGTACCCTTATATCTAAATTACACAGATGGTATTAACTGGTAGGGCTGTGAAGCCGTAACAAAATGTAGTGATAACCCTTTTGCAAAAATATTTAATAACGCTGTTGAAGAGGAGATATTTTAATAAACCTTAAGAAACTCATCTTCTAACAAAACATTACGTAATATACAATACGAAACCTAAAAACTTGATAAATAAATCGCGTAGGAAGGCAATACAAAATAATATTTTCCTATAAAATATGAATCTAAATTAAAAATGGAGATTTAATTTACAAAATGTTTGTTTGAATTTTTTCAGTTGTAAATTGAAGTAAAATGAAGGAGCGTCCCGGCGCGGGACGGAGTGGAGAATAACACATGGGGTGCAGCGAAGGGTGCGGCGGGCGGCCCACTGAAAAGTGCGCGGGTGGGGCTGTACAAACTCGCGGGGACATACAACCGCACCCACATACCTTTTATATATTTTCTCTAATAATAATTACAAAATAAAGTCCTCCACTTTCTTTCAGCAATTACCAAATCTTCAACTTTAATTACCAGTCATGCAAGCATGTAGTAATATATCTTCGTACAATAATTCACGCGAGTGTTTTATCGAAAACACCTTATCGCAATGTTCTAAGCAACGCGAAAACTTCCTCAGATAACAATAGAATACAATAGAAAGTGTGTCACATAACTTGGTTTCCGGTCGTAAACGCAAATACGCGATAAGTTAATGGAAGAATCGAATATTAGAAATTTTTGTTTTGCCGCGGCCCGCGTTGAACGTCCCGCTAGTATGTACTCTCAAATAGGGGAACAAGCATTTTAGCATTACCCCCGTGCACAACTCTTCCCGCGGGGAGGGGGTGGCCCACGGCGACGTAAAAATCAATATGCTGGAGTTGTTAAATCACGCTTATAAACGAGCACTCGTCTTCATTTCGTTCTTGAAACAGCCATATGTGCCTGATTAGTTATGCTCATTTCGTAATTATAAAACTCTTGATTATCACTTCTGATCGATATGTATCGAAACGGGGTAGAGTAATTTATTGATTATTGACAAGAGTCTCAAATAAAAGTTAGCAAAAGGTAAGAATTGCTTAGAGATTTTCTGTCACAAAACACTGAGACATCGATTTTAAAAGATGCATTGTTAAAACATACCGATTACCCTATATTTATGGTGATATAGAGTAATAAATTGTTAGTACATGATATCTTGATAACTTGCATAAATAGTTTTACTGACGATCAGCTTGTAGATAGAGTAGTTAACTCTAAAACCACACATAAAAGAATCCTCGCCGAACCCGTTCCGTTCGCGTTGAAACCAGCTCTATTCATTCCACTATTGAACAGTGTCCGATAATAAGAAACATAAACATTTCCCTTACAAATTGGAAGGCAATATCTTTAATGAAAAGCATAAATATGTTATTAATAAAAGTAATAACGCGATAAAACGTGAAATAGTTACCTAAAAGTAAAAAGTAATATTACTTGTCCCGTTAAAGTGGGTCACCCCGGGCCCGCGGCCCCTGCGCCCGGGCCCCCCCGGCCCCCGCGCCCCCCCCCCCCCCCATCCATTAGAACATAGGGTATGAATATTTATCACAATAAGTGACCCGGGACAAATTAAAACGCCACCGAAAAAGGGT
>JAOTAV010000027.1:2207851-2225332 GCA_026546445.1 Cyclargus thomasi | reverse complement strand
TTGAGTACTGCTCGGCTCCTTATAGATCGAAGCGGGATCTTATATAATAAAGGCGTCACAAAAATATTTTTTCACTTCCGGCCAGTAGTTCCTGAGATTAGCGTTATTGAGATTGAGCTGAGATTAGATAATTATCTTCAGCTTTATATTATTAGTATAGATTAAACTAGACTTCCCACACAAAAACGCCTAAAAAGGAAATTTCTTGAAACCCGCAAAAAGTAGCGCGAGTCCTTCTCTGTGGCCTACTCTATATCTGTGCCAAAAACATCAAAATACGTCCTACTTCATACAATTGACGCGTTCAAAGTGTTGCTTGTACTAATATGTGTTCTGGGGACTGTACAACGACAGCGTTTAACGTCAACCAAGCCTAGTGATTGCCAGCTCCCGCTTCTGGTTCAATTTTGGACCGTCTCGCCTAGACGGACGAGTCGCCTTGTAGGCGCCTTTAGTGTGACGACAATTTTTTGCTAATTTGTTCCTCATAAGTTACCATAAAATCGATTTTGTTGATCTTGCCGTTTCCTAAAAATCAGTTTTGGAAACTTTCAAATTTTACCAAAAATGTAAATGAAAGCTAAAGAAGCTCTTAGACAATTTGTCGATAATTAGTTGCGGATAAATCGATGATGTTCTTCTTTCAGTTTCATATTTGTTATATTGTAACTTATGAGAAACAAACTATATCACAAATAACAAGTTTCCGAAATCGTTTTTTTTGGAAACGGCAGAACCAACAAAATCGATTTTATGGTAACTTATGAGCAACAATTCTCATCACACAAAATTTCATTTTCGTCTAACATTTGACAATTGTCACTGCCAGGTTATATATAAGTTGGCAGTCACATCAATACCTTAGAAACGCACGGAGCAACAAACTCGATTTAGTGCTAACTAATTAGCAAGAAATAAGCAATTCGTGTTACATATTTTTTTAATTCTGCTCATCTGTCAGCCAGCTTTCTTGACTTTAATTTCACAAGTCCAACAACGCTATAATTTATCAGTCACTAGGTTCATTTTTTATTTAATTTATTTTATTGTGTTCGGAAAACTTACAGCTTGCACAAAATACAATAAGCATAAAATCAATAGAGATCATAAAGCCATAAACAACAAAATATACATAAACAATAAAACATATCATACACACTGCAAAAAAAATTCAAAAGATTCTGGTAGCACCGGAAAGACACTTTGTAACATTTTAAGGTTATTTAAGATATTACAAGCACAATACATTACCGCAATGTGAGTTCGGACTCTTGGGAATTCAACCCATACCCCAAAAACTAAAACAGCGAATAATAAATCGATTTATAAGCTTTAATTTCCAATTTGCGGTTAGTTCCGTATACAATAATGAAATAATCGAATGATACGCGATACGACATGTAACTATTATAAGCGATAAAAGCGAATATATATATCAGATCAGGATGAATGTATTTCTCATTTTTGATTTTTCAATCATGAGGTTGTGGGTGTTGCTGGCGTTGGTGACGTGGCTAGGTGTTGCGGCGTCCTGTCCGACGGGGTACCTGAGGACCCCGAATGGCAAGTGCGTGCCAGTCCGAAAGTTCATGGCTAGCTTCCAGGGAAACAATTGTCCGACGGGGTTGAAAAAGACCCCAGATGGGAGATGCATGCCGCCACTGCCGGACTGATAATATGAAAGGACTACGTTGTGACATGTTGGAAATGTAAATAAATTATTTAATAATACGTTTCAGTTTATTAATATATTTTGATTAATGATACATTTTCCGGTCTCAAGTACATACGGATGCTCATTGCCGTTGGAGAGCCATGATTCGCCACAAATGGGCCGGCTTGACCGATCTCACAGAAAATTGACGTGAAACGGCGTTGTGCTGTGTTTCGTTCAGTGAATGAGTTTACCGGTGGCCCAACTTCTCTAATTCCCTTATCTCTATTCCCATTCCCCCCTGAATATAATAAGAAAAATGTACCATATAAAATATTTTGTTAGGATGTTTATTACGGTTCAGTTCAGAATCTATACATATAATAAAACAGTAAAATTGAAGTGTCTGTACATTTAGTATTTTTACAAAATAATCAATGTGGGAGTGCTAAGAAACAGTAATAGAACGCATATCGACAAAAAAGTTTACTGTTTGTCTGTGTATCTATTTGCCTGGGCATCTCGGGGAAATGTACGGTTCCCGTGAGACATTTTCCCCACCCGACATTCATTGTGCCGCAATATATTTCTTTTTATGTGCAAACAGAAAAGTCATTTATTTAAATTTTCTCACGAATTCGCATAGCAATTTTATTTTATTATATTATCTATATTGCATTTGGATTACTTGAAATATCGTCGGTATAACTTCGGGAAGTACTCTAATGTTTCGGAAATGTGTACTTATGATGCGAAGACGTTTAAGAACAATAGCGAGAACAAAAAATCTGTAATAAGCATTGATTTCGATACAACGAGTGTTAGGTCGATCGAATCCCGGTTTCTCTTATCCGCTCGCAGCTCAGTCTCGTCGCTTTCGTGTCCAAGAATAATTAAATTGAAAGCCCTGGAGGACGACTTTGTTGGAAATAATATTCAACTCAATCGCATTATAAAGATCCTTTTATACTGACGGCCATTATAATACAAAAACTTATTGTTTCAACATTAAATAACAGACTGCGAAATTAATATCTTCCTTATTTCGCATCTCTTTCAGAAAATCGTTGTTTATTTATAAGTAGTAATTTGTGCAAACAGACAAATAACGTTTACTTAACATAAAATAAATGTAAGTTTTGATTTGAATTATTAACTGCAGTATTTGTATTGACTAGAGCGCAAACAAAAACACCAAAAATCCCACTAGGATGTGTTGTCATATAACCAAAATTTGAAACGCAACTCACTTCCTAATTTTGGTAAGTATCTTTTAACTGATTTTTTAGGGTTCCGGAGCGTGAAGGCAATATATATGGTAGGTATGTCACTACCACTTCTCCGAAACTAAAAGTTTTTCTTAAATACGTCATAATTCATAAGCCGCAATTCACCCTTTCATTTAATCAAATCAACTATTCAAATTTGAAATACCCTTAATTTCTCTGCTGCGGAACCTTTCATAGGCGAGTCCGACTCGCACTTGGCCGCTAATTTATTAATTATTGTTTTTTGTAGTAAAAAAATTATTTGTTTTAGAAAAAACTAATAACATAATTAAAAACGGATATTTCAATTATACCCGAGACCCTTGTGTAGATGTTCTAACAAAAACTAATTTGTAGTGAGTGTCTCATATGTATTAGAATAAACCTTGTTTCATAGCCTATCTAATAATTAATTTTAAAAGACTTAGAAGAAGTAGAAAACTCACAGAAAATTTTAAACTTACATCTATTTTAAAATTTAAACATAACAACTATCCATATCCATACTTCAATATTGATATTATAAATGCGAAAGTGTGTCTGTCTGTTACCTCTTAACGCTCAAACCGCTGAACCTATTTTGCTGAAATTTGGTATGGAGATACTAAGAGTCCCGAGGAAGGACATATAATACTTTTTATCCCGGAAAAATGTACGGTTTGCTGCGGGCATCATCTAGTTTTTCATTCAAAAACATTTTACCTATAAAAACTCTATTCTATTCTGTATGCATCGTTATTTTATAATATTGTATTAAAGGCTGTTCCGTTGGTAAATCAATAAATAAATAAATAAAAATTGTTATTAAAAAAAATATATTATTTATATATTTAAAATGTTTCGTAGATCCACTTAAGACTATCTTAAAACATCTCCAAAGGCTAAATAACCTGTTGTGGAATACTGTCCAAAGTCCTGCTAAGATTCAAGAAATAACATATCAAATTTTGATGCACTATATCTTCAGGTAAATTCCAAAGACCTTTTCTCTGAAGCATATCCCAGGCTCAATAGATATTTAAGTCAGAGGATTGTACAGGCCAGTCCAAATCTTGGATATCAATCATGGATGCTGTTGTAACTTGTAACTATAAGTTACGCGTCGTATTTGGCCCGGCAATTATCTTCCATTTGCTGTCTAGTGTATGTGCTTATATGCAGGTTCTAGCACCCCAATTAAGACATTTGGTTCGCACTCAAGAGGGTGCAGGTTCAAATCCTGGTGGCGTGTACCAATGTGACATTTTCCGATCTCAAGTACATAATATGGATGCTCATTGCCATGCTTCGGCACGAATGGGCCGGCTCGACCAGAGTGAAAACACGGCCTCACAGAAAACTGGCGTGAAACGGCGTTGTGCTGTGTTTCGTTCAATGAGTGAGTTTTCCGGTGGCCCAACTTCTCTAATCCACCAATCCCTATTCCCATTCCCTCTTCAGTCTTCACTCGTAAAAGGCCGGCAACGCACTTGCGACACTTCAGCTGTCACGAGTGTCCGTGGGGGGCGGCATTTGCTTTCCATCAGGTTACCCGTGTGCTCGCTTGCCCCCTAAATATCCTTTAAAAAAATTAAGAAATTTACCCAACTTACGGTTTTGAAGCGATGATAAACAGTCAGAGCTTTGGTTTCTGGAGTTTATACATAGAAATGTTTTGGTTTACTATTTATTTAGTTTTAAATTATGGTTTAAGATATTTTATAAGCTATCGAATAAACTTATTTCATCGATAAAAGATACAAAGATAAAATAAACGAAATGTGTTCGGCATAGGTCCGGTTTCACGAATAAAGATCATAAACACCGTATCACACGACACATATGTACCTGTGATACTGCTGTACGAATGTTTACGTTGTTCACTACCGAAGCAAATTACAGGTGTTGGCAATCAAATCCCCATATCCAACTAAGTGGCGATAAAAAGCGAGTGGTCGCATTCATTCATTCGGAGCCCGTCCGACATACGCCACGCGATGCACCGCGTTACGACCAGGGCTGCCAACATCACGTGCCTCGCTCGTACAAATGAGTGCGTGGTCGAGTAAAAATAGCAGCGAAGTTGACAACCCTCGGTGGCGCCGCCGCCGGCTGCGGACGGGCCGCCGGCACACGCATTCTTTGACAGCTGATAATCTTGTTTGCGTTCCGAGTTCCGACCATTCAATGAATACTCTAGTACGGTCACGCACTATAGCAACCACGTGTTTTAACACGTACCCGACATTCAAATTATTCTGATTCGAGAACTTTTTCTTTTCTCAATTAGTTACACGGCGATTAACTGAGCTGTAACAGGCTGTAACTTTTATGAGTTGTTTTAATTAGGCACCCTTTTTTTACCCTGGATTAGTCACGATTAGGAAATCTAATCTAGAGCATCGAACGTATACTACCTGTGATCCGAACGCGATACCGCTACGGCATAGGCTACGAAAATAAAACAAACTGATTCCGTACGCCCGTGACCCGCAAAAAGTGTCAAAGCGATTCGTCTTACGCATCTCTCGCAGGTCGTTAGGGTAAGAAAAGGGCCTTTCGAAAGTAGAGCGAAGGCTTTAAAAGCGATACACAAAAAGGGTAGGTTTCATTGAGTACGGCGCGGCGTCCGGGCGAGCTCGGGCGGGGTCAGTTAGCTCGGGGGCTGAGCGCCCGGCCCCGCGGCGACCGCACTCGACACGCCGCACCGCACGTCGCCGAACCTCGGATAAGCATTCACACGATATCACTAAGTGGATCTACCCGTGAAAAAACTTTTTTTTTATACAGAGTTGAAAAACGCAATCTTCTAGGACACGATTGAATTTCAGCCACTGGTTAAAATTTAATTTAATTTTATTTAAATTAATAAAGCCCTAAATAGTATCTACAATACACGTTGACTGACACGTTTTCTACAACTTCAGATTGTAGCTCTTGGCTACTGTTAAAACAGGAATAGGTTATCGTACATTAATATACTCGGGTGTATGTGCAGTATTACTCTATTCCAAATCAAGACTTCATTGTTCTCAGAAATTATTAATGTTTGAATTTTAAATGAAGGAGGCTTAGTTTCTCAATCACATCGCAAACTTAAGCATTCCGCTTAACCTTCCCTTACTATTTTATTCCCTTATTATGTTTTACAAATACTCTATTATGATTTTCATACCGTGTAAATTTAAATTTTTAATCCCAGAAGTACTGCAAAAATACCCGTTGATAAATCTTTAAACAAAAAAACTGAATGAAAAATTGTTACAGACTTATCCACATTAGACTCCCCTGGGAAAGGCGGCGGCGGCGTTCCGACAACAGACAGCGGGTGTCAGCCGCCACGTGCTACCCAAGGCCACTCGCTTAGTGTCAAGGTCATTGCCACTCCAGCCACGCCGCACCCACGCTCCTGTCACCACGAATAGACCTGCCCACTCGCAACCTGCAACGCTACATTACGCTCGTCAGCGTAAACGACCTGCCTCCTCACTTCCGTACACACTCCACACTTCGAATGTTTATCACCACGACTCATCGGTGCCTTCTTTGACGTGACTTACTAACTTTTGAGAGATGTGTTTAGGTGCTGTGGATTTATGGGATCACATTATATCATGATTCACGATTGTACGGTTTCCGAGCGTCCCGAGAGCAGACGCCCGATCGCCGTGAAGTCATACTAATCAGCACGCATTCTAATCTCACTCTATCACCAGTTTGCCACCGCCAATCAGATCACTTGATATAACTGTGATACAGCTACATCTACATGGATGCGTGATGATAATGTTGATGAACCTAATTTGATAATGCATACTGACCGTCGATCGTTTCATGTGGTGTGTAGTGATTATTGATTTTTGCAGTAATTCTCGAATCGCAATTATGCAAAATGTTATTTTTAAGTTTCTTTTTGATCATAAAGGCACAACCAATACTCTCTTAATTGGGAAGATGCGTGTAAGACAAGACTTATTGAATGCAAATATAAAAATAGGATAAAAGGATTAAAGATATACAGAAATACAAAAATTCTGAATTCTATTGAGAAATAAGTAAGATATTAACGATTTCAGTTTTCTACCCATCTCTATCTCTCAAAACGTTATTTGGTAAGAACCTTGTATGCAGCTTATGGACTTTGACGTCACAATCCATACCGGACCTCTCTTTCTGACTACTTTAAATGCTTATAGTTTTGTTGTTTTCAATGTTATCAAAAAACTCATTAGACTACATCGTTTTTCAATAACGATAGATTTATTTAAACAAAGAATAAAACTCATATTCCCTATTAAAGATTCACGTAAACGTTCACGTAAAAGTCTCTCGGCAATCGAGTCTGTCATCTATCTCACGTTGTTATGACAGTATTTCTATGTACAACGCACACACATCAGCATAAAAAAACGATCACTACTACTAGAAACGGTAGGTATTTGACGGGTATCAATTGTAATGTTTCAGTAATTTAGCTAACAAAGTTATTTATTCGTTGATCAAATCTTGTAACATTAAAAGTAACTTAATAGTGGGCTAAAACAGTTATAAATCGTAGCTCCTAAAGTACGTTGGACTTCCTGTATGGGCTGGAGCCACGTAACAAGTTCTTTAGTCAAATGTCAACGGAGGGTATTCTCAGACACTTTAGTGCTTGCGGCTTCACTTAAACTACGAATACTCTTTATGGAGTCCTAACTGATGTCTATGAATTCATTTTGAAAACATAAAAAATATCACTACACGAATATGCATATTATGATAATATATAATAATATTATGTTTTATGTAAGTACACTATACAGTCTACCCGTGCTTTATTAAAAGTTATAATACACAAATACGTCTTTTATCCTTCATGCCTAAACAGCTATATTTAATGTTTAAATCCCGAGATAACAGTAAACAAGATGATTGAGCTAAGAATTAACAATTTTTTTTATATATAAAATTCTTAGCAAGCAAGTAAGTAGTTACTGCTGTGAATATCGAATTCGAAAATCGCTTAGATTTAAATATTTTGAGAACGTGATGATGTTTTTACAAAGTAGCCTACGTTACTGGAGTATTCCATCTTTTCAACAAAGTCTTTGCCAAAGATCAAGTCGATTGGGTGCTTTGTTACAGCGTGAAGAAATGACAATAAAACAAGCGAAGGTATGGACTAATTTGGATAAAAGCTATGTTTTATGTACATTAAATACATTATTTAATTCTTATTTCAAGGTTTGTTAAAATGTATGTAAAAATATTTCGGAATTGATTTGAAACAAAAGCTAACTTAATATGCGGAGCCTTGGCATATTGGCCCTGAATTTTTGTACGAAATGACCAAGCGAAATAAAATAATAATTAATATAGGTACTCGTGTTAGTGTTTTTGGTGGGCCTATTAAAAAGTCTACTGTATTATGTTTACTATTTCATAGCTTGTTAGATTATCACGTAATGATTGCATATAACTTGATTCATTTGAAATTCATTGCTTACATAGCTTACATGGTGTATCAAAAACTAGCTTTCTTGACACCAAGTGCCTTTGGTGTTAAGAAAAATTTTTAATCGTGTCGGGACTCGAGCCTTGTGCATTAAAGATTGAGAAAATCTTGATATGAATTTAACCTACTGCAACCCAATAAGCAAGCAACAACTGTCCCATAAAATTTCTTCCAAAATTATTATATTATGCTAACCTAACCTGCTATACTAACCTAACCTAACCTAACTTTCTTTGCGCTTACCGCTAAACCAATTATTGAGATATAGGCGGTAGATTTTTATACCTTTTCTCATTACCACTAAATCTATCCAATGAACGCAGTCGATGTCATTCGCAAGTAACCTTAATCTATTTTTTTTTTAATTTTCGACTTATGTTTCTTCTTTAGTATTACCATAGAGAAATTATACCTTATACCATTAAAATAATTGGTCTATGGTATTACTTATTTTATACACGTTTAGTGCTCATATTTCAGCTTGGAGTGATCTGCACACGCGTCATTACCGATGGATAGAAACATAACTAAGAAAAAAAATCTTACTTCTTATCTTACTAATACCTTATCTTACTTCTTACTAATATTATAAATGTGAAAGTTTGTGTGTATGTTTGTTACTTCTTCACGTTTAAACGACTAGACTGATTTCGATAAAATTTGGTATGGAGCTAGCTGGTATCTTGGATTAACACATACTTTTTAATCTCGACTGAGCCACAGGGAGCGCCGCGGGGCGCAACTACTATATATAATATAAATATATTGAGTATTTAACAACTACTATATATAACATAGATATTGAGTATTTAGGATACAATTTTCAAAATTACTCCCTTGAGGACACACTCTACTTACAAATAAAGTCTGTTCAATCTAGTTTCAAGAGTTCTGGACAAGACGAACAGCAGACTGATTTTCGATGCGAATTCGCGTGGACTCAGTCTCGATTACGAAAACTCCTGTTATTTTCCAGCAACGATCGAATGTCTTTGCTTGAAAGTGTTTCGGAAATCGGGACCGAATCCGCGCGGATTCGCACCATGTGTCCCTGAATCAGGCTGCTAATATTCATCTTATGATGTAGGCAATAGACATCATAAGATGAATATAAGAAAAAGCAAATTAAGATTCCAAAAACTTTATATAAAAAGACATGATATTCTATGGCGGTAACGTGTTAAATTAAATATATTAATCTTATGACAAACTAATCTCTGAAGAACATCTATTTATTGATTTGCATTGTTTATCTTACTATATATAATTCTTCTTTAAGTGTGTATGTCACTGAACTTCTCTTAAACGACTGGACCGATTTTGATGAAATTTTTGTGTGTGTTTAAGGGGGTCTGAGAATGGTTTAGATTCACAAGATAGCTCGGCAGGACAACGTCTGCGGGGTCAACTAGTATTATAATAAGATTATCGTTATATTATAGTAGATAATACATTTTTAAGTATTCCTTAAATTGCAATTAAGTCTGTTGTGGTATTCTGTACCCCTTGTCTGGATGCTGCGAAACCGGTCCGCGAGTATCGCAAGGTTTTATTGCAAACGCTCGCTTTTGTAGCCCATTCTATAACATGTTATGTTTTCAAGATATTATTATGGATGTAACGACCGTTTTTGTCCTCGTTCTTTAACTTTATTTATTAGTCAGCAATTTTAAAAATAACTATCTACAATTCACATAGGGCGTTCCGAATATTTTCCAACATTGCACTTTATTTGCTTATTTTTGGTGATAAAATGAAGTAGGACGAGTTGATGACATAAGAGATAAAATGTTTATCATTTCTACGTTTATCTAATTCACGACCATCATCACTGTTGTAGTGCTTTACAAGCATGTTGCATAATATTGAATTATACACAAGCAGTGGCGTAACTACAAGTTGACAAGCCAGGAACCCAGCCGGAAGGGGCCCCCGATCGGTCCCCCTAGACAAGTCGCAAGCGATTATTTTTTACAATAATCGCTTGACGTGTTTTTGTATTGGTTTGACATAGTGGAAAGAAAACGAATTTGTCACGGGCCTCGAACGGTATAGTTACGCCACTGTACACAAGGAACCTCGCCTTTCGCCGCCATGTTCAGGAATGATTGTCTAATTCGAGCAGCGCTTAACTCTAAACTACCAAACGAATCACATTGTACCGCCAAACCTTCTGACACAAGAAAACTTCTGATTAAAGACAAAAATGAATGGCATCAAATTAAGCTCTAAGCTCAACAGTAAACATTTCTGGAACCTTAATTCGCGATTAAGGCGAGCATAGCATGCGGGGTGAGGTGGAGGCTGGTGCATGTGAGGGGTGCGGGGGGTGTGCGGGGCGCGCGGGGCGGGGGTGCGGGCGGGGGCGGCGCGCCGCGGGCCGCCACTTCTCTGTGCTCGAGGAGCTCCGGTACACCTCGGTTTCCGGCGGGCGCTCCCTCGCGGATTCGCGACTGTGTCCCGGACGGGCCCGCGCTGACCGGCCACGTGCTCGGCCTACAGTGACACCGACACGCACCGCGCTTCCGCTGCCTCCCAATACCACGTAATTACGCGATAGACGATTACTGCTTCCGCGTGGAGATTAGCACTCAACTTTAAGCCCAAAGCGTTTACTTTCAATTCCAAGTTTTTTTTATTTGTAATTTAAAAAATAAAACGGAGTTGGATAAATTAATTATTATCAACGCGGTTTTCTTCTAGGTTACCGGGTGGACCTACCGCAATACAGCGCGATTTCCCTTCGAAAATACAGCCCGTACCGGCATCGGATAGCTTTGCCTTATTTGAAAATTAAAATGATACTACTAAATATATATCGATTTATTGAATACTTAGTAAATTCACATTCATTAAATTAAAAATACTAACTTAAAGTTTTTAATCTCTTTTTAGATTTGAGAAAATGAGTTTTAATGAAGGATCGTAAAATAGAGTGACTATAGTGAGCGATATAGGAATGGACCGAATGAACTCAAGTGGACCCGAAATTGTATAAGCTCAGGATGGAGTCCCCGCAGATACCTGTCCACGATGACGACAGATCCTATAAGATCTACAACATGTACAAGGTAAGCTGTAGTAATGTAAATGTAAGAATTAGTATATAATATTATCTGAGTTAACCTTCTTTGTAGTTATAATTTTTTTAATTGACTATCAAAATTGCAGAAAATATATGCTAGTTTCTGATATAATAGTTTTCTTGAACACAATATATTTTGTACTTAATTAATAACTACGTTACATTTGTACTTGATAGTAGTAAAACTCTACATTTTATTTAAAATATATTAAAGCTTAACCGTTTTTTTGCTACATCGCTACATAAGTTAATCTTTGTTACATCAAAATCAGTCCAGCCTTTATTCAGACGTCAGTACAAATAGACAGATAGACAAAAATCGTAAAAAAGATATTTAGGTATATTGCACTATATAAAATATCATATTCATATGCATGTATTAAATGAAATAATATTTAAAAATATTTCGAATACAATAAAAAAATTAAATTAAATATTGAATTATTTGTCGTCATTATATTTAAGTATAATTAAATCCACTTCATGTTACTAATAGTACATAATGTGTTTATGTGTTAAATGCACTGGACTACTATCTGTCTTTCCTTCCATCTGTCAGTCTCTTATTCTGTATATGTGTTTGTAACGGCTTAACACTGAAATGGCTAGACCGATTTTGACTGGGCTTCTTTTGTGGCTCATCTAATAATGATTAACATAGCCTATGTTTAAGTTTTAACCGATTTCAAAAAACTACAGATGTCAGAAGTTGCATTAAAAAGTTGTTCAATACGTTCTCTCTTTTCTACCACTTTTTTCTGAGCTATTATAAACCTTCGACTTCGGCCGAAGGTTGTGGTTATTAACCACTTAATCAGAAAGGTAATGGCCTACCGAAGTAATTACAATTAAAACAAGCTTAGTTCTTAGGGTTCTGTACACAAAGGGTGAAAACGGGACCCTACTACCTATTAAGACTTCTATGCCTGTCCGTCTGTCTGCCTCAAGAACGATAATAGCTAAAGAGTTGAAATTTTCAGAATATGTATTTCTATTTCGGAATGCTTTGTGAAAAACCGGCCAAGTGCGAGTTGGACTCGCGCACGAAGGGTTCCGTTTTTGAAAAATTGAGAAAACGTATTTTTTAAAGTTAAAAAGCTATAACCGTTCACGTACTATCAAGCAATAGCGCCATGTAAACGTCATTTACTAGCTAAAGTCCAAAAACTAGCAAAAATCACGTTTCTTGCATGAGAGTCATCCTTAAATATCCAATATATTTTGTTTTTAGTATTTTTTGTTATAGCGGCAAAAGTGTTATACATGAAAATTTCAGCTCTCTTACACAGACAGACATCATAGTCTTAGTAATAGTTCCATAGATCCCGTTTTCACCCTTTGGGTACGTTGAACCGTAAATACTAAGGAAGAGTGACACCGGTCTAAAATTTTAGATGACACTTCAAAAGGAACAATTTCAAAACGATAGTAGTATCGGCTTTACGTATTTGCAGTTTTTACAACGCGGTGTATCCTTTAATATGTTTTAGTATATTGATTTAGATGACTTCACCGTTATAGAGCTAATTAAATAAATTAAAAAACTAGACACTTTTTTTTGTTTATATCGAGAAAATTTTGAGACATCGCGAATTTGCTAGTACAGGGCCTCGTAACATAATTTTCTTTCTTTGTAAAATAAAAAATATTCACTATAATAATCTATACTAACATTATATAGATGTAACCGTAAGTGGGTTTGTAACAGGTGCATAACTTCTTTGCATAAAAGTTCTTAGTTATAGGTATATTTCCTTGGAAATAAAATATTTTTTAGACAGATAAATCAGGATTTTCTCTCAATCAGTTGGCTAATTTTTACAGGTCAGTTGTAAAACTTTAGTGTTTAGGGACAGATACCTCCCTTATATAGAGTTCATTGGTAAAGTAGTAGTGCTGAAAGTAAAAAAAAAATGTTTCTTGTATGGCCAAGAGCCCCAGCGACATCAAATTGCTCATACAAATCATTAGTTACTTTCATCGCAGCTAATTCCACAGTGAACTCTATAATATGGGAAACAGACAAACTCTAAGTATCACTGTCTTATGTTGAACTCTGTATTTTAAGTTAAAGTTTTTTATTCGCATATACATTAAGTTACAATCAAATAATGATTATTATTAAAGTAACAATCACACGTTACGACACCTATTATTCTTGGAAGTTTTTGTAAACCACAGAAAGCCGTTAAAGAAAGTTTTTCCTGAGATTCAAATTCGGTTATCCCCATAGAGCGAAGGCTTTGAATTTAGTTGTTCAGTAGAGGCGAAGGCAGCGCCCCCAGCGTCGGTCGGCGAGCGCGGGCAACTGCGGCGCCCCCTCCGCGGCGCGCGGGCGACCGCCACGCAGTCTTCCCGCGCTACCCGCACGTGTGTCTAGCGTTACTCTACACTCGACTCCAACTAAACCTTTCCGAACTCTACATTTTTGTACTCCCTGCAAAGTTTGTGTCAAATCTGTGCTCAAGTGGACTTGCGATTGTGTGAACTCGAGTGACCTTCGTTCGGCTTGCGTTACCTACGAAACATTAATTATATCTTACATGGAACCGGAACGTGTTTAATTAAAGTCAATAATTTAATATTTCTGCTGTTACGAACTTAATAGAATGAATCAGCAGTAGCCGAATGAATGGTAGGTATGTACTTTCTTTTGCATGAGTGGGTATACATTGAAAGAAATTGTTGAAAAATATTCATTATAAACGTGTCATGGAATTACACCGATATTATAAATTCCTTGGTATTAACATTGATGACTTATTCATTATTTTTTTTTAATTACCTAATTTACATAATATTAGCAATTTTTTAAATCTCTGATAACAACTCTCTTATCAGCAATATTATAAATGCTATCAACATAATATTATTAGTATGGTTTATTTATTACCTACTAACTGATGCATGAAGTATGCAATTTCTAATATTTGTGTCTACTACGTTACCTATTAGACTAACATTTGACTATATTATAAACATTGTGTAGGTTTAGTGACCTCAATTAAATTTCTACCAAAATCAATGCATATTTTACTTCTGAAAGCTAGTCTAATCTTATAAAATAAATTAAAAAAAAGAACAATAAATTTGATAAGATAGACGAGATATTATGAACAAACTAGGCCAATGTATTGATAGTACGTTGAAAATGAAGATAACTTTATTTAACAACGATATTATACTATTGTTGTAACTGAGGTTTTTTATTCATACAAGGAGAAAATGTAATTATAATTTTTAAACAAAATATACCAAAATACTTCAATCAAAATATGTTACATTAAAAGTAAGATGATGTATAAAGATTAAAATAGGAAAGTTATATATTATTATACTCAGATGTTACTTAGTTATCTACAATCCATACTAAATCCATTGTAAAGTGCAAACAAAATAAAAGTAACTTAGAAACAATGATACCACGAAAAAATACTCCAAAATATAATTTCGATTTGTTGACACTACATTTTAAGAGCGCACACAAAAAACATTCACCTGCATTCATTTTTTGTTCCCATCTAACCCTCCCTCGGGCAACGAGCAGGTTACGAGTTACGACGAAAGATGCGTTCCAATTGTTATAACATCAATTTATTTAACGTTATTTTAGAAGAGAGTAAACGGGGTCACTGACCGACAATTATGTCCTCCCAAAGAATTCTCTCCAACGTTTGGAATAGATGCTTTCTAACGAAACACATTGTAACATGAAGGGACATCCAGGAAATGTCAATTGAAACAATTATTAAAAGTAGTGTGTTGCATATTATTTAACGTTTATAATAACAACCTAAATTTATAATGTCCCAATATCTTTAGAAACTAGATTTCGTAAGTATAAAAAATGTAGAGTTATACAAAATTAATATATTTTGATACTATTAAATACTATCAGTTGCCCGCGACTACGACTGCATGAAACTTTATAAATTATCCCATTTTTACAACAGTTTTTGATGCTCTGCTCCTCTTGGTCGTAGCGTGATTTAATATAGCTAATAGAATTCCTCGATAACTTACCCAAACAACACAAACATTTTTTCAATTCCGGCTTGGAGTTCCTGATATTAGCACTTCCAAACAAATAAACTCTTCAGTTTTATATTAATAGTATAGATTTTTATAAAATTAAAAATGTTTGGTTATTACAATGTTTAATAGACTTTTTAAACTGTATTGCAAACTGATTTATGCTCTAGATTCTAGAGCATAAATCCACCAATGAAGACTACCTGCTTATGTTTAACGTAAAATGAAGTAACTTTAAATTTCATGTTTTCAGTAAAGATACATAGATATAAGTAATACTGTCCACTGAAAATTTTAGTTCAAAACGGGTTTTAAAATCATAACACAATTTTAATTACTTTTTTTAAATAAATGGCAAGTAAAAAAAATACTTAATTATATTGATCATTCTTAAAAAGAATTTTCCTAGAACTGCGACTTTTTTTCACTTTTAAACATTTTATATAAATATTGGAAACAGAATGTCCATGAACTTTTTTTGAATACACGCATATCGAGCTGATCCACGTGGAATAATGCTGGGTGCTCATGCAAACTATAAATTTTACATGACTGCGCCAGAATGAGGGTTATGTTTTTTAATGACCGCCAAAAATTTTGAAAATATCCCATGTTGAACTTTAGATCATATATCTGTTCGTAAAGTACTATTTCCATACACTCCAAAACACGTAGTTCAAACGCTGAATCGTATCTGATGGCACGGCAGTGGCATCGCCAAGTCGAGCGCGAAGTAAACTCTGCCATACCATCTTTACAGGAACCTATTCGCTGGATTTTCAGCCCCCTATTTGAGCACATCTCTGGATGATACCAGAAAGCTAAAATTTTCACCATCTCGTAAGATCACAACACGTACTAGAAATCCGAAATTTCAAATTGGTCATTTAGTTCTGAAGTTTGTGCGATAGCAAAGTTTCGCGTTTTCGACAATCACTCACTTATATATATCAAAATAGAAATACTACTTCCCATGAACTCAGAGAGCTAAAATTTGGTACAGAGCTAAGGATTAATCGTCACATAAAGGGAAAACTATAAAAACTAGGGTAATCTAATTCATAATATAATCTTTCGAATTCGATAACTTAATCTTTCGAATTAAAATTTGGCAAAAACCATAACTATTCTGACGACTGTTGTGGTGATTTTTTAGTTTTGGACCTCATAAGATAGAAAGTATCTTTGGGGATCGGATTCCTTTAAAACGGTTCCGCACCATTGAAAAAAAAGAATACAAAGATGTGTATTAACAAAAACTATGCTAAAAAATAACCTTTCTACGAAAATAATTGAAATCCCACCAAAAACATTCTGTAAAAAAAAACAAGCCAAGTCTCGATTGAGCTGCTTGGCACGCCTATGTCTAGAATTTATTACTTTTACAGAGAAACAATCCGCTCAAACAAGACTTGGCCTCATGTTTTTTTACAGAATGTTATTGGTGGGATATGTTTTAAAAAAATTGTATTCTGAAGGCAGATTCTACATCGGCCCAAAGATGATAATAATATACTTAATCAAACAAAACGTTTTTCAATGTATTTCTGATGCTACCTACTTTTAAAACTACTTTCTACTTTTCACGCTCTAAAAACATATTAGAAACACACAAATAGAGGTTCTGTTATTAATGATTCTCATTATTGAAACATCAATCATCTGAACATAAAAGTTACGAAACGAATTCCCAAAGCAGTGCATAAATTATAGTGCTCGTAAAATAAATTGTCCTATTATGTATTAGTGTAGAGTCTGTAAAGTCATTACTAAAAGTTATTTTTATTATTTGTAGGGTATGATAATATTATTAGAATTACAGACTTCAATTTGGCATGAAGGTTTCTGTTACCCAGGCCATTAAATTTTATTTTAAAAAATCACACACTTAATAATAATAATAATAATAAGCCCGCAGGGCAGCTTGTGGCGAGCTGTTGGGGAGTAGCGACCCCACGTACCCGAG
>JAOTAV010000027.1:2185694-2200168 GCA_026546445.1 Cyclargus thomasi | reverse complement strand
GGGACACCTAATTCTATTTTGGTTCCGCTGGATCTTTTATTATTTACCTCAACCCTTTGAGTCCTATTTTTAAGGTAGGAAGTCAAAAGGCTGAGAGCTGAGTCCTTTATGTGCAACTTCCTGATCAATGTAGCATGCTCAACACAGTCGAAGGCTTTAGAGAGATCGCAAAACATACCGAGAGCAACGTGCGACTCCTCCCAAGCTTCAAATATATGACAAAGAAGACCTATACTAGCATCTGCTGTGGACCGACCTTTAGTAAATCCATATTGACTTCCATGTAACAAATTATTTAAATATAAAATGTACAAGTAATTGCTTTAAATTAAATTTTAAAAATTTTTACTAAATGTCGGCAGAATCGATGTAGGCCTAAAATTAGTTGGATCGGATTAATAATTCCCGCTTTAAACAATGGAACAATCTTGCTATGCTTCATCAAGTCAGGGAAAACGCCATTTTATGCACATATTAAAAACTATTGCTAAGTGAGGAGCTACGATGTCAATAATTGATTTAATAATTTTTTTCGACATACCCCAGAGATCACCAGTATTTTTAATATTCAACAATTTAAATGCATCTATAATATCTCTGGAGTTAATTTCTCTAAACTAAAAATTGACATCACATTCCTTTACATTACCTCTGAGTAGCTTTTCAGCAGCTTCTGGTGAACTATTGATTTTTAGTAGTTGAGACCGGAATATCAGCATAAAACTTTTCGGAAACCGTCGCAACTTCTTGATCGTCAGAAATCTTTTTATTTTTAAAGTTAAAGTTAAGGCTACGACAGGTGACATTTCCAGCATGATTGGCTATTACTTTCCATGTAGTTTTAATTTTATTTTGAGAAGTTTTAATTTTATTTTTTATGTACAAAGATTTTGCGGCTTTACAAACTTTACTAAAGGATTTCGAATAGTTTTTGATATAAATTTTAAATACTTCACAATTGTTATAACACCTTTCATCGTATAGTTCATATAATCTTTGTCTACTTATTTTTATTTTTTTAGTTGCCCATTCAGTGAAATTACTTTTTTTCTTACTGTTTCTAACTGTTTAGGAGTAAATATTGAATAAAATTGAGTTCTTATTACCTGAAACAAATTATTGAAAACTTCATCAGTGCTATGAGACCTATCCAATAACTGGATATGTAAATTTAATTTTTTTAAATTGTTTAATACGTTTTGTCACACAGAAAGGTAACAGGAATAAACACAAGATTTTTCTTTAAATCACTATCTCATTTGATATTAAAGGAAGCCAATTGCCCACAGTGGTCTGAACTTAGCTTATTAATTATTTCTTTTTTATCAAGAACAATATTAGTAAATATGTTGTCAATACATTTACTTGTAGTGCCACAGACTCTTGTAGGTTCATAAAACAAATTGTGTAGGTTAATGATTAAAATAAAGATGTAAATCTAACAGACATTAAGTTGAAATCTAAAAAATTAATGTTAAAATCACCACATATAATACCTTCTTGTTAGATGCACATATTTTTGTCAAAATTTGGTCCATTGTTCGTTCAAAAGACTCATATAACGCTGACGGAGGCCTGTATACACATACAATTATAAGATAACTCTATGCAGGCTACTTCTATTGTCCGTTCAGCAGAGAGGCACACAATATCTTTACGTTCCTTATATTTTAAATTGTAATCAAAATTAAGGAGCTGCCTCTAACAGCATTATCTCTACTGAAGGAACTTGCTATCTGTTGGTGATCGTTGTAATTGAAAATGAGTTCCAGTGATCTGAACCAGTGTTCAGATATACAAATAACATAAATGTTATATTCCTTTAGAAATAACTCAATTTCGAGTTCTTTACCCACCATACCTTGTAAATTCTGATGCACCAGATTAATTAAATTACTTTTATTTATATTTGAGTTTATCAAATTATTGGTAGATTTTTGAACATTTGAAATTAATTCATTCCTGCAAGAGATGTCCTCTATTGTCTTACAATCTAATTTAAAGAAATATTTAAAACATATCTAAATCGTTATTACTAAGAATAGTATTCTGCTCAATAAAAGCAGTAGTCGGAGGAGCCAAATGCTTGGGTGGTTTTATATACAAAGTAACTTAATATAATTATCAGTCCCTCTTACGCTTGTGGTGCTGAGGTGGGGGAAATTAATCATTCTTTACTTGTCCTCGTTATAACCGTTCCTTTTACTCCATTCATTTTATAAAAACAATATTCCTTTTCCTACTTCAATAATTTGTTTATTACATTCCAGAAATTATTATATTTATAAAATAATATCAGATTTTATACTATTTAATAATATTGAGATTTGATGTATGTCTTTCTATCTTTTACCGTAGTGATTATATTCTCTTTTACTTACTATTTTTTCCTATCCTGCTCTGAATTCCATTTTCTAAAATTCCTCGTTTTCTGTGAAATTAATTTTTACCATCGTTTCCCGTTCGTCATTGGCAATGCACTAATTCAGTGCAGTCCATAATAAAAAAAACTATATATTTCATTAAGATTATTCGATCTTTAATTACTTTTCAGTTTTATAATTGGTTATCTATAGTAAAAAATGTAAACATTTTGATAATTAGGTTGGCATGATGAATCCCGCGCAAGATGGATTAGCTCCTCCTGGCGGTGCCCCGTCCTATCAACAACCGCTGTATTTACAAGAACCTCACACGCCCGTAACTTCACACAGGTTCGTTATGCGATTAATAAATGTTAGTATTCCACATACACATTTTTGATTTAAAGTGTTTTAACCTTAATTTCACATAATGAGATAAAATGTTACTAATTTAAAAAAAAAGACTGCCGTTCTATAGCTTAAATCCCGTTAACCAAGATCTGTTTGATTTTGACATTTTGAGGCCCTCATAATCAGAAAAAAAACTATCGACGTGTATTACAATTTTTGTTCATAAATGAGTTTTTTGCTCATAACTCAAAAAGTACTAACTTTTTGTACAATCAGAGAAGTTGAAAGAGATACAGTGAATCTAAGTAATTTGGTCGCGTTATGTCAAACTCAGCCGACAGATCACGACTTACAAGTTACATAGTGTTGACATATTCTGGCTCTCTTTCAATTTTTCCTCGTTATACATGGCACCATTTTAACTTGAGGACGGCAGAATATAAGACCTGTATTTTGTGGCCTATCTTATTTCATTTTATGATGTCCCTCTATTGATGACAACATGGACCATATCCTCTTTTATTGACAAAGTTAAGTTAAAGTTGACTAAATAAACTGTTGTTATTTTATAGTAATTACAACAGACAGAGACAGGGTTTTAATTTCCATAGAAAACTACATCATTTAAAAGTATAAATTATTTTCTCCTCTGCTGTACAGTGCTGGTGCACCTGCAGGAAACTACATCATTCAACAACAGCCAGGTGGTCAGCAACAGCTATTGATGATGCAGCCAAGCCAAGTTATAAATGGGCCTCCAACTCCCAGTACACCCACTCAGCCTACTCCTGTGTATGGCTCACCCCAAAGAGCCTCTCCCCCTGGAACAACAAGTGATGACTCTGATGACAGTGTACCTTCACACTCACAGGTGTGTTAATGTTTAATTTATTTAATATTTTGCTTGTGTATTGTTTATTCTGCTGATGTAAGAGCATTGGCATATGTAAACCCATTTTTCTGGGGCCTGAGCCCCTTTTAACCTAAGCTTAGTAACTAGTATCTGGGTTAATCAAATTTTTTTTACTGCAATTTCTGCCTTTACGAGTTTAAACCGTAATAATTACTAATACCTAATTTAAATCTAATCATATACACATTATTTTAATACATATACCAATATTATAATTGAAAATTTCAGAAAAAAAAAAAATTTGTTTACAAGCCGTTGCCCGGGGACATAAATGTTCCAGAATTTGTATGAAAATATGGTTTTGGCCCCTGGATCACCGACTTTTGTACATAGAAATGTTTTGGATCGGTTAAGATATTTAATTGCCTATTGAATAAACTTATTTTATCAGTGAAAAATATGCTGATTGATTTTTTATTCAAAGATTTGTCTAGGATAACAAAAAGTTGATTAACCCATCCACACTATCTGTGGCTTTGGCCAGAAACATAAAAAAATATTAGAAACTAAATGACACTCGCAACTCTGTTGCCCTCAAATTCATTTATCGCACAGGAACCAATCATTTTTCCGGCCAAAAAAGTATTCACCAGATCATCCTGGGGTGGGCACGGCCCACCCGGCCCCCCTCCTTTATGTGTAAGAGGCATAAAAGCTTCTTATAGTCAAGTTTAGTCTAGTTATTTCAATTAACTTAATTATTATTCTAAAGCAAACAGACTACCACTGCCATATGTAATGAAGTAGATTTTGTTGGTTTATATTGTAAATTGAAATTAAATGGCATTTATTAAAAGTTCATAAATGAATATGCATGTTTCTTTATACCATAGGACTGAATAGTTCATTGGCATATACAATTCCAATTATTTAAGTAGTAGTCTATTGTTATAGTTCTAAATTCTAATAAATTCATTGTTTGTTGGTAGTTGCCTGGTGATGCGGAAAGCCTTCTGCCTATCCATTATTGCTCAGCGAGCCGGCAGCAACAAACCACGCTTCATCAGGTATAGGCAAATTTTGTCACTATACAGCCATTAAATAGAATTCACATTAGTTTTGATTTGTATAGCCAATGAACTATGAAAATATTTTTATATAGGGTTGATGTAATATTATTTGATGCAGATGAGCGTTTCCAATATGGGTGTGAAAAGATCATCCCCTGAACCAATGGAAAATGGAATGAATAGAGGACAGATGCAGAAAAAGCCCAAAATTCAAAAGAAAAAGAAAAAACGAGACCCAAATGAACCACAAAAGTAAGTTTGTTATGTTAATTATATGTATGAAAGGAAAAAATAATATGTTCATCATATTCATGTTATATATTCTATTCTAGGCCAGTATCAGCATATGCCCTGTTTTTTCGAGATACACAGGCAGCTATTAAGGGTCAAAACCCAAATGCAAGCTTTGGAGAGGTTTCTAAAATTGTAGCATCCATGTGGGATGGTTTGGATTCAGAACACAAAAGTGTAAGTATTTAGGATATTGATACACATAATTATTTATTATTTTAATTTACGCACCTTGTATATAAATTAAAATTATAGTAAAAATATCCAGAGGCCTTGTCTTTAACATATTTAACTTTGCAGGTATATAAACAGAAAACTGAAGTTGCCAAAAAGGAATATTTAAAAGCATTAGCGGCCTATCGAGCAAGTCTGGTGTCAAAGGTAATTTCTTTACATGCAGACTATACATTTCAAATTTAAAGCCATAATATCCTCTGGGAGCTATATTTTATTTAATTTAAGTGCCTGTTTCACCATTTGATAATGACAGATACAACTTTATTTGACAGATTTTAGAGAATCTGTCAAAAAAATTATAGCCTAACAAGACTTTAAGTGGTGAAACAAGCCTTAAATGTGTTTTTAAAATAATAACCTATTCTACATTTGTAATAAATTCCTCTCATGTGAATTGTATACAAGGTATTACAAAAGTAAGTGATAATACATAAGGGTGTGTATGAGTTCACTTCGAAAACAAAATTTTTATAATTTATTGCTGGGGTTTTCGGCCACACAAATCACAAAAATGTTGTCTTGCTCTCAGCACTGCCACTTTCACAGTAAAGTGTCTATTAGAGACCTGTACCGTTCCTTAGCTTACAACACCGCCTAAGTCCTTATTACCAATGTTATAGGAGATGAAAAAACTTCCCAATGTTGCGAGGCCAACAGTCTTGAGCATTGTCACGATTTAGATAGATAGAAAATTCTTTATTTGTACACCAATTAACAACTATACTTAAACATAATAAAGGAACTGTATAAGTTGGCGATTCTTACAGCTAAAAGCGGTTTCTTCCAGGCAATTATTACGCGAGCGGAAAACCCCTTTAAACGAAAGACGCCTAGATGCAAAAGCATGGATTGGAAGCTTTATAATTGATATGGAGGAGAAGCGTGGAATACCAATATCATTTTAAAATATGCTTTAATTTTGCATATTTTTAAGAAATAAAACGCTACGCACACTACTTTTTATGGCGCTGCGGCTATATAACCAAGGCCAATTTCAAGTAAAGGCGGGAAATCAATTCGTCCAATAATTATAGCAACGTTACAATATTTCGTCAAGTCTATTTATTTATTTATTTATTTGGCGCTTCGGCTATAACCATGGCCAGTGTCAAGTAAAAGAGGGAAATCAATTTTCTTGTTTCAATAATTTTTAGTAACGTACATACATTTCGTCAAGTCAAAAGTCTAGTCAGAGTAAAGATAAAACGTTAATACAGTCAGAGTCAAATCAGTTGATTTAGTAAAGCGGTAGAAGCTTTATATTGCACGTTTCTTGAAGTTGTATCACTTATCCACACTTGTGCATCACAACGAATGTTTAATATTCGATATTCTATCATTATCACATATTAAACACCGAAATAACACAAATTTTGCAAAAAATATAAAACACACCACGTCACTCTCAGAAATCCCCGCCAAAAACCCCTCGTCAAGTCTAAAGTCTAGTCAAAGTCAAGATAAATCGTCAGTGCAGTCAGAGTCAGTGGATTTAGTAAAGTGGTAGACGTTTTACTAAAATTTTTAATAGAGTTTTGGAGGGATACATAAAATAGCATGAAGATAATTTAATTATTGATATACTACCACTATAACGCATTAAAACCCGAAAAAACACAAATTTAGCGAAGTAATACAAATTTACAACATCTCTTTTTCAGGTCCCGCCAAAACTCCCGAAATACTCTTATTGTTTATGGTTGAAGTTTGATGTTTTTTTTAATAAAACTTAATGGCCTGGTAACGAGAACTTTAAGCCAAATTGAAGTCTGTGATTGAATTGAAAAATATTTATGGTTAAATTTCGACCACAGGGCGGCCTGTAGTGTTTTTATTTACATCTGATGACTGAAACTTTTTTAATGTGACCAATGGTTTAAAGCGTAATAAGCAGCTCTATCCAATGGCATTAAAATATAAAAACTTTAAATTTCCGACTTGAGCGGTGTTGTTAGCTAAGGGAAAATACAAACCTAAAATTTTATAACTTACTTTTGTTACACTATATTTGTCTCACTCTTCCTTAGTATTGAATTAACGTTCTTCGAAGATAGCCCGGAAAATCGCAAATATAACGTTGCTTTTTTTACGTGTTGTAAGTTGTTACTATTACCACAGAATAAATAATAGTACTAGTACAGAAGACTTACTACAAAAATCTGCTAAAGTTAATATCAATCATGCTACAAATATGTCATTGACAACTGCAGTCGAGCGCGTTCTCCTTCTTACGCATACGTCGTTCCTTCTCTGACAAAATTAGGATTGTCGCCTGCTATTTATTTACTATTTTTGTGATATTTATTTACTACTTTTTTTATTGATAAAAAAAAAACTAAAATAGGTTTGTAAGTTTAATTATAGTAAATTCGCTCGCAGTTATTAAGTAAGTACTAAGTTTGCTTGTAATTATTACTTGTACTAATAATATGTATTCTGTGGTTCGGCGTACTTCCTAAGATAATTTAATTGTTTCAACTTTCAACATACCAAAGACGCGAACGAATAGTCTAGGATCTAGCCACTGAAAACATGTACCGTTTTGGTTCTCATCAGGCTATTTGAATCATAAACGCAACTTCACGTGGTACCAAATATATCCTTCTGTGACTTTACCATTACATGACATGATTTTGAAATGCGTATTATGAAGGATTTGCGCGAACAAATATTTATTCTTTCTCTGTCGTAAGTACAACTCGCGCGCGTGTGTTACCACTAGCATGTACTGTTTTGCCCCTCGATATAAATGTTAAAATATTTATTTTAATATTAAATAAAATATGAAGACAATAAAAAATATTTTTTGAAATTAAAAAAAAACGCATGTGAGACTATGGCGATATGCCCCTCCGGAGGGGTGCTTACAGCTTAATATTGTCACACGCGAATGCGACAGACCAACTACATAGTTACTACTAACAGTTTACAATTTGATTTATGCCTATACATATCTATGGTATGTCTATGGTACGGTTATATTGTAAATGGCAACAACTAATGCGCGCATGCCGCCATTGAATGTCACTGTCAAACAAGTTCAACTGTCAATCGTGGAGCAGCTGTCATTTTCTGTTCGAGCTTTTCTGGAGCTTTTTATAGTGCTTTTTACGCTGAGCGACGTATTAGTTATTTAAACAATATAAATATTTTTTTTATTAATTTTGTGCTTAAAAAGTTTGCGATGTTTTCTGAGGATAATTTTCTCGATGACTTTATCGAGGTAAGCGCTGCAAAGCTTGTGTAGATTCGACTACAATTTTTTTTCTTTTGTTTGGAGTCTTTATTCTCGATTACCATGTTGCTTTTATCTTTACTAAAAAAGAAGACTAGCAGTTAATAATTGTAGGTAGGAAAATAATTGTTGGACATTATTAGTCTTAAAGTTAACAGAGGTTATAAAATATTTTTTGTAACTTTTCTGATTTCAATAACTGTCTTTAACTGGTTTTTTAAATTATCTATTTCTAAAAATTTTAGGTTCTAATTAATTGTTATTTAATGAAATTAAAAGAAGTTCCTAATTTTATCCAATCCAATTTATATCTCCTTATTTAGTAAGCAAGCTCCTTAAAGTTTGATTATTTTTAAATTAAAATATAAGCATAAAGATGGGAAGACGAGATAGCACAAAATATGGATAGCAAAATGTAGACTAGTAGTAGTTTCTTGCCATAAAAATGAGTTTAAGATGTTGGGAGAGGCCTTTGCCAACAGAGACCATGCTACTGTTAAAATCTATATCCAAATTTATATTTGTAACTAATGTAGAATTTCTTCTGAATATAGGCTTATATAATATATTATGAAAGTTTTTACCACCAAAACAATCTGCTGCAGTGCAACTTAAATTTTGTCTATCCTTGATTACAGAGTGGTGAAGCAGAAAATCCTGCAATATACAATCATAATAATGCGAACACAAATTATGGGAACTATTATGCTGGCCAAGGCTATGGTAATGGGCACTCCCCTCAGGCATATGGTCCAAATTCCACACCCCAGGGATACTCACCACAAAGTTTCCCCGGACAAAGTCAAAGTACCTATCCTAGTGGTCCTCAAACATATCCAACTAATCCTCAACAGTCACCACAGAACTATCAAGGAAAAATGCCTCATCCAAGTGGTAATTATCAAGTAAGTTGCAACAAATTTAATTACAAACTTTTTTATATAAAATTAAATTACAAACAAAATGTTTATGTATACATATGATAAAACAGTAAAATTGGTATGTCTGTACAGTTAATATTTTTACAAACTAATAAATGTGGGGGTTAGAAACAGTAATAAAACAAAAAAGGAAAAAAAATTGTCTGTTTGTATGCGCTAATTTCCAGAAGTACTGAACAAATTCGAATGAATCTTTTTTTATTTGATACCTATTAAGTCTAGGCTACACATAGTATACTTTTTATCCTGGGAAAATATATGGTTCCCGTGATATACAAATTTTCGCGCAAAGAATTTGCAGGCATCAACTAACTAGTAAAAAATAAAATATACACTGCATGAAAAGTACAGTTTCTATCCTACTTAACATCAACATTGATAAACAGAATTAGCCAGATCCATTAAAAATCTTCTTTCATTCTTGAACAGGTTTAAAGTAATCTAGCAAGCACCATACCATTTTGCAAATCCAACTAAGTGCACTATTTTGTTAAGTAACTGGCCGAAAAAACTTTAAGACTTACATGTCAAATTCCTTGTGATTTTTTTACCCTTCTGGTACAAAACCCCTAAATAAAAAAATGTTAAATGGTAAAAAAATTGCAAAAAGTCAAGTAGACAAAACTGACCGGTTTATTCCAAAAAAAATTTTTTTTTAGAAAAATTAATATGATTTTGTAATCTAGATTACATGCCGCAATTTTTCAAGCTAGTAATTTTTTACAGACAGTTAAAGTTGTTGTTGTTAGTGTTGTGTGTGGGTATAGCAATATAGCAAACGAAAATAACTGACTATAAATAATCAGTAATATTCAAATAGGTTTGTTTCTTAGTGACTACCTGCAAGTAATATGCAAAATAGTAGATCTGTCTCTAGATATAGTTGCTAAACAATACAAAATCAATTCTAAAATAAATTACCTAAAGTAGGATATATGATCAAGTGTCAATTATATATTTATGTATTCAATAAAATATGTTTGTTCTCACAATTGTGTAGTAAAAGTAATTGAAATAGATTATCAAAAAATTATTGTTACTTGGCAAATTCGTGAAGTTCCTATTTAATGTAGGGATCTATTGAATGTTGTCACTGTCTTCATCTTAGTCAACAAAAGATGTGACCTACCGCTGCTGGTCATAGGCCTGTCTGAAGGATCATAATATCCGCAGGAAGTTAAAATATATTTAACTAGTGATAAATGGAATAATAAATAAAACACGTAATTCCGTACATAATAATTAATATTTATTATCAAAAATTACATACACTTAACAATTTTAGAATAAAAATTGTAACAAAATCGATACATTATATACTTCCATACTAATATAATAAATGCGAAAATCTGTCTGTCTGTAACCAATTCACGCCCAAACCTAGAATAAATTTAGCTGGAATTTGATATGATTATACTTTAAGTCCCGGGGAAGGACATAGAATACTTTAATCCCGGAAAAGTGTATGGTTCGCGCGCGATAATCGAATTTTTGCGCTACGGAGTTGCGTGCGTCATCTAGTAATAATTAAAAAACATAATTTTGAACCATAATAATTAATATTTATTCCCACCCATGCGTAATCATACGACCATCGTTGTAGTAACGCGCCCCTAATAGCGCGCCAATTTCACTTTGCCTATGCTATTATTTAAAAACTCATTAAATTGATAACGAATAGTAATATTTTAATAACAGAATTATATAAAATGTAACAACTGTAGTGATGACAAATTAACAAATATAAAAGTATTTGCTTGACAGACCTACTATTCAAAACACGTACTATTATTTAAGAAATTAAACTAAAAAATTCATTGCTATAACTAATATTTTATTAGTAATTAAACTCTTATTTTATAAGCATATTGATATTAAATTGAAAATTCATACCTGAGGACTTACTACACTGAGGAGGAGAATCTTCAGTACCTTCAGTGTTGTTTTAAAAAAGTAAAACTGTAATTGCTAAGCTTTAGTCTATTACACCTTGACTTAAAATTATGCTTATTGTTGGTTTTTTTTTTTACAAAAACATATTAAACAAATACATATTATTATGTTAGTAAAAAACGAATTAATTAATTTTTTAGGGTGTTCCATCACAAACACCACAAGGATATCAAATAAACCCTGCAAGCTCTCCTCAAAGTTGTCAACCAAACATGGCACAATCACCCCGGAGCTACCAAAATGCACAATCTCCAAACTATGTGGCAAGTGCTGCAATTTCGCCACAGGGCTATAGACAGGTGCAGTCCCAGTCGCCTCCTATGGCGCCGGTTCATCCACCTATGCAATATCATCATTCTCAACAGGTAAAAACTACTAATTAACTACAAGAAAAACAAATTTATAAAACCTTACCTCTTAAACTGAAGTAAAGATAAAAATATAACCAATAAGCATTGTCTATAAAAAATGTAGTATTAAAAATTGAAAGGCATTGCCACCTGAACAATAATTTGTAACATTTTGATCACTCGTGTTTATTAATTAAAAAACTTATTTACAGATGCAACCAGCTCATCAAGTGCAGCAATATCAGCAACAGCAACAAATACAAAACCAACAACAGACTCAACAACAGCAACAAGCACAAATTCAACATCAACAAACAAACCAACAGCAGCAAACAACACAGCAACAACAACACCAGCCACAACAGCAACTTCAGCCACAACAGCAACTTCAGCCACAACAGCAGCACCAGCCACAACAGCAGCACCAGCCACAACAGCAGCAACACCCGCCACAACAACAACAGCAACAATCTCAGCAGTCTCAGCCACCATCACAAAATACTCCTAATTCAAATGACCAGCAGTCATCAAGTGGAAATAGAAATCCAGGGATGCCTCAACAGAATTCAGAGGTAATAAACTAAGTTCAATTTATGACCTGAAATACGTGAAACCGAATTTTAAGTATTGATTGATACTAAAGATACATGAGATTGTTAAATGACATTTTTTTTACTTCTTTTTTTAATTATGCACTTTTTACAGCAAAATGAAAGCAGGAGTGCACAGGCATGCATCAGACAAGGATGTAAAAACCCTGCAATAGCAAACAGTGGTTGGGAAGATGAATACTGTTCTAATGAATGTGTTGTGAATCACTGCAGGTACTTATACTTTAAACTAAATTAAAACTTTGTGATAGTAAAATATGTATTATGTATTGGAAAATGAAATTAGTAGCTTAACTAAAAAAGAAAATACTGTCTGTTACCTCTTTATGTTCAAACTGCTGAACTGGTTTTGCTGACATTTGGTATGTTATTTTAAATTTTATTAAGAAAACTAATCGTACCAGCTTGTTTTTCAATGACGATAGATTTATTTAAACAAAGAATAAAAAAATCATGCATATTCCCTGTTGCAGGCATCTTCTACTTGCGTATAATGTCAATGCAGCTTGTTTACCTCTCTTACCTATATTTTTTTTTGTTACAGAGACGTTTTTAGTTCGTGGGTAGCATCCAATTCCAATAATCAAATGCAAAATTTCTCAGCAGTGAAGTAAGAGCAACAAAGAATTTAATAACTTTTGTGAAGGTGAAAAATTATTGTCAGACCTAATATGTGCCCTATTTGTTTTGTATTATTTTGTATGTAATTCTGTACAATTAAAGAACTGAATATTGTAAAAATAATATTATTTTAACACCTAAAAGACAGTATTATTATTAAAATTAGTTATTGTTAACTGGATATTGTTGTAAGACTATTTTGAAGTCAGTTTGATTTTCATACCTAAATGTAACAAAATCATAAGCAATATATCATAATATTAGTGTATTCAATCTAAAGTTACATTAAGGTGTAATATACAACTATATATTATGCATGTTATACTCTAGACGTAATACTTACTGATCATAGAATGGTTTCTTTTGTTTCTCTAGAATATATAAATTTAGATTTGTTAAAACAACATTACAAGTTTCGTTATTTTTATGATTAATATATTGGTACTCTAAAATGTGTATAATGTATATGAACATAAAATTTGCCTTAAACAGTACAGTAGAACCTAAATTAGTAGAAGTAAACTGTGTGTACTTCAAATTACATGCTGATCAGATTAAAAAATAGTATTTAGATTTTCAATTAAAATACATTAAAATTTTTTCTTTTCCTTAATGTTTGTTTAGGGTATTGTTGAAAAAAATCAAGTGTACATAATATTATATTTTGTATGTAGTTAATAGACTTGACATGTTATGTTATGAATTTTTATCATCCTTATTTATTTTATCTAATAAGTCAATAATTGTATCTCACTTTAAGCTCTATAGAGAGTTGTGCTTTAGCAATAGGACTTAGCTGGACCAAAATTTATTTTTAATTCAATAAATGAAAATAGATTAGGATGGTAATTATTACTGTTGTGTTAAATGAACTACATATTATTATGTATTGTATATAATTAAAACTTGCAATAATAGTAGGTAAAAAAGGCAAATATATAGTACCTAATTAACATTAAATTAAGTTATAACTACTGTCTTTCTCTAGATAAAATATCTTGTAAATAAGGATCTGTAAAAATTGTAAGTAGAAATATTATACAAATAAATTTCTTAAACATAAATATTTTATTTTTAATTTTACATCTGTAAAATAAAAATGGCTTGCATATTAACAAAAGTGATAATACTTAATGGTGTGGTAATATTATATTCATGAACATTGTAAGTTGTTTTTAGTATGTGCACACTGCACATTAAGAGGATTGTGTACCAAATGGTTTTCATATAACGGGCCATAACGTTCTCCACCCTCACCTAGAGTAATGATTTGTAGTATGTTGTGGAAATGCCGGTCCTATATTTAAATCCATCTGTAGAGGAGCTATAAAAATAAAATCTATTCACAGCCTTCAATTTGGCATAAAGTTCTCGTATTTACCAGGCTATTAAATTTTAAAAAAATCGTCAACCTTAAAAAGTTAGTAGTTTGTGTATGAATAATATGATTATCGTGTCATGATCCGTAGTATCTCTTAATAGTCTGTGGTGTCATGTCAAAATATTGTAGTGTGCGTAGCATTTTATTTATTAAAAACTAGCTGACCCGGCGAACTTTGTTCCGCCTTAATGGCAATAAATAAGCAGATTGTGTTTTT
>JAOTAV010000027.1:2137704-2168469 GCA_026546445.1 Cyclargus thomasi | reverse complement strand
TCAATACCCTGTAATGCACTTTTTGAGTCTGTAAAAACAATAGTCTTTGTTAATTTGAGCATCAAGACATACTCTAAGGCTTTGTAGATGGCTAGACATTCTCCAGAATATACAGAACTTTCTAAAGGCATCTTAATTTTTTGATGTATTTTATATTGACAGTGATAAATACCAACTCCTACATTTCCTGTTTCTTCTAATTTAGAGGCATCAGTAAAAATATGATGCCAATTACTGTATTGAGTATTTATACAATTATTACTATAGTCTAAATCATATTTTACATTAGGTTTAATCAACAGACTTTCATAATTATATGAGAACAATGGTAGTACATCAGATTGATAAATAGGAGCAGACATTAACAAAAGTTTACGATAACTGACGATAAGGCATGGCAACGACCTTTTATAGTAAGGATGTGATTCCAAAACTGAATTCAGATGAGCTACTTTTTCTAGCAGTGGATGGAATCGGTACTGTTTCAGACGGAAAATAAATCTGTCACATAAATATTGTCTCCTGAGACTTAAGGGTGGATCAGTGCACTCTACCTGTAAGGCATTAATTGGGCTTGACTTCATAGCACCAGCTATTATTCGGAGAGCTTTTGATTGAATTTGATCTAGTTTTTTCATAACACACAAATTATCACCTACTAATAAGAATGTACCATAGTCTAAGACACTTCTAATAACAGCGTTATAAATAAGTTTCAAACAGAACGGATGAGCTCCCCACCAAACTCCCGCCAAACATTTCAATATATTCAAGTTACGTTCGCATTTAGATATAACATATTCAATATGTGAGTTGCCATTTAACTTATTGTCTAGAATTACACCCAAAAATTTTGCGCTTGTTTTAACCGGAATTGATTTGTTCTCATAAGAAATATTTATATTAGGAATAGACAGCTTTTTGGTAAATACAACCACACTACTTTTATCTACTGTTAGATCTAACCCATTATCAAAGAGCCATTTCTTAAGGGCAACAAGACATTGATTTAACAAACGACAAGCAACATTAATATCAGCATTAATAGCGTAAATTGTTAAATCATCTGCAAATTGCACATTATTTACATACTTCGTAACTACGGGTTCTAAATCGTATGTATAAATGTCATAAAGAATTGGGCTTAAAACTGACCCTTGTGGCAATCCTTTGATAACAGTACGCACAAAATACTCAACATCGTTAATAAATACATATATTAATCTATCTTTTATTATATTTATAATAAACCGTATAAGGACAGAAGGAACATTTAATTTGTGCATTTTTTTCTCAAGAACTGAAATTATGACATTGTCATATGCAGCTTTAATGTCCAAAAAAGCCGCAACAACATGCTGTTTATTTACAAAAGCTGAGCGAATGTCTGTTGTGAAAATGCTCAAATTGTCCATAGTAGACCTACCTTTTCTAAAACCGTACTGACTGTTTGACAATAATTTGTGGTGTTCTAGGAACCACTCCAACCTATTTTTGATCAGGCTTTCTGCAACTTTAATTAATACTGATGATAGTGCTATTGGTCTATAGGAAGTGATGTCATCTGAAGGTTTATTAGGTTTTAAAATTGGTATAACTTCCTGTGATTTCCACGAGTTAGGAATGTTGCCAGAAACCATGGCTGAATTAATAAGATCCAAATAGTATCCCAGTGCTTTATCGCCTAAATTTGCTAAGAAGGAATACGGAATACCGTCCATACCTGGAGTAGTATTATTTACGCAAGATAAAACCCCTTTAAGCTCAACCATCGTGAAAGGTGAGTCTAACCCAGAATAGGAATGCTCTGTTATATAACTTGATGGAGATGGGTCTGGAAAATATTCAGCTACAGAAGCTGGAGCTAACTGATCGACGTAATCGCTTAAAAATTCTTTAGGAAGAACCATAGTCTGTTCTTTGAATGCAGATCTAAACCTTTTAATACTTTTCCACACTTCAGAAGGACACGTGGATGGTGATAGAGAGGAACAGAATTTTTTCCAACCCTCTTGTTTTTTTTGTTTTAAAAAAATTCGAGTGGATTTATTAATTTGCATTAATTTTTCAAAATTTTCCTTACACATATTATTATATATAAAAAATTAAATACAAAATAAGAACAAGCTGGTTAAACGTTCATATGTGTGTATGTAATATGTAAGTATAAATTACTTTAATGACGGCAACACATTGACGATAGAGCAATGTCGCAAAAAAATTTCGTTATCGGTTGACGGTTTTGGTGAACAAACGGCGTAAGTAATGAAAATATATTATATCGTGCTTTTTCAATGGCTCCGAATTAATAGTTGTGTTCGAAATATGTAATTGCCAAATATTTAGAATATTTTATTATTTTCTGTATATGTATCCTTGAATCTCTTAATCATTTGTTTATTATATATTCATGTATAAATATTATTTTATATCTATATACATATATAGTATTATACATATTATTTTATCATACAATATAGTTATTTTGTATATATTATATCTATATATTGTTTTTTTATTTATCTATTTTTTAATTATTTTTTATTAATTCTTACAACTATCTTTACAGATATATAATCCAATTCGATAGCGTAGTAAACAAATTATTAAACATTTATCTCAATTATGTCAAAATAATATATACTATTCTTTAATAAATTACACATGAATCCACACCAATGAACTCATGTGTAACATATAACTGTGTAACATATATTATTGTATCTAGTACATTCACAATATTCGATCGTTTCATTTTTTATCTTTTTTTTATGTTTTTATTATTGCCATATATAGTATTCACAATTGTGCACGTCCTATTTACTATCTTATTCCAATCTCTCTCCGTGGGGCTGCTGGCAGAGATTTCTTTTAGAAATAAGCAGATCCTTTGTGTCGTCTTACTGTGTTAATTGTTATTTTGTAATCTGTCTCTTGTGCACAATAAATTATTTAAAAATAACTAAAAAAAATTGATCACGTTTTAAAGCACTTACTAATGAATAAATTGTTTTTTTGCGATAAGTTTTACCCGATTAACAATTTCAAAAACTTAGAAGTCACTTGACAACTTTAATAACATAGCAAAGGACAGTGGCGTAACTATACCGTTCTAGGCCCGTGGCAAATTCGCTTTCGTTAAACTATGTCAAACCAATACAAAAACACGTCAAGCGGTTATTGTCTAGGGGATGCTAATCGGGGCCCCCTTCTGGCTGGGGGCCCGTGGCATTTTGCCGGCTTGCCACCTTGTAGGTACGCCACAGGCAAAGGACATACTTTACTAGGTTTATTAAATTGTTTTTTATCAATTTTTGTGTCACAACTGTGTACTTGCTAGGTTTGTGAAAATTAAAAATCAAACTTCTTAGCAAATTATTAGTTAAGATATTTCATTGGGTATCAAATAAAGTGATCTTTTCAATGAAGAATATGCTGATTGACTTTGTATTCAAAGATTTGTCTGGGACAAAAAAAATTATTTACCCAAATACGTGTTTAAGCATTTTTTTAAATTCTACCCTTAAGAGGGTGAAAAGGGGTTAAAGTTTCTATAAATTTTTCTACACAAGTTCGTCATTTATTAAGTTAGAGATCTAAAATTTTGTTTCTGAGGTGCTGCTCCAAAATAAATACTTTTTAAGCGTTTTATGAAATTGGACTTCCAGAGGGTGAAATAGAGGTTGAAAGTTTATAAGAAAATACTTCTTAATGCGAAGCCGCGGGTAAAAGCTAGTAATTTATAAAAGTACAAGCTTGAGCACTCTTCTAATGCCACCAACATTCTCTTCTAGTCAATAATATAAAAGGCTATAAGCTTATAAGATAAAGATGATTTTAAAAGACTAATAAAATTCTTGTAAAAGATTTTATTAATAGTTCAAACACAATTAACTATGTACAAATTATTTTTGTAAAAATATTCATTCTTGTCTTAATATTTAATTATAGGCAACGCTTAAAACATTACATATAAAAACAATATTATTATTATAATTATTATGCATTCATTGTTATTCAATAAGTACAAGGTCATAAATTTATATTATTTAATAGATTTGGAGAGTTTGACTTTGAACAAAAGCTAGATATTCAGAAGAGACGGTTCAAGTTATAGTCAATTAAGTGTAGTTAGTGAAATGTAAGGTGAACACTTCAATTTATTTATGAATAATAATGGGAATGAACTAATATATTAAATTGGTGACCACATAGTACTATCTTGAATACATTTGTTTTAAGACCTTTAGCAATGTTCTCATATCGAGCAAGCAAAACATTAAAATAATCATATTTAAGTTAACATGATACATAATATTACAATGTTTTGAACAACATACCAATAAGCATCAAAATAATCATTCTACATAATATAAAATTAGATATGTACTATATCCTAATAAAAATAAAATGTATGATAAAGATAATAGGAGTACACATGCATAGTTTGTAGAATACATAATTTTAAATCATTGCAATGAAAATACATTATAAAAATAAAAAATATTTTAGGCCAATTTAAAACAAAACATAATGAATATCATAAATCATGATTGCAGAAACTATAACCATTATAACACTAATATTAATTAACCTAGATTATGAATATAATAATGTTTGTCTAGATATGCCTATTATTTTGTATAAATTGCTGGAAATATCCTAATTTTAGTATGCATTACTATCAGTAAAGGAAAAATTAAAATTAATTGGTTCACTTTTTAAAACTTGAAATAAATAGAACTCTTAGTAACCAGTGACATCAAAGAAAAAAATCGAATGAAATACATTTTGGTCTACATACTTTTAAGGAGCCTATACTTGATATTTCGGCTATTTAAATTCATGAAGCTGGAAAATATGTGATGTTGATATTTTGACAAAAATAAGCTTTTTATTGGATGAGATTAATAGTGTTTCGGATGGGCCCCTAGCGGCGGGGGCCCCAGGCGGCGGGGGCGGCGGGAGCGGGCGCGGGGGCGGCGCGAGGTCCCGAGGGCATGCTGGGGAAGTCGTGAGTGGATGCTGTGTCTGGAGCCCGCTGCTCCCAGGGGCCTCCCTTAACTACGAAGCCGGCGGTGTTTTGTGCCCCGCCCCCGCTGGCACTTTCGCCGCTGAGCACTTCACTGAAGTCAAGCGAAGGTGCTGCGGGTCTCTGATATCTATCGACGACGTCTTGCAACTGAGAAATAGATAAATTTTTGGTTAAGCGATATCAACAGTAGCAGATCGATAAGAAAAGAGATACTTAATAAATACTAGCATTCACCCGCTGCTTGCCCGCGTGGGATTGATTTATTTCATAGAACATTTGAATTTCAATTAAAAATGTTTGGACTAATGTTTCAATTCTCGAATAATGGTTTTTAATGGTTCGGTAGCTTCGGAGTTTACCCACCACAAACACTGAGCTGACTTCTTTATGATGTTAGTTATTGTTATATTGTCAACTAGTTGATGGCCGCAACTTTGTTGCTCTGAAATTCGTATATCGCGCAGGAATCATCAGTCAAAAAAACGCGCGAATGAAATTCGCATGAATAAAAATAGCTCTTAATGTTTTTAAAAAATTGTACAATTTAATTGAAGAGCCTAATTAAGGGGCGGCAATATTGTCCTCCGCCTGGTCGGCCGATACCCCACACTACGTCACTAAGGTTAGGACATTAACATGTGTTATACATACAATTTTTTTATCGATTTGTGTTCTATTACTATTCCTAAGCCCATTATCTACATATTATCTGGAATATTATTTTATATTATAATTAAGTGTGTTTGTCCTTATTTCACGCCCAAACGCAGCAACCAAATGACTTGATTTTTGGCATAGACTTTGTTGAAAACATGGGAAGTAACACATGCTACGTTTGGTCTTGAAAAAACACTATGTTTGCAAAGGAGACTTACAAAAATATTTATATTTTTACGCAATTACGAATTCCACGTAGGTAAATCTGCAGGCAAAAGCTAGTTTTGTTAATACATATATAAAATATTCAGACACGTCATTTTAAGTGATTAATTATATGTATTGATTGCTAAGTAATACTTACATATTCTTCAGCCAAATTCAAAAGATGGTCCTTCGCATCGAGAACGTTGTCCTCGTCGCCAGTAATCACGACAATGCTGTCATCGCCTTGTTTAGGGAAGCGAATGTCGACCTTGTACTCGTCCATGATGCGTCTGATATTCTTGCCTCGGAGCCCTATGAGCCGTCTGTGCACGCGAGGATCGATATCAACCTCATCCCTGAATTGGTTATCCTAGAAAAGGAAAGAGAATGTAACTACTACTAGGCATCAAACAAAGTCTTCCTGCGACGCATAAAAATAGCCATGGTGTGATGTCAAAGTGTATAAAGCGTTTTTGGTGTGTCTATTTGTTGATTTTTGAACTGACAAAAAGAGAATGTAAGTTGCAATTCTACGGGCCTGTTTCACTGCTTACAGATAGTCTATCTGTAACTTTAGACAGATGTTGTAACGAAAACGATGTCTGTCAAATGAGTTGTGGATAACCTAATAGAAACTTTATCAATAGGCAGTGAAACATTTCCTTAGTATATTTTATTGATTTATATTCATCATTACTTACAAGTTGATGGACGATGGACATTATCGCTTCTTTTGCCTGATGCGCCTTCTCTTCGTAACCCTGAATGGTGATGATGTCATCATCAGGCTCGCCACGTTTAGGCAGGTTTATTTGTACACCGTAGTCAGCCCTGATTTTAGTTATCACGGAACCACCTTTGCCGATTACGAGGGGATGATATTCAGGATCCACTTTGAATTTTAATTCATATGATCTAAAAATTTTAAGTTAAACATTTTAAGCTAATATACTATCTTTCTTAAAAATTGCAAAATAAATAACCAAATTAATGTAAAATAACTTGTAAATTTTAATTTTCATACTTAAAAAATATTTATCTCAAAAACATACCTTAGAAGTCTGTCCTCTTTCTCCTTTTCCATATCAACAATTCTATCAGCAAGTGCTGCTTTAGCCTTCTCAACATTAGTTGGCGTTCCTGTTACCTGTAACATTTTATTAACATTTCAGATCAGATTGTAATTCTTAATTTGTTATAGATTTTTTTTTATTCAACTTGCTTTTGTCTTATAAGCCTACGTAAGTAATATTTATAAATTGTAGCAATAATTTATTTTTAAAGCAGCGTTATAATAACATTAATATAAATTATGATTTTACCTTAACAATGTCGCTGTTATCATCGTTCGGCGGCATCAAGATGTGGACATCATAGGTTTGCATCAGTTCCCTTCGCTTCTGACCAGCAAGAAGACGATGCAATTCATTTGGAACCTCCACGTCAATTGTTATTGGCACCTAAAATACGTTTGGTAATAACAATGTGAAATCATTATTTGACAAAATAAAACCAACTTACACGGTATATTATATTATTGAACCAAAAATCCGATACGACAAAAACTAAACTTGGTATACTGATTACTCTGAAGCATAGTTTTGTTGCTTTAATGAATCTGTAATGTTTGCATTTATTACCAGTCTTTAATTAACATACATTTTGGAATGTTTTTCCTGAATATAGTCATACTTGAGACAACTATACGATAAATATGCCTTGTATAATATGTACCACAATAGGTATGTACCATAGGGGAAATTGAAACAGAACCAGTTAACAGACCTACATCATTTGGTTGGAATTTCAATTCTGTTTAAGTGATGATCTATCAGCTGAGTTTGACATAGCCCGACCAAATAACTTAGGTTCATGATCTGTATCTGTGTCAACTTCTCTGATTGTACAATGTCATAAAGTTTGTTTAAGGCTTACTTGATCAAGTAAAGCTTTCTTTGCTGCTTCACAGTTCTCAGGGCGACCTGAGATTCTAATAATATCATTGGATGTTGGTTCAGATGACTCCTCATTCCTCACGGGGATGTCAGCACCTTCGGTCATATCCCTTTCGGGGAACTTGATTTGTACATCAAACTCAGACGTGATATCCTTGACTTTGGCTCCGCGCGCACCCATTACTGTCCTATGGTGTCTTTGTGGAATAATACATTCAATCGTAACCTGCAAATTATATAAATATGTTGTGAATACAGTGATATCACACATTTAGGAATTAAGTGCTATATTGTAATGGGGGATGGCAACCAACGACAAAGTACGCAATTGTATCAAAAATTACCCAAAACACAAAATGATTGTAATTTTAGTTAATTATTATTGTTAGAACTTATGTAAGTTGTTGATGGTTTCCAAAAACATCGATGTTACATTTCTGCTATTTTTTTATTTCTGTGTAAAAATATTAATACCTTAGCTTCTAAGTCTTCAATAATTTCGTTGATACGTGTCTTAGCCGCTTCGATGCAGTCCTTTGGTCCCTTGAGCACGACGCGGTCGCTGTTGACGCCTTGACGAGGAAACGAGATTTGAACGCCGCCGCAGTCGTCAGCGATACGGCGAAGCACCTCGCCGCGTCTTGCGACAAAGTGACGGTGGTGGCGCGGGTCCACAGACATCTCGCCTTCGGAGACGTTGCTGATCTCCGCCACTGCTGCTTCCAACTGCTTACGAGCCGCCTCCACCTGCTCCTCACGTCCTAAACAAAAAAATCAAAGACAAATAAAAAAATTAACTCTAACATCAGTTGGATTATTTAATGTTAAATGTAGAGGTTCGTTTCGATGTTTGTGCGTCAATCACGCTAAAACTACTAAACAGATTTGATGAAATTTCGTATGCAAAAGGGTATTTATCCGATCAAATGCTCCCGTGCGATAAACTACCTATGACACAATTTTACTGAATGTATAAAACTAACCAATAATGAATATGGCTTCCTTATCTTCATCTTTTTCCGTGGGGAAGATAATACGGGCGCCAGTCTGCTCGCGAATCTTTTTGATGTTGGCGCCGCTCTTGCCGATCAGGAACTTGTGGTGTTCGGGTTTGGCGCGCACTGTCGCCGTATGTGATGTAAGTTCGCGCTCCGAGGCGTGGGCGAGCAGCTGCTGCTTGGCTTTCTCTACGTCCTCCCCGGGGCCCCGGATCACGACCTTATCGCTGTCGCTGTCTGTGGACGGGAACTTAATCAGCACGCCGCCGCACTCCTCCATGATGGAGTGGATGAGTTTACCGCCGGCCCCGATCAAAGAGTTGTAATATTTGGGCGCGATCGTTACTTCCTCCGTGACGATGTTGGCCTTCTCGTTGTGTATCTGCTGTATCCTCTTAACCGCCTCCTCGACGTTCTCACGTTTCCCCCTCACCGTGATGACGTCGCTGTCGTCGCCCTCGGCCGGCAGGTCGATGTTCGTCTGCGTCTCGTCGCGTATCTTACGGAGGTTAGCGCCGCCTTTGCCGATAATGAATTTGTGGAACTGCTTAAATATTGGAACTTCTTGGACGTATGACGATTCTGCGATTTCTTTCATGAGCTTGTGGAGGTACTTTTCGCATTTTTCGATGTCCTCCTGGGGCCCCCTCAGCTTGATGGGGCTTCGTTTTTGGCCCTGGTCGGGCAAGTTGATGAGAACACGGTCGAATTTTTCGCGAATTTCTTTAATCTTATCGCCTCTTACGCCGATTAACGATTTGATGTATCTATGATCGACGAAAACTTCCTTAGTTCTCTCGTTTTCCAGTTTATTAACCATCTCCCTCAACTCCTTTTCGGCTTCCGCCACGCCCTCTTTTCTACCTTCTATTCTTATTATATTGTTTCCTTCGTTTTCGATAATATTAATAACTACATTAGTCTCAACTTTCAGTCTGTTGACTGGAAAAAAAAAATGTTAAATTTAATAGCTCGATAAGTAAATGCTAATTACTATAAACAACTTGCAATGATGTCACCCTGCATCATTTTATCTATGTGGGGTACAAAATTATTGTTACAAATTGATAAGAGTTTCTACCTGCTTTGCTAGCAATGCTTTGAAATAAATGTGTAATATTTTGCCAAACTGTAACACCACTTATTTATGAAAAAAAAAACAGTGACTTACTGTTTGTTCCACTTTTGCCAATAATATGTTTGAAGAACTTTGGATCGACAGATAGTTCAACGTATGTGAGTGTTGCGAGCAAGTTCTTGACAAAATTGTCCAGTTCCACTTGTGCACGCTCCACTTCTTCTGGAGGTCCATCAATTTTAACCTTGTCTTCAGAATGAGTAATATCAACGTGTACCTATTAAATCCAAGACATTTATTAGGTATTCTTTTATAAATAAATATGTATAGCTCAAAAACCATTTCTACCCACCTTAGAGAAATCTTGAGTTATTTTCTTGATGTTAGAGCCATTCTTGCCAATAATGTATTTATGAATCCATGTAGGAGCATCAACAGTTGCAGTCTTAACAGAGTTGGCTTTTTCGCACACTTTTGACAAAGCTGTAATAACATTTACATTACTTTTAATAAATTATCTATTATTCACTTAGATTATTAATTATAGTAAATCAAACTTTTTCTACTATAAATAATAATCTTCGCAGATTATTATATTGCAAACATTAAAATCGGTGCAATAGTTTCCATTGCCATTTCAAGTTAATTACCCATTCCAATTTTGTTATGAGGGCCATGCAGAGTGATAGTTCCAGTGGGAGAATCAGGCGGAGGCATTTCCACCGACACTCCCGTCTCCTTTAATATTTCCTGAATCGTAGTACCGCGGGCGCCGATAACGTATTTGTGCTGAGATTTAGGAACCTCTACACGTACAGTTGAACACTTCTTTGCCTATAAATTATAATTATATACATTGAGTGGGTATAGGAAAAACTCTAGATTACTTAAATTTTTAATTGTAAATTAGAGGCAATTACCTCATGGAAAGCAACTACCGTCGCCGTTAAACAATCGCAACATCACAAGATGTGCAAGTGCTTTGCTGTCTTTTTAAATGGGATTACATCTCATCTTGACGGTTTAAATTTATGTGCACACCCAATCCGCAGCAAGCATGCGCCACAGCATTGTTCATTAATATTTTTGAGCCTTATCTAGCAGAGGTCCCATTTTTGAATAACTTACCATTTCCTCGTGAATTTGCACGATCTGAGCTTTAGCAGCCAAGACACCATTTTTCTCTCCAGCAATTACGATTTCGTCGCTCTGTGTAGAAGCTGGCGGTATATGGATTCGGGCGCCAGTTTCGGCACTGAGAGCCGCCACACGTTCACCAAACGGTCCTTGTATGAATGGGTGATAAATCTTGGGGACTGTTACACGTTCCAAAGCCTTGCGCGACTGTATTAGAAAATAACAAACAGCTTTTAAAGTACATTCAAAATATTCTAGAAATAGAATTTCTAAAGACGAAAATAGATGTAGTAGATAAGGTAGGTAGATTTTTAGAAGACAGGTCTTAGAGGATAGGTAGAACACTAAAAGTAATGAGATTCTGCTGTAATCATTCCATAGACACTATGTAAAGATATGACATGTGCATTTATACAAGTAACCCTTTACATTAGCAAAAACTATTATTAATAAATAATATTTAGGAGAGTAAATAACTTACCTGTTCTTCAGAACAAACACGGATCTCATGTTCAGCTTTTTCAATGCCCTCCTTGGTACCGGTAATGGTAATAACTTCACTACTGTCAGCTATGTTTGGAACACTGATCTTAGTAGCAGTAAGTTTTTCCAATTCCTTTAATTTCTGACCTTGTTTTCCCAAAATCCAACGGAAATGTTCCTTAGGTATATTGATTTGCTTACTTGCCTAAAACAATTAATTTTAAAAATATTATGCACAAGATTACAATAAAGTAGAGATAATATATTAGGACAAAAGACAAACCTGTTGTTGGAAATGAGAAAGAATAAGGCGCCTAGCATCAAGCACAGCACTATTCTTGCCAGTTATCAAAAACGTTAAGCTTCCATCTTTGCCAGTTGAAATCTCAATGTGGGCTCCTGTTTCCTTGGTAATAGACTGACAGGTCCTCAGTGACTCTCCCTCACCAAAGGTATTAGCATTGTCCAGTTTTCTCTCTTCATATGGCACATGGAAAACCTATTAAAACCCAATATGTTCATCACAAAAATGTAATAATATATTTTTTAATTGGCCTTTGGAATACTTTAATAACAAATTAAACTAAATATGACAGCTTTTAATTGATAAACTTTGCATTTAAATAAGAATATACAAGAATAATTGATTAATCATTGATGAGCTTACCTGAGTATGCAGAGAGGATCCAACACGCATTTTATTAGTAACTTGTTGGATGTTACGTTGCACAGGTGGCTGGGAGTGAGGTAGGGCCGGAAACAGGTCATCGTAGGCAAACGAGTTGCTATTATCGTAAGCCACATTGTTCATCTCTTCAGTATGCACGGGTATTTCAGAGTGTACAGGGATCATATCGCCAACCATCATGGATTGCTGATGCATCATTTTCGTCTCCTTTTGCAGTCCTTGTCCGCGCCAAGTCGTTACAGTACTAAAATGCGTAAAAATAAGAGGTACACATTTTTAATTTACAAGAACCAACACTTGTTTAAACATGGTATTAACAATTTTCACTAATTATTTACTTTAAACACTTATGTATTACACATAAGTGTCATGCTAATTCAAGGTTATTTCTTTTAAAGAAAAATTAAAGTAACACCTATAATAATCATATAAATGTTATATCAGAGGTGACAAAATTTACATAGGTCAAGTTTAAAGGTCAATGTAAAGTGTAGTATGAATTCAATGTTTTACAGAATGTTTTAAATTGATAAAATTGTTTTTTTGATAAGGGAGAAATTATATGTACATATTAAATCAATTTCTAGGCACACTGTCAGTGTGGACATACTATAAAATATTGTTGCAACTGTTTCTTCAGTTCATGTTTGAACAGGGAGAGAAAATAAACAACCATAATTATGAGTAGGAAAAGGTTATTCTCAATTTTTTGACAATGATGTATTCGTTATTTAAAATGATGTTTTCATAAAAAAAAACATGTCTAACTCAAAAAGTTTTGTTTATATTAATACAAAAATTAATTACTGATTCTGACCTCTCAAATCTATACACATATTTATCACAGATTACATACTAAATTTTAATCAGCTGTTATCAAAAATATCATTATTCTACATCAATTGATAGCAATATTATTAATTTTATGTTAATCATACATAAATTGTAAGAAGATAAGATTCTTCTAATTACCATTTCTTCTATATAATAGTCTGTCCCATGATGTAAAAAAATTTCGAAACTAATAGATTAGTTGTTAACAAAGAGTGGTTTATTCTAAAGATAATTACAATTTTTTATGGCATTTTTTATTGATTTGCCATCAGCAATATGATGCCATAATAAATGATTTCAGCCGGTTACAATTTTTTTGCTTTTATGTTTTATGCATTCTGACTTGCCTGTGGCTTCACTCGCATGAATTACAATTTTCTTGTAAGTCACTTTTAGGAACATGACGTTTTTCAAGACTTTAGTCTATATTACTCTCCATCCTCTCAACTAAAATTATGCCAAAAATTTAGTTGATTGGTTGCTTTTTTGGTTTGTTGGATAGATGAACAAGCACACTCATCTATACATATAATAAAATAGTAAAATTGGCATGTCTGTACATTTAATAATACTACACAATAATCAGTAATAGAACATAAATGATCTAAAAAAGGTTGTTTTTGTTTGTCTGTTTGTACATACTAATCTGAGCAACTAATATATGACATTAATAAATCTTTTTTTGTTCCATAGCTATGAAGTCCAAGGGGGCTATTATGACCATTACAAACCTGCATGGTTCCAGGCAATTCAATGTACCGTCAACAATTGCCTTGTTTTTTTTTGTATTACAATGTCTTATTATTCTAACTTTATTTATTAATACTAGGTAGTTTGGTTGTCTATGAATGGATTTTAAACATGTTGGAAACATTAGGAAACATTAAACTTCATGTATTTGGTGTCATGTGACTGCTGACTGGCTGAAACTTGGAGGTCATAATAAACCCCCAGGGAACATATAGCATACTTTTTATCTCAGGAAAATGTACAGTTTCAGCATGATATACAAATTTTAGCTCAACAAAGTCACAGGCATCAACTAGTTTATAATATTAGTATCTTCATCAACATTTCAAATATGTATTTTTAGCCATCATTAATTTGGGATATTGTCTCTCTTCCTTTCTTTACTTAAAACATTAGTATAATAGGAATCATATTAAAACGATAAAATACAAAGTGTTATTAAGATAACCTTTTCATTTAAAGATTTTAGATTAAGGTAATGTTATTCTATTTCATATAGTTTGTCTTTTTTTGACGAAAAAAAAAGAACAAGCAAATTATAGCTATATACTCAATGTATGAAAACATTTATTGTGATGTAGCTAGAAAGTTAACCCACTGAAACTTTTTTCTGATTTAGCTAATTTCTTATGATAATGCGATAATTGGGAAATCATACTGTTCAAATTTTAAATTGCATTATCAAGTTTATTTTACGCCGAGTAGCATCTAGGATTTTGATAGTACGTGTCACCTTTTCCAACACATTTGACGTGGAACATGTCGAGGATAATTTTTTTCTTTTCTTACCTTATGTACTGTAGCAAATCAACCTGGATATCTATCTTTAAGACGCCACGGTCGACTTTTCTGTTTCCTATAGAAAATATACAGTTAAAACTACTTAAATTTACACAAAAAACAAAATAAGTTTCATGAGCACACGTACCCAGTGCTGCCGTGAGCGACGAGGATGTGACAGATGCTGTCAGCTGTGACAGATAAATGAAACGTCAAACAACGTTTAACTTTCACAGAGTATATATTTTGTAAAGATAAAATATTTAGTTATTTTTTTCTAGAGACGACGGTGCAGTGCAGTGTGATCACAGTGTTCTCTACGAAGACCGAACCCAAAATTATTGTAGCAAATTAAAAAGCTGTGTCGGCAGTCGCCACCCAAGGTTATTTGCACCATAATATAGGCTGTCCACTTTCGAACTCAGGCTCGCTGTGTCTCGGCTTGAGTGTACAGTCCCCATAAGGTCATGGTCTATAGACCATCAACTAGAATTTTTAAGGTCTAATTGAAAAAAAAAAAGATCGTGTCTATGGTACAAAAGAAAATGGAGATTGTTGGTGTGGTTCATGTTTAGATCATTTTGGCGTTGAATATTTACTTTTAGAAATAATAAGGTCACGTACTATTTCGATTTTCGTGCTAATGACTCAAAATGGATAAAAAAATGGATAAAATACCAAGGACACACGAAGGTAACGTCATAGTAATAAGTGTTGTTTTCAAAAATTTACTGCGATTGTTGAGCTCCGAGTTGGATGCGTTCTAGATTTGTTACACTTAATTTAAAGAAGATAAATCTTAGGCAAGCATAAATAATATCTAAAAAATCAGGCTATTACAAGTACTATAGGCACTTCATACCGTAATTAAGGTAACGGCTTGGAATAGCAACTAACCTAAATGCTAATAATGTTTTATTGGTTTCAGCAATTGAAGCCCAAATAAGAGAAATACAATCCAAAAAGAACGAACTTCCTGAAAATGGTTCTGGTAAAGGAGTATCTTTAGGAGAAACATACTATGATTCTGATATCTATGATAGTACTGGACAAGGTGGCAAATCTAGGTATGATGGCTATGTAACATCAATTGCTGCCAATGATGAGGTTGAAGACGAGGATGTTGAAAATGTGTCAATAAATCAAAAGAGGCCGGGCTACACTGCTCCAGCGTCCTTATTAAATGATATCGCACAGGTAAGATTTTTTGGTAATTTTTTTATACCTAATGTGTACATTTGTTTAAATTGAACTGTTTTCAAACAATAAAATGTTGAAACAGCATAAAGACATCTATGAAATAAGCTTAAAAGCATTTTATGTTAAGTAGGTTTGCCATGTAGAGGAATAATTTATTTAAGTTTCTTTTATGTAAATAAAGACTTGAAACTGATTGACAAAATAATTTCAATTGTGATGTAAATTATATTATTGTTAAATACAATAGCTAGATGATGATATTGGTAAGCAATGAAGTGCTCAAATATAAGGGTAAAAATGCATAATGTATAAAAATATATAGTATAAAAATGTAAGTCATTTGCTTTATCCACTTACATTTTCAGCTGTAATCATAAGTTTATAAAACTTATGATTACAGCTAAGCTAAGTTAAAAAAAAGTGTTTTACTAATGAAATAGCAGAATTTTTATGACAATAATTACATTAAACAAGCTTAGTGTTGTGTATTTCAGATTGTTTAAATGTTTTATATATCTTGCATTTTGAAATTGTAGAGTGACAAAGACTATGACCCATTTGCTGATAAAAGAAGACCAACTATAGCTGACAGAGAAGATGAGTACCGTCAAAAAAGGAGAAGGATGATCATATCCCCTGAACGTTCAGATCCATTTGCAGAAGGTATGAGTTTACTTGTAAATGGGGAAACATAATTGTATTGTATTTTTTGCTTCATTTGTGAGTTTCATGATTTGTCAATAATGGCTGGCTGGGCTTAATATAATCAAATGTATATACATACAATAAAATATTATTTACTTATACTTTGACACACTCAGGTGGAAAAACACCAGATGTTGGATCAAGGACTTACACAGAAATTATGAAAGAACAATATCTTCGAGCTGAAGAAACTGAGGTAAGATTTTTGATCTAGTAAATCTATATATTAAAAATATGCTTAAAATGCCTATGAAATGTCATACTTTTCATTTTTTGGTTTTAGTTAAGGAAGAAGTTATTAGAGAGGGCAAGAGAAGGAACTCTAAAGCCAGTGGCTCAGTCAAATGGGGAAGCAGCAAAACCAGCAGCATCGAAACGCAAAGGTCGCTGGGATCAAAGTTCTGATGAAACTCCAACTGTGAAGAAACCTATTTTATCTGTTTCTACTTCTGCTACTCCCAGCTCTCAAGCTACTCCATCTTGGGAAAATGAGGTATTTATTACTTATGAATTGGTGTTGAATGTTATGTTAGGTTTAATAACTTGTTAATGAAATAAATATATAGCTTATTCATTAAGCTATTTACAAAATAATGTATTTGTAGTGAAGCAGTTTTGTAGTAAGACAATTTTGTTAGAATATGTCCTAGTTACAAAATGATTTAATGTATAAAGATTTCTTTACAAATATTTTAAGTATATTCAGATTTACTCCTTTGTCTTTAATATCCTACATACATGTAATAATAATAGTTAATGTTTATTTTTATCAGAGATGATAGGCCCTTTCTAGTTTGGGGCAAAATGGATATTATGTTAACCACTTACATATCCATTTTGTCACTTTTTTGAAAGGGTATTAAATAGCGAAATAGTATTTTCTTTTCAACAATACTTTTATTAATAAAGTTACAAAATTATTTTATAATTAACCATATTTCAATGAAATAAAGTTTTTATTTAATAGATATTAAACAAAACTATTTTTATTAATAATTAATTTACGATTATTTAAGTTGGTTGCCTTAATGAAAAATCAAGAAAAAACTACAAGTCAAACATATAGACATTTTTATGTTACATATTGTTAATTTTTAAGTATAATTACAAGGATGTTTTTTGATCCTATAAAAAATCATTGTGATGTGATTAAATGTATTTAATTATCATAGCGTGGTGCTTGGGAAGAAACCCCTGGTGGCGGCGGTCGCGGGGGCGAGACCCCAGGCGCGACGCCCTCGGCCCGCGTGTGGGACGCAACTCCTGCGCATCTCACGCCCGGTCATGCCACGCCCGGCCGCGAGACGCCCGCTCACCATGCTTCACGCCGCAACCGCTGGGATGAAACGCCTAAAACAGATAGAGGTTAGGGTAAAAGCATTTTAATTTTTTTTTATTCATTTAAAGGTACTTGGTTGAAGAAATTTACTATAAGAATATTATATATAACAAATGCACATTGCGTTAATTTTTTATGTCTAAATTTTATATATTTTTATTGTGCAGAGACACCTGGTCATGCCAGTGGATGGGCAGAAACTCCGCGAACGGATCGCGGCGCAGGCGTTGATACCATTCAAGAGACTCCCACCCCAGGAACTAAGCGACGGTCGCGATGGGACGAGACACCTGGCGCCACGCCCGCTGCTGCCACACCCACTCCCTCACATGCCACACCCTCCCACGCCACACCATCACACGCCACGCCCTCACACGCCACTCCCACGCCTCATACCCCAATATTTACACCAGGAGGAGTAAGTTCAAATTTTATTCGCTTATATTAAATTATGAAATATGAATCGTAAAAGTTGGGTTAATGAGATCTCGTTTATAATTAAAAAAATAATATTCCAAATAAAAAAATATATTTTTAATGTCCACTATAATTTCATGTTATACTTTTTTCCAGTCGACTCCTGTGGGTGTGAAAGCTATGGCTATGGCCACTCCTACTCCTGGTCATATTGCAGCCATGACACCTGAGCAACTTCAAGCCTACCGCTGGGAAAAAGAAATAGATGAAAGAAACAGACCATTTACAGATGAAGAACTGGATGCCATGTTCCCAGCCGGGTACAAGGTTTTGCCTCCTCCAGCCGGTAAGTTCAGCCTTATTTTGATAACACTGCAATAATATTTTTAATTTGATCAGATTTTGGAAAAATAAGAATTGGTGATCAAATAGTAACCACTCACCACTTTAGTTTCAGGACACATGTATTAAATGAGACCGTCAATATACAACGAAAGGGAGTCAACAAAAATTATTACTTTACATACATGTGATTCAATATAAATTACTCAAAAAGTACAAAAATTTTAATGACAAATTTTTCTTTCAGATGAATCTTGAAGTTTTTCGTTCACGCTGTTGAGTAGAATCCCGATTGCGTTCTTAACATCGTCATGACAAACTCAACATTAAATTGTGTGCTCTATATGGATTGCTTGCAGAAAATACATTTTTTTAATACAAAAACACTAAACATTCCTAAATCAACTGCAGAGCTGAGTATCGGGAACCAAATTAAGACACCTCATTTACTTATCAAAAACAGCACTCGTCGCCACATACATTATTAAATTCAACAAAACTCCCAATTGGGAAAAGCAATCTGTATATCACATACATAGTTCTAATTTCCGTTATCTGACCATTTCCGTTGTTGCCCAGGTTATGTTCCTATTCGGACACCGGCTAGAAAGCTGACCGCGACGCCCACGCCTTTGGCTGGTACCCCAATCGGCTTTTTCATGCAGCAGGAGGAAGTGGGAGGGTCCGCGGCAGCGGCAGCGCGCCTGCTCGACCCGCAGCCCAAGGGTAGCCAGCAACTGCCATTCATGAAGCCCGAGGACGCTCAGTATTTTGACAAACTGCTCATTGACGTGGACGAGGAGACGCTGTCCCCTGAAGAGCTCAAGGAGAGGAAGATTATGAAGCTGCTGCTCAAAATAAAAGTATGTTGTCCTATTGGTGCAGATTTTAGAGCGACAGTGTTGCCTTTTGGCACAGCCGCATCATCTTATTTCTTCATTCATAAAGATGTTACATTTTAAGTTGTCTCTAAATACATTTTTTTACACAGAACGGTACACCTCCCATGTGTAAAGCGGCGTTGCGTCAGATAACGGATAAAGCGCGGGACTTCGGCGCCGGTCCTTTGTTCAATCAGATTTTGCCTCTACTCATGAGTCCCACGCTAGAAGATCAAGAAAGACATCTGCTGGTGAAAGTCATAGACAGAATCCTTTACAAACTTGACGATTTAGTGCGCCCTTATGTACACAAAGTAAGTTTTTAAAAATTTTTTAAAACAATCGAAACATATGTGCTCAAACTTAAATACTTAGTCACTTGGCAGAAATTAATATTTTCAATCTTAAACAGGCTTCGGTGATAAAATAAATTGCTTACAAATCTCGTAATATACTTCTTTTATGCACAGTTTCCTGTTTTCAGATTCTTGTAGTTATTGAACCTCTTCTTATCGATGAAGACTATTACGCTCGTGTGGAGGGTCGTGAAATTATATCGAATTTAGCTAAAGCTGCGGGATTGGCGACTATGATTTCAACTATGAGACCTGACATAGACAATATTGATGAGTATGTCCGTAACACTACAGCAAGAGCATTTGCTGTGGTAGCTTCAGCTTTAGGTAAGCTATTATTATTCTTAACAGTACTTATTACAAATTCTCACTATATTTTTTGTTATGACACTCATTTATTATTTATTTTACTTTCGTTGATTTCAGGCATTCCATCGTTGCTGCCTTTCTTAAAAGCCGTGTGTAGGTCGAAGAAATCTTGGCAAGCTCGTCACACTGGTATCAAGATTGTTCAGCAAATTGCTATTTTGATGGGATGTGCTATTCTGCCGCATCTAAAGTCACTTGTAGAAATTATTGAGCATGGTAAGCTATGATTTTATAGCATAAATCGCGATATGTAATAAAACATCGGTGCTATGCCTAAACTATAATTTAGGCGCTCTCAGTGGCGAATCTACCTTTCGAATTGGTTTAGTTTCTGATAACTATCTACTATTGGCACACATGCAACCAATGGCACGCGACATAAAATTCTGGGCACCCTATCGGTAGACAGTAGCATGTATTTTATGTCGCGTGCCATTGGTTGCATGTGTGCCAATGGGTTGCCACCCTGTGTGTTAATATCTAATGGCTATTTCAATCAAGCCAATATAATAGTTAATACAATGAAATTGACTTGCGTAGAGAGTGGCGTGGAATACCAATATTATTTTAAAATGTGCTTAAATCTTGCATGTTTTTAATAAATAAAACGCTACGCACACTACAATATTTTGACATATCACAATATTCCTACACAAAATACTCTTTTGTTTATAGTTCACTTTGCCTTTTTTAATAACTAGTTTAGTAGGCCTGGTAACGAGATCTTAAAGCCAATTTGAAATCTTTGATAGATTATGGTTTTTATAGTTTCTATAAAGCTTGTTATTTTTAAAGGTCGAATTTCGACCGTAGGGTGACCTCTAGTCTAATGGCTATTTGAATCAAGTCAATATAATGACTTATGGTTTAATTTTTTAAACAGGTCTCGTAGATGAACAGCAGAAAGTGCGAACAATTACCGCGCTGGCGAGTGCCGCTCTCGCAGAGGCAGCCACACCATACGGTATCGAGTCCTTCGACTCCGTACTCAAACCGCTATGGAAGGGTATCCGAACCCACCGTGGTAAAGGTCTGGCTGCCTTCCTTAAAGCCATCGGGTACCTCATCCCGCTCATGGACGCCGAATACGCCAACTACTATACCAGAGAAGTGATGCTCATCCTCATTCGTGAGTTCCAGTCGCCCGACGAAGAAATGAAGAAAATTGTGTTGAAGGTATTTTTAGATGTGACAGTTTAAGAATGGCCTTTTAAATAGCACTTTATCGGTGCATTTTTTTATAGGTTACTGAAAAATAATTCATTTACCCAAGATTAAAAATATCCTATGTGCGACTCGAGTATGTTCATAACAATTTTTAGTCAAATCGGTTTAGCGGTTTTAGCGTGAAGAGGTAATAACAGGCAGACACACCTTTAGATTTATTTATATTATAAGTATAGATAGAAGTTTTTAGAATTAAGGTCTTAAACATCAATAATTTGTACAACCTTTGCAAATGTGTGTGTAGAATAATAACTGTTAATTTTCGTATCTCAGGTAGTTAAACAGTGTTGCGGAACTGATGGCGTGGAGGCTCAATACATTATGGACGAGATTTTGCCACATTTCTTCAAACACTTCTGGAACCATCGCATGGCGTTGGATCGTCGTAACTACAGACAGCTGGTTGATACTACAGTAGAAATAGCCAATAAGGTAAGCGACATAATATCTTATTAAATTAAAGTGTATGATGTTATAAACCTTTCCAATGATATGTATGTATATAATGAATATTTTGTCTTTCATTTCATGTCATATATTACTAGAGTAATGTTTGAATAAATGCGTTAGAACGCTAATCTACAAAGGTTACAAATTTTACTTAAATTATTGATTTTCTTATAAGGTTGGAGCTTCGGAAATAATTAACAGGATTGTAGATGATCTCAAAGATGACAATGAACAATACAGAAAAATGGTGATGGAGTCCATTGAGAAAATTCTAGCCAACCTTGGGGCTGCAGATATTGACTCAAAGCTAGAAGAGGCTCTTATAGATGGTATACTTTATGCATTCCAAGAACAGACTACAGAGGTAACTCCAGTTTCATAATAACTTATTTATATATAAGTACCCATAAATAAATGCTATATTATTATTTTCGCAACTTTAGATTTATTTTAAGATTATTTTATATTGACAACTGTATTTCAGGATGTTGTTATGTTGAATGGTTTCGGCACTATAGTGAATCAGTTAGGCAAACGCGTGAAGCCATATCTGCCGCAGATTTGCGGTATAATTTTGTGGCGAATGAATAACAAGTCGGCTAAGGTGCGACAACAGGCCGCCGATTTGATATCGCGTATTGCTGTGGTTATGAAAACCTGTCAAGAGGTAAAGTAGTTTTTTAAAAAAAGATTTTTTTTTATATACAAGGTGTAACAAAGATAAAAATTAAATATATTTTATATACTTTAACAGGAAAAACTAATGGGACATCTCGGTGTAGTGCTTTATGAGTACCTAGGAGAGGAGTACCCCGAAGTGTTGGGTTCAATATTGGGCGCACTTAAGGCTATTGTTAACGTCATCGGTATGACGAAAATGACGCCTCCCATAAAAGATCTGTTACCTCGTTTGACCCCAATATTGAAAAACAGGTAAGATCAAACTGGAAAAATAATCGTTTTAGATAAGAGCTTACAAATAATTTGCTTCAAATTGTAATTTAAATGTAAAAAATTATCTACTAAATCGTAAATTCAAAGGAATTTTGACCTATTATATTTATATTTTCATGAATTCCATATTGTTGCAGCACCATAGTTTTACTATGGGTCAACGCGTCAGCAAGCTGTTTTCTTATTTAAGTCTTTAAAGCAAATTTTACTAATCAAATATTTGTGAATTCGTAATGATTGCAGACATGAGAAAGTGCAAGAGAATTGCATTGACCTAGTGGGTCGTATTGCAGACAGAGGGCCCGAGTTTGTGTCGGCTCGCGAGTGGATGAGGATTTGCTTTGAGCTGCTCGAGTTGTTGAAGGCGCATAAAAAGGCGATCCGACGAGCAACCGTCAACACTTTCGGTTACATCGCCAAAGCCATAGGACCCCACGATGTGCTCGCCACACTACTTAACAATCTCAAAGTACAGGAGAGACAGAACAGGTATTTATAGACACATACAAATCATTTAGCCTTCAATTTTTTATTTACTTCTGCAGCAGCAACTTTATAAAATCAAAATATAGTTCGTATTTTTTTTTTTTGGGTTATAATTTCACATATCATATGCACAGTTACACAAATCTGGATTTATTTTGCCTCAAATATAAACTACAGGGAAGATTTTAGCCTGCTTGTTATTGCAGGAAAATGCACATCTTTGCAATTATGTAGGCATGACTGCTTATATTGTTATTAATGATATACACACTGGGTAATTGTCAGTTAAATAACCATAACTTCTTTTCAATGTTTACAGGGTATGCACCACAGTAGCAATAGCTATTGTCGCCGAAACATGTTCCCCATTCACAGTATTACCGGCTCTGATGAACGAGTATAGAGTGCCTGAGTTAAATGTACAGAATGGTGTACTCAAGTCATTATCCTTCTTGTTTGAATATATTGGTGAAATGGGAAAAGATTACATTTACGCCGTGTGCCCCTTGTTAGAAGACGCACTTATGGACAGGTTTGTTACAACACAATATTATAAAAATCTACTCAATATATTTAGCAATTTAGCAATGAATGAAATTAACGTGAAAATTTTACAAGTAATGGATCTGGATCTAATACTTACTAATTACTATTGCTTAGTTAATTAGTAATGACAGGTGTACTTGCAACATTACCACATATTCAGTTCTATATATTTACTTCCACAGTACATATGTATTAATAATAATGCTAAGTATTTGAGGGACTAGTGTTACGAGTTATTTTATACGGCACCCGTGTCCGCATTAGTAGCTTTTAATACCCGCGAAATGCAAAACGGCATTTTTTTATCCCCCGTAATAAACAGGGGTGTTATAAATTTGACGTGTCATCATAGCTCCCGAACGAATGAAGCGATTTCAATTAAGATTTTTTTTCGTAATACAGGTAGCTATAACGTACGAATGTTATTAGTGATGTTTGATGAAAATCTTGACACGTGTGAAAAAAATTTGGGCGGGAAAGTGGGAAAGAGTAACCGAAAACTTGCAAATAAATTTGTCGGTGATTATTTTAATATTTTTAGATTAAAGTTTATTAAACTGTATTGCAGAGATCTGGTGCATCGTCAGACGGCGTGCGCGGCGATCAAGCACATGGCGCTGGGCGTTTACGGGTTCGGGTGCGAAGACGCGCTCGTCCACCTGCTGAACCACGTATGGCCGAACATATTCGAGACATCGCCGCATCTCGTCCAAGCGTTTATGGACGCCGTAGAGGGCATGAGAGTCGCGCTCGGACCTATCAAAATACTGCAATATGCCTTGCAGGTAGATCATTGATAGCCATAATATGGGTGTCCCTAGAATTTATAATGGGATTTTGATGATACATTTTAGAAGTTAATGTTTTTGATTCTACATTTCAAACTATAATATTGTAAATGATAATGAACTGGTTTGGCTGAAAATTGGTATATGGTAACTTTGAGCCACGGGAAGGACCTAGGATACTCATCCCGAAAAAATGCAGACGCAACGGAGTTTTAGACATTATCGGAGTTTTAGACATAAACGTTAAAAAAAAGCATGTAAAACTTACATTCTTTTTTTAACGCGACAAAAGGCATCAACTTGGATTTGTATTGAACGATTTATTTTGACATGAAATTTCGTTTTAAATAGTCATGCTTCTTACACTAAAGTATTTCGCCAATTACAAAACACTGTTTTTTAAGAAGGTATTATGAGTTACAAAAAAAAACAACTAAATGTGAAATTAACATTTTTCTAGGGTCTATTCCATCCGGCGAGGAAAGTCCGTGACGTGTACTGGAAGATCTACAATACGTTGTACATCGGCGGACAGGACGCACTGGTGGCCGGCTACCCGCGAATACAGAACGATCCTAACAATCACTTCATAAGATACGAGCTAGATTATTTGTTGTAATAATTATAAGTCATTTCGTCGCTATACCAGTACACTTGCAGTTTTCGATTATTTAATACACTCACCCCCCTTACTAATAAACATCTTGTACTGGGAATACATGGTTTGCTCTTTTTGTTTTGTCTGGCATATTGGCTATGTCAGTCTGTTTATTGAAAATGTCAGTTGACAGATTGGCAGCGGATCTTGACTAACCCACTGCAATATATCTATTAGTAAGCAAATGAATAGTTAATTACTCTCCGATATCTTCTTGTGTACATGACTTTTTTCACAACAAGATATTTAAATAAAAAAAATGAATAAATACCATATCCCTATTTATTTATATATTTTTTATTTAAATATCTTTGACAAATAGTTGATATGTGGAGTCTGAAAAAATATTGATGAACATTACCACAACTAAATATATACAGTAAATACTCTTAATACAGAGACAGTTTAATGTGAGAATGCATAATTGTTCCCATCATAAAATATAAAAACAATATGACTAATTTGAAGATTGTTTGCTGTAAATATTTATTTTATGTTGCGTTTTATTTTTCATGTAAGTCTTAAATACAGTACTATTATTTTTTACTGAACTGATTAGAAACCTCTGGACATTTAGAAATGTAACAAAAATTAATGCAAAACCTGAATGTAGAGTAGAAATATAAGCTTTTGCGTTAAAACATTAATTTTAGTTTGATTTGAAAACTTTATTATAGAATTATAGCGTAAAGAAAAAAAACTTACAGATTTTATTAATATATTTGAAGCTAATATCCTTGGTACATACAATATTAATATAAAGGACCACCTAAGTAAATACACAAAGGAACTAAATTTATAAACATGACTAGATTATTATCTCTAAACATTAAACATACATTTTAAAGTAGAACAAATTAAATTCGTAACAATTTGGTTTATAGCCAAAAAATATTTCATTTAAAGTCTATACGTAAATTTTGGAAAATGATATATCAAAATGGAATGTTGAGACCCTTAAGATTTTTTACTTTGTGCCACCAGCAATCATAATTTAGAGGTAATTTAATTCTTGTATTAAGCGGTAATATTACGCACAAAACTGAGGTTGAATTGGGGTTCAATGTTTCGTTAAAGTTTTTTAAAAACATATTAAAGCGTGTTTTTCGGAATGTTTCACATCACAATAATTATTTTGATAACTTAGAATAGTATGTTAATACAATTTTTAAAGAGCAAAAAGGAAGAATCGTTTTTAAAATGAATAATATAGTTTTTCAAAAGATATTTTGACATATTATTATTACTGTTTTCTTGGAATAATTTTTCACAATTTTAATGTACTTACATCTAAAACATAAATAAGGCTTAACGAAAAATGAGCATTTGGAATAGTTAATTCTTAGCAATAGAAGATAGACATGATAAGATTCCTTATTCCTCTCTTTTTTAAGATACTCTTTGTTAGCATTAGCTCTCTGACTTTTAGAGGTTTAATTTTCCTCTATTTATTTAAATTATATCTAGTCTCTGATGTTTACTACTAATTGGCATCTTTACAACATGCACCTAGTTTGCCATCAGGACACGATAGCATACTATAATATAATGACATGTAGACCGTAGAGCTTTTGACGCCATATTGGATTTTAAATCGGTAACTTTCATAGACATACTCTGATAAATTAAAATAAAATACATAAAAAATACTTAGGTTAAGGCCAAAGCCTTATAAAATAATGAATTGTTTACATTAACCCAACACTAGCGGCCATACGACGGGAGGCCAGCGCTGGCTTCATATGAGCCTTGTCTAAACAGCACAGGCTTACTTTGTAAAACTTTATACAGGCTCAATACCAAGCCATCGCATGCATGTCGAATTGACCGCCAGCGTTAGCAAATAAACTATGCATTATGCCTCTTGAGCGCTGTCTTAAGATAGTACATGTCTACGCATAGACAAATATTGGCCTGCAAAACTGGTGTATGAGCACACAGAGAATTAAGAGCTATTTCCACTCGACTTAATTCAGCCGTCTAGTTAGAATCCTAATAAGATGGCTAGTTTTGTTTTCTTCTGATTTAGAATTGCTAAATGCAATTCCACTATTCAACAGAATCTATTTAGACGTTTGAGTTCAGTCCAATGGAAGAAGCTTTTTAGGAGCAAGCCCTAGCGGTGACGTGTGCGAGTGCGGCAGCGAGGACCGGTTGCCAAGTAACGCCGTGCGGGCGCGACGCCGTCACGCCGAGCCGCCGCACTAGCGTGCCGTCCGCACGCACCGCCCATACGCAACCGCCCATCGCTGACACCTGCTTCAGGCTCTCGCAGTCTAAAATAGATTGAATGATGTTAATATTATGTGAATTCTGATAGAGAAACATTGGCTTTGACGTCATTAACGTTCTATGTAAGAAAAAAAATCAAAACTTGCTTTTGATACTTCACTACTTTGATAACTTGCATCTTTTAAGCTGTTTGAACACGGTAGCAATAATATATTAGTTTGTAATTTTACGCGTGAATCTCGAAAGCTGCTGGGTCGAATTGAAAAATTATTTTTGTATTGAGTAGTCCTAGAATATTATAATCCATTTGATATCATGCTGTGACCAATGGGGGTCGAGAAGCAGAGCAAAATGTGGAATAAACGAAAAAAAATTGTGAACGGTAATTACTACTAATAAATAAAATACTATTACCGATTTTAATTATATTTGGCAAAACTATTTATGCTTTTTAGTAGTACAGTTAGTAGAAGTACGGTTTGCTTGAGGATAAAATACGTAAAATGACTGGTCGTTTTGCCATTAGCATTACGCCGTTTTTCCATCACAGGCCGTCATCGTCAACGAGATTATTTTGGACCGATAAATGAAACTTTATAATCTAGGCTATAAGTTTCATTTCCTAGCGGCATTACTGTACCGTCTATGTCGTCGCCGATCTCTAGTGGCCTATAGCAAAATGGAACTTAAAGTCAATGTCATAAAGTCGAATTTTATCCGTCTGAAATAATTTCGTTGACGGTGTCGACGTGCTATGGACAAACGGCATTAGAACAGCGAAAAGCAAACGGTCGTTTGACGCATGGGTTCAGTCAGCCTCTTTTTCTGTGTCCAAGCAGCTTAATTTGAAACTGCCTAGCTATTGTTTCATTTTCAGCCAATGATTTAAGTGCATAAATATTACTACCGACTTACCGACTTCAAAGTTATAAAGATTGATTACGGTAAATATTGATGCTTAGTCCTTAGGCCAATCCTTATAAGGTACTAACAGAGAAAAAGAATTATTTACTATTTTTCAGTTCATCTATAATTTTTTGTTGGTGTGGAAGTCGTTTTTTATTTTTTGTTAAAAATTAATTTATTTTCCTTTTTAGTTAATAACATAGTCAGCCGTTGTTAATTCTATCTAAGTGTGTATATTCCTATCCCTCAATTGATTTTCCTGTTTATAAGAGCGTTCGTGGCCTAGTGGGTAAGACCTTTGGTTCGCACTCGAAAGGATGCAGGTTCGAACCCCGGTGGAGGCGTATACCAATGAGACATTTTCCAATCTCAAGTACACAATACGGATGCTCATTGCCGTGGGAGAGCCATGCTTCGGCACGGATGGGCCGGCTCGACCGGAGTGATACCATGGCCTCACAGAAAACTGGCGTGAAACGGCGCTGTGCTGTTTCTTGTAGTGAGTGAGTTTTCCGGTGACTAACTAACTAACCTAACCCAACTTCCCTAATCTCTTATCCCTTTGCCTATTCCCTAATATAAAAGGCCGGCAACGCACTTGCGACTCTTCAGATGTAGCGAGTGTGCATGGGCGACGACAGTTACTATCCATCAGGTAACCCGTCTGCTCGCATGTCCCAAATATCATATTAAAAAAATCCACTTTCGAAAATAGGGTACCAAATTTTAAAAAAACCTTTAAAACAATAATTTTATTTCAATTAAAAAACAGATGGCGAAAAATTAATCTTAAACGCTCGTTTTGATGTAAAACACCATGGGTAGTACCGCAATTATACGGTACAAATGTAACGGTGCGTAGCATCGGTATAGTGATAATTATGATGATGATGATTATTGCCGAATTTCGTGAAGTGACATTTCGTGATGATTATTGACGAATTTCGTGAAGTGGTTATAGTTGTAAATAAAAAAAAAAAAAAGGCTGGAATCCCCGAATCGCTATCTATAAGGATTCAATATTTTTTTATAGCACCTTCGGAACAAGGGTATACATTTGTTCAATTTCTTACTTTTTGGTACCTGGAATACTTTAGAAAAAGTGAAAATCACTATATGTTTCCGTATACATATCGAAGAGTCCCCTCGATTACTCCTTGATCATCAGATGACCACTTTTGTAAAAGTAGGACCAAACTACAGCTATACCCTATACAACAACGAAAAAAAATTCAAAATCGGTCGACAAACGGTGGAGTAATGTGTGGTCAAATATAAAATTAAGAGCATATATACGGTCGAATTGAGAAACCTCCTCTTTTTTTCAAAGTCGGTTAAAAAATACATCAAAGCTTTTTGACACAAACAATTCAAACTAAACTGTATTGTAAAGACGTAGGCCGGCAACAAACGAACGTGTTCCATATAAGTTTCCTTTTCGTTTACCGCATTCGGTGTGTTAAAGCGGATTTTGTTTCGTACGGGGGAAAAGTGAATATCTGTGTTAGCTAATGTTTTTTCTTCTGATTCAATGATTCTGATGAACCAACCTTAAAAGCTACAGTTAATAATTACCTGTCAAATACTTCCATTGTTTTCCCTCTTGGTATTCTTTTGATACCTCTGTTCGGACAGCGAGGAGGCCATTTGAGAGTAACACCCAAGCAGAGTTCATCGTAAGCGTCACCGACTTGCTTCCAACGGTGGATTTATGCGTATATGCTATTGGGTATTTTGGTGCTTCGATCAATTTCCAGCTCAAACCACCGGGGTTCTCTTGGGTAATGCCTTCTCGATAATAAAGCTCTCCCTTACGCCCGACTGCCCATATTACATTGTCGCAAGTACTTATGGCTACTAGTGGATGTGGGCTGTTGACATGTTCCCAGTGGACTCCCTGTAATCACATTATAGTATATTTCTCATCTCTGCGGCTGTATGAAATTATTTTTTTATGTAAGACTGGAAGCATAAAGGTAGGCATTTACAAGAGGTCCCGCATTGGCTTGGCATGCGACGTTGTCCCGCCTGCGAATTTCGGTACATTTGGATTTCCATCGTATCGAGCTGATCCATTTGGACGGACATTGTTTTCACATTGGCGACCTGTGCGGCGCAGTGGTTGAGCGTTTTGGTAGCTCACGACGGGGGACGCGGGTTCGCATCCCGCCGACGGAACAAAAGTTTTTCAATGTTCCTGGGCTAATAATGTATATTAAATATGTGTATTATATAATGAAAATCTTAAATATGTGTATAGTATAAAAGTATTAAATATATTTCCGTTGTCTGGTACCTGTAACACAA
>JAOTAV010000027.1:2111758-2137604 GCA_026546445.1 Cyclargus thomasi | reverse complement strand
TCAAAGTTTTAAATGCTTCTCCTGAAAAATTGCATTTTCGCAAAAGTGACGGTCTTGCACCGAGGGTGCGATATATAAAAAATGTACCTAATGTAATTTCTAAAATGTAAAGGCCTGAGGAGTCTCAAGAGTAATAATAAGAGTAAAGCGCTTACGCGTCTGTAAAGCCGTAAAGCTGTTTGAGATGCTGCTTAAGCACCAGCAGCAGCAGACAGCCGCGCGCCTGTCGCATGGCGTCACGCAGTGGGCGCGTGTTGGGCGGAAGGCGGGACACGAGCGCCGCCGCGTCCTCTTCGTCCTCCTCCTCGTCCAAACCGTCTCGCTCCTCGGTGCTCGTCTTTATTAAGCCCTGTAAGATACATTTATTTTTATGTTTTTACCTTAGAAGTCAGCGACATCTTTTAAATTTAATCGTATGTATTGAACTCGCAATAAACAATACATAATCGATTAATTGGGTTTGAAATATGTATGTTACAAAGACAAAAGTCTTTGTAACATACCCATTTAATAAATTAGATTTTTTAAAATCTATAACACTTACCTCACGAAAAAGCTGCAATAAGTTCGATCCCGACGTAGAAATAATAATATCAATGTGGTGAATTATAAAAAGTGGTTCATCTTGAACTTGATATGGAAAATAGCTTAAATTATCTGCCAGGTACAACATTTGATCTAACGGAGCATTCTGGAATGGAACAAAACTTGTTATTACACTGAGTAATATTTAGAAAATGTAAAATAATACAGAATTAAAAAAGCAAATGATATGAAGGTAATGTTAAATTGGTTATTTTTAAAAAGTACTTACAGAAACATCGTCGAATTGCTTCAACAATGATAAAACGAGGGCCCTCCGTTGCGGCCGCGTGTTTCGCAACAGCGAATATAGAAAACCGTTAAGTGCAGTTGGAATGTCATCTTGTTCTTTTTTCCTACAAAAGCAATTAATTTGTAAAGAAAGTATTCCTTTTTATAAATGGTTTCAGATTTCTAAGTCTATTTATACGGAGTCAATAGGGAATATAAAACAAAATTATTAAATGCAAATTATTATATCGTTTTTCAATAACGATAGATTTATTTAAAGACAGAATTAAAAATTATGCATATTCCCTGTTGTTGTCATTATTCACAAAGTTTGAAATTTGATACTGACCTGAATCCTCTTATAACACCCTTGGAATCTGATTGTAAAATTTTTTGTAGTTGATACGATAATCTTATACCCAGTTGTGCCTTCATGTGTATAAACCCGGGGTACTTCTTATCTATTTCTTGTAAATTTTTGTCAGCGGTATGTGATACCGTCACCTCCAGATCTGTGCTCATACATATTAAATATGGAACAATCTGAAAATAATTGGATACTGATAAATAACATACAATGGTGTGTAAACACGTGTTTATTGTCAATCTTAACTCTTTCACTTCTCTTGTTTTTTTACTGCATTATACAAACATATGAATGATGCACTCCTTGTTGTGAGAGTTGAACAAGTTATGAGACAAGAGACAAGATGACTTTATTTGTAATGCACAGTGTACTCGTAATTTAAAAATATATTTATTAGTAAGTGGGATTATATTATAGGTAAATATTACCTGTACTGGGTGTACCAGACCCTGCGCTAATACAAGCTGTACAACTTTCATAGCGCACGACCGGACGTATGTGCTCGAATGTAAAAATGCACCCAAAATCTCCTTTAAATACAACTGAATAACCGTTGACGCCATACCAGATGATACGTCTCCCATTTCTTTTAAATTTTCGTGCTTCGATCGCTTTGACCCTGTTACGAAATGTAAAAATTACTACATTATAAGTATACTTTTAATATTATATAAAAGTTTGTTTAGATATTTCTGTGTCGATCGGATTTAGATAAAACTAGAGGTCACCCTGTGGTCGAAATTCGTCCATAAATATTTATTAATTTAATCACCCCCTTCAATTGGGCATAAAGGTCGTTACCAAGTCATTAAAATTTTTAACCGACTTCCAAAAACGAGAAGGTTATATGTTCGTATGTGGATATTCTGTTTTATTATTAAAAAACTCACAGACTTGGACCATAAACAAAAGAGTATTTCAATTAGCTGACTTATATTATAGGATAGATAACCTATACATATTCTGACCAAATACACCAATATATCATTTCACGTGGGCAAAGGCGTGGGTAAATGCTAGTAATATTATTTAAACAATATTTGTACATACATTCTTTATCCTGTCTTATCATCCTCTGCTCCTCTTCTTGTAAGTACATTTCTATATTTCTAAGAACATCAGCCTTCATCTCTATAGGAGCCAGTTCAGAGGTCAGCAGTTGATGGTAGAACTCTTTCAGATCTGGTCGCAGCATGAACTCGTAATGCCGCACGCACACCGACCCTAGCGCTTTAAGCGTGTGCGATACGAAATCTTCGTCCTCTAAGCTCACGAAAAACATTAGCGTCGAGAAGACTTGCTCTTTTATATCGCTCTGAAAAATAATGTTTCATTGAGTAAGCTTACACTTGCCAGAGTACAGGGGGAAAAGGAAATTTCGGCTGTACACCGAAAGCTCTTGTGGCGAGACTCTTGCAAAAGGCTGACAGGCGAGAACCTCCATAGTGATTTTGGTATGGTTTGGTAATAATATATATGAACGAAATAAAGTTGTCAACAGTTTTTTATAATACCCCAAAGTATCCTTTTGTAAAAAGTAACAACTTACCGATAAACCTTCAATCACAGTATTGTCCGTGAAATCGAAATATCTGAGCAGTAGACCTACTATGAATAGTGCGCGTCTGAACTGAGGCCTCGTGTTTAAATTTCGCGTTCCTTCAGGATTCCGCTGCCATGCGCTTTTCCATTGTAATAAAATTCCTAAAATTAATATAACATTTTAGACTCACACTTTTTTTGTCTCTGTAGCCATAACGCATTAACGGCTTAAAGCTTCTCAGGACAGACAGTTTTCTACAAAAATCCAACTTGGAAATGTTGATACACATCCAGATTGCGGATCAATGAATTCACATCCGCTCAAATCACGTAGGTCCGCCATCTAGCTATGAACCAATTTCCCAAATAGTACGAGTCACCATTACACTGACCATGATACTTATTGAAGACATCCCGTATGAGCTTGTAGTTGTGCGTGAGGGAGTTGACAATGGCAGCGAGGCAGGCGATGCAGGCGGCTATGACTAGCTGTCCGCGTTGCAGGATCAGTTTAACCGCGTCCTCCTCCAGCTGGGCGAGGAAGGACTCGCTGGGGTGCTCCATCAGCGGCACCACGAGCTCCAGCGTCATCGCCACCGTCGACATTATCTGCTGCTCGTACTGGTTCTGCGCGACACCACATCACTCAAATACTATTGTTGCTCATTACCACATACATATTTAAGGCTGTTTTACCACTTCTTGGTAAGTGTCGGTTAAGCAATCCACAACTTGATTGACAGATTCTCCATACTTTTTCTATCCAATAAGTTGTATATCTATACTTCAATCAAGAAGTCGTGAAACAGGTATATACTCAATATGATTAAAGTGCGTCAATCAAGCCAAAACTACAGAACGGATTTTTATGAAATTTATATTTATATATGCTGCCTACTGGTTGACTTAAAATATATGACTTTTTATTCCAATCATGTTATGTGGGAAAAGACGCCGGTAAATGCTAGTTATAAATAAACAAAAATTTACTAATGAAATAGAACACACTTAGCGCTCTCATCTGGTTCAAAATGTAAAAAAGCATTTGTAACACCGAATTAGCGCATTAAAACACCAAGCCACTAACACATTTGATATTACAAAATTTACATACCTGGCATTTTAAACTGAGATATGGTTGGAGCGTCAGAGCATGATTAACTAGTAACTGCGGCCTGATTTTTGCAAATAAATGCAACGTGGAAAGGCACGCTAAAATGCGTTGTGATGAGCCAGCACCTGAAAAGAATTTTTTTTACATTAATTTTATCTTATAAGCTTTTAAAGACGTATATTTGTTAGTATTATTTAAATTCGCTTGGTTTAGGAATACAAGTCGCTTCATGAACAAATTAAATATTCAGTTCTCACCATCAGTATTAGTTTCTTCTAACTGTAGCAAATGTTCTATAAGGCAGTCCACAATTTGTTGACAAGCTAGTAGTAACGATTTGGGTGGTTGATAAATAATTTTAGTAGAATCGTCTTTGTCTTCCTTGGGTTTAAATAACTGAAAATAAAAGAGATTATTTACTTTCGCCCTTAGTTGAAACTTTAAAATATTATTACTACTACATATCGGTTCCCTTTACCTAAAGTGAAAATGCCCTCTTTATATTGTTTCAGGATAGCTATAAAAGAGACCACGATAGTCTCAGTCAGTAATAGGGAATAAGCATATATAACAAAATTTATTAAATGCAAATTATTATGAAACATGGGCTAAATTATATACAGAACGACAAAAAATCTTTGATTTCTGTTGAGAAATAAGTATTAGCGATTTAAGTTTTCTACCCATCTCTTTCTCTCAAAACGTAATTTAGTATGAACTTTGTATGCAGCTTGTAATCTTTGAAGTCACAGTCAATATTGGATCTGTCTTTCTGACTACTTTAAGGGCTTGTAACTTTGTTGTTTAAATTTTACCAAAAGCTGTTTATACTCCATTTTTTTTCAGTTTATTTAAAGAATGAATTAAAAATCAATTGATAATCATATCAACAAATATATCCTACATATATCATACTAGGCCATCGTTATCACCTATACTTGTTCATCAGGAAACAATGTAAATAATTATAAAAAAAATAAAAAGGCTCAATGTACTTATTAGGGAATGTTATTAGTCTACAATTTAAAAACATATTATAAAATTAATTTTAAAAACGTTAGTACTGTTTGTGGATTTTTACGTATTGTCTATTTCTCTTTCTTACATTTGATCATGTATACTGGGGGAAATGGAAAGACAGCCAGTTAACGGACCTACGTCATTTAGTCGAAATATGTCAATTAATTGTTTCTCGTGATATGTCGCCTAAGTTTGACACAACCCGTCCAAATTACTTAGATCCACGATCGGTACCTTTTTCAACTTCTCTGATTGTACAACCAGGGAAGCTGAAACAGATACAGATCCCGGATCTACATAATTTGGTCGGGTTATGTCAAACGAGCCAACAGTTCACGAAAAACATGGAATTGACATATTCTGACCAAACTACGTAGGTCCATCAATTGGCTCTCTTTAAATTTCCCCCATTATACCTACATGCTGGACTAAAGGCAAAGTGTAGTAATAATAGTTATTAAATGTATAATTTATATGCATATGTCTCAACTCTCAAGTATTTATTGTTTAGGCCTTTGTGGCCTGACATTGAATCAATTAATAATATGGTAGAGGTCGGCCTGTGGGCGAAATTTGACCATAAATATTAATCATTTAAATCCATCGTGTGGGAGCTATAAAAATATAATCTATTCTTAATTCAATTACACTTTAGTTTGGCATAAAGGTCTCGATACCAGGCCATTAAATTTTATAAACAAAAATAACAGACATAAACCATAAACAAAAGAGTATTTCGTGATTGATTATGCGTGCCATGTCAAAATATTGTAGTGTGCGCAGCGTTTTATTTGTTAAAAATATCCAATATAAAAAAAGCATATTTTAAAATAATATTGGTATTCCACGTTCCTCCCCAATATCAACTATAACTAACAGAATTTTCATACTCATTACATGTCGTGTGTACACGTCTTTCGTAAAAAAAGGTACAAAGTTTTCCGCTCGCGTATATAGATAAAGTATTTTTATCTTACACTCATAAGCAGCTGCTGAAACCACTCTAGGCCCATATCCCGTGACGAGACGACGACATCGGTGATGTTTAGCACTTTGCGTGTTAACGGGTCCGCTGTAGCGGCCGCCGCGTCTAACGCAGCCCGCCCCGCCCCCGCGCCGCAGGGACTAAACCACATGTTCTGGAACACCTGTTGATAATACAAAATATTTTATTATTACTTCATCTATAATTCATAAGTAATGACCAATTTAGATATACATATTTTAAACCCGTTTTAGGTTGTTAATGCAAGTTTGATATTGTCAGGTCAATATTGTTAATAATTCCAAAACAAATTTTGACAAAATCAGTACGTACACCCCCGATAGATTGCGACTAATATATAATTGACATAATCCCATAATGAAACTAGATAATATTATGTTATTTATGTGTATAAACTATAACTAAATATGTATATGTACCTCCATCACGAGTTTCCGGATCCCCTCCTCGTCGTTGACCCGCCTGATCATCTTCACGCAGATCTCGGGTATTTTGGGAAACTCAGGGCACTCTATGCAAATGTCTTTTAGAATTTTTATGACCCGCTTCCGCACCGAGACGCCGGTATCCTGAAAATTATTTGTTTCATATATAAAAAAAATGTAACGAATTTTAACTATGTAACATTGCAAAAGTTACTAAGGAATCTAAGAAGTCTATACACTCTCCTTTCAGCAGACAGCTTACCATTACGCTGCCTATTGTATACAGTCCGTAATAAAACTTAGTGATAATACTATAGAATATATATCCCATGCCCATTAAATAGTTTTGTTTGAAAGTAGCATTGCTCACAGCAAGTACTTAAGCGTTATGAGTTTGCCCATTCAAGAGTTTAAAAAAGTTTTATATTTTGTGAAATACTGTAGAGTGCCCAAGGTTAAAAAAAATAAAAAAGATTCGAAATACTAACCAATATCCTATTGGAGAGCATCCCGTAATACTTGTCGATGAGGTCGGGCCGGCTGAGCACGAATTTGCCGACGAGGTCGACGGCAGCCTCGCGCACGGCGGTGGACTGGTCGAGGAAGGAGCGGTTGACGCCGATCTGCATGTCCGGCCGCGCCAGCACGGACGGGTCCGCTTCCACTATCATCGTGAGACATTTCATCGCCTTAGTTCGGATCGCGATCGTGTTTTCGCACAGAATTACCAGAATCTTCCTCAGGTATCTATCGAAACTCTGTGAGAAAGAGCGCTTCGAGGCCAAGTACTGCGAGATGAGCTCCGCGCCGCCATAGTCTATGTACGACTGCATCACTTGCACCTGAGATCCGCCCTGGTACCGAAACGGCCTGATCTTCTCCAGGAAGAACCGTTTCCGCCTCTCTATAGTCTTGAACTTTTCGGCGGAGACGATGGCGCTCTGGATCTGCTTTTTGTCGGCCTTCTCCTTTCTCTCGGTATCGCTGTCGTCGTCCGACTCCTCCTCCTCGCTGCTCTCGTCTTTGTACCGCTTCTTGGATTTGTTCTTGGGCCTTTTCGTCGGAGAGGGGCTCTTCGGTTGGACCACCATATCCCTATACCACTGAGTTATGTAGAAATGCCTGGCGCAGTTCCACGCCTGATCTTTTTGACCGTTGATAGCCAAGTAGTCCAGGAGAACGCGTTGCAGGAATTCCGTCCTTTCCTCGTCTTCGTCTAGGCCCGATGTTATTGACTGTAAAAAAAAAAGATAATTTAAACAAAACTATCCAAAAAGACACAGGTTACTCGGGTCTAAACACAAACTATTGCAATATTTGTTTAACTTATCTTAAATTTGCTAAGTAGTTTATGGATAGGCTTTCCATTTCCAAGTATATTAATCCAACCACAAGTCAAACAATACATACTTGCGTCAAGGATCCATCCTTCTCCTCCTCAGCTCGTATGTCCCGCATCACAGCGTCCATGGTAGCGAGTTTGGCGCGCGACGTGACGCTGTCTCTTCTCAGTCGCGCCGCCACTAACCCCAGGTACTCGAGTGACGCAACGCGCACTGACATCTCCATTGATTTGTCCGACATGTATTTCACCTGAAAGCGATTGCGTATTCAGTAACAATTTATACGTAAAGATGCGTCACAAGCGTTTAAGCGGTATGCGGAGATTGCAATGCACTTGCCTCACAATCGTAATAATATGTCGCCCTAAATTGTCTATATATACATAACTAGTTGTAGCTTATTTTATAGAATAAGCACGAAATATTTTAGTATTTCCTACATGATATAAAAACTAGAAAAAAATATAATTAAAATGGTTGACTTACCAACATAGTTCCAAGTAAACTGAGTAGCAGTTCAGTCGCGGGCCATTCTGGTTTGTTCACTGTTGTTAAGAGGTCGTGAACAAAATTCTCAAACAGAGGCCTGAAGTCGACCTCCTCCGAACGACTCCGGCATTTGTTCAGAAATGAGGTTAAAAACGTTCCACCTACACTAATTGCCGCTTCATAGTTAGATATTATTAACAAATCCTTATCTACATGCTGAAAAACAAATAACGGATTAGGAAACTCTTTATACTCTGAGCTATCATTAGTCTTCTGAAAGACTCTTTACAAATCTGAACCAATAAAAATATAAAAATTTTAGACTTACTTTTTTACTTTCGTTATCTACATCCTTATCCTTCTCTTGTGTTTTACATAACGTCTCCGGCAGAGTCACCACACATTGTACTAACTGTAGCACTAGCGCAGTGAGCATCTGAATATGTTGGTCAGAGTTGAGTTGAAAAGACCGCAGATTGTGCTTCGAGCTCGGTATTCGCGCTATAGATGCTAAAATATCTTCCAGCAGCAACCGCCTATGTTGATCGTACTTTGTGAATATCTAAAATAAAGAAGCGTGAATCAAATAATAGTATTAGTAATCAAGCCAAAGCTTAAAACAAGGTTATTACAAAGCTCTTCCAAATAATTTGATAATAGCGATCACGATTGAAATTTCACTTTTTATTAGAACTGTTCACCAAACCCCTGCAGCACTTACAGTGGTGACGAGTTTGAGTGCGGAAAGTTGTAGTTCGCTGATATTCTCGACGAAGAACGGCGAGACTCCCACAGTGGAGGCATGAAGCACGGTGGTGTCGGTCAGCTGGTGCGCCGCGAACAGCTCGGCCAGAAGCCCCACGCTCTCGTGCGCGTGCGCATACAGCTCGCGGGTCGCCCGCGTTGAGCCGCCGCCACGTTTGCTCGCGTTACCCGCGCCCCCACCGCGCCGCCGCCTACCGTCCACTGCAACCACATTATTAAACAACAATGTCGAATGGCAGTGTTCAAAATAATTATGAATAAAAAACATTTTATTTCAGCTGCCATAGAACTTTGATTTATATGTCATCACCAATAGTCTAGTTGCCCTTATGAATAAAAAAATAAAAGAGTATATTGTTATGATACTATATGATTTTGGTTCATATAACTACTTTAAAAATGTATAATTTAAAATTTAAATTAATTTTAAATTCCCCCTTTTTTATCTGTAAACGCTGTCCGCCATCATAGAGTCTGTGACGTCACTAAATTGAAAACAAACAAACGACGAAGATGGTGTACAATGTTCATATTTTTAAACTCTATAATAATAAATTCAGAAAGTGGTTTTTAAAATTACAGTTAGATTTTTAAAACATTTTTAAATGTTATGAATATAATGAAAATAAAAGTAAAAAAGTAGTTGTTTCTTTTGCGATTAGTGACATCACATACATCCCATCATGGCAGACAGCGTTTTTATGGCATTCAAAATTACATTAATTTTAAAGTTGTTTTATGTTTGTTTAGCGAGGTTATTTTGAGAATGTAAAATAATCAATGACAACTAGCTATGCTAGAAATAATTGACTACTTTTGCAAAAACTGTCAAATACCCTATTTAAATAGGATTTCAGCAGTAATCTAGATAAACTCCTTATTGGTTATGGCTATGTATGGTTTTTTACCTTTTTTCTTAGAAGTACTTTGAATACTGTAGACAGGATCGTATACACAATATATAGTGTTGTTCAGTTGAAATTTTATAAACATGATTATTCTGTCTATAACATCTTCGAGAAATATCCTTTTCGGCATGCTGGGTGACGTCATTATGTACAGGGCCGTTAGGCAAGCATCCGACGCGCACATAACTCTTTCTAGCGCAGATTCCAGCCATATTTGCCTCATCTCTTCTGAATCGTCCTAAAAGTGCAAGCAAAAAACTCAAGCCATTTGTATGGATAAGATAACTTACACCTGTACTGTGTTTACATACCGGGTCACCAACTAATGACATTTTTTCAGCCGCTCTTATATTTTTCTCTAATATGCTTAGCAGTCGCACAAGCCGGTCTGCAGGGATGGCTTCCATTGCACCCAAAGTTTTCAGTTTAGCTGCTTCAGAGCACAGTTCCTGCAATTGATAACGCGGAAGCAGCAGATCTTGTGGAATATCAGCACCCTCTGTTAAAAATATTTAAATGTTATTGTCAGTTAACAGAAGCCGGGAATTTATATAAGCCTCAAACCTACTACTTACCCATCTCATCAGTAACAAGTATGTCATCATCTATTGTTTCGAAGACGGCTTCAATAAGCTTGTTGAACCGTTGGTAAGTGTTTGTTTCCATGAGTTCATCAACAGACAACATCTCTATCACAGGGACAAGTCTTCTTTCAACTTTACGTAGTTTAGGTCGTACTAAAACGTAATGAAAATTGATTTTTTAATACGTCAAATAATATTAGTAGGCGGTATACAACTTCAAAATCGCTTAGTAAAAATGGGATAGCGCATTTTTTGCTTTTATGACTCTTTGGCGAGATGACGTGCGTGCGTATCGGGTATGTGCAACACTGATGGGAATAGGGTGATAAAAGTATTTGCCCACAAATTATTAGTAAATTACCTATGGCAGCCTCTGCCTCCTCTCTCTTGCTTGCTTCCTCGTGCTTCCTTTTAACAGCTTCCCAGTTTTTTTCTCGAGCTATATCTATTGCTTCTTTTTCCTTATCCACAACTGGTGTAGGTGCATTCGATTTGGGTTTAAGAGGTATATTATCATCCGAATCCGATTCCATTGCACTGATTTTCCGAGTCCTTTCTTCACTTGGAAACTCGTGTTTCTTTAACAAGTTCTCCTATTATATAAATTGTAATTAACATATTATTACTGTACATTGAAAAAAAAATTTTTAATACTAGAAGGGTAGGATCAAAATAAAATAGAATAATAACATTAAATATAGTACTTACAGATAGCCTGCCAATTTTTACAACTGGGTACTTATTATTCATTACTTGTGTGCCTTTATTTGAGTCCTGTTTATCTGATGCAGTGTTTTGGGCTGGTGGAACCGCATAAGGGGCACCCATTGATGGCTGGGGCACTTGCGGCTCCTGTCGCAGGGGAGAGGGAGCTACGCTCGCTTGGGCGGGGGATTGACCAGGCATTACATTACCAGCTAAAAACATAAAATTTTTACTGACCTCATGATTGAACATATTAAAGGCAATTAATTATTTTTATAATGAGCTTGTACTGAGTCTTACCATGTTCAAATGATTTATCATGTGGCTTCATAAGTCTTTGCTGCTCATTCATATTTCCTGGCGACATCGACAGCGGATCCTTTTCGCTAATATTAGAACCGAAATTTCTATTTTCTTGAACTAAGCTATTGTAAAACCCTCCATTTTGAGGATTGGAAGTGTTCGACATGGGACTGGCATAAACATTCGACTGATTTGAACTACTCCATGGAGGTGAAATATGATTTTGAGCAGTGATATTAACGGTTCCTGGTCTTGCCTGTGAAGGGGGTGAGCCCATATTCACATGGGGTGAAGATTGACACGGGGGAGCCAGGAGCTGCTGGTTTGGAACAATAGCTGACTGTACTGGTGTGCCATGTGATGTTGGACTTGAGTGAGCAGCATTGTGTGATGTGTAATTGTATGTAGTGGTTGGTGACATTCCATTAAACTTAGCTGAATTTATATGATTTCCCCAGTGATTTCTTTGTTGCTGGTTAAAAATATTAGGATTTACATTTAAAATTGCTTTTAATAATTCAGGTGTAGCTTGCTGGGGAGCTGGGCTGACTGCATTTTGTACACTTTCATCTTTAAGGTCTCTGAAATATAAATTGAAAGAGTAAAACCAAAAAAGTGAAAAAAGTAGTAACTTTAAATATGTTTTTAAATTCTAATTTGATTTCACAAACTTAAAGTAAATTTTTACAATATATTTAAACTTACATGTGTTGTACTGAAGTTTGCATCAATGATTGAAGTAAAAGCGTAACCAAGTTGTCATCTCGAGTTGCCAGCAGTATAGCCGCTTCCTCTGCAACTCTAGGATGAAATAACTGAGACTTGTTGTTCAAAGTTGATGGTAATGGTGTTGGTAATGGAAGCACTGGTAACACTGAAAACATACATTTATCCTTCACACACTACTAAATACTCAATTTCTTTGATGGTATGTACCATCAAAGAAATTAAAAAAGAGCCAGTTGACGGACCTATTTTAATTGTTTGGAATATATCAATTCCATGCAATTTGTGATCTGTCAGCTGGATTTGACCTAACATTATCAACTTAATGAGATCCCCAGTCTGATTCTGTATTAACTTCTATGATAGTACATTCACACAAGTTTTACTAAGAAACATTACATTACATTAGTACCTATAAATATTTAATTTATATCAAATACTATTGATCCAAATATTTTTTGGGGTTTTCATACCCAAATTGTCAAAAAATTGATGTTTTTCCCTATTACTAAAACTTTCATATATACACAGTTAAGAACCAAATACTGCTATCTTCTTTTTTTCGATTATTGGTTTTTTGTTTAGGTCTACTAACAAATTCTTCACATTATTTCTAATAAAAAATGTGTTTCTGTCTTTCTGTCCACCAGTATATCTGTCTGAGTAGATTTTTATAGTATTTTATAATATTCAATTTATTCATAACACAAATAACTTTTATTACATATTGAAAGTAATTAATATATAACTATGTTACTTGTAACATACAATTTATTTTAAAAAATTACAGTTTGAATTTAAACATTAACATTTGTGTGTGTTAATTTTAATAAATTGTTTTAAAGTATACTCTGCTCAGCATTTTGTCTCTATGGTTCATTGAACATAAAATATTGCCGATATTTATTTCTGTCTATATAAATCGTGACAGAATATTAGGAAAAAAACATACATTCTACAAAAAAGACCTAACACCAAATCACCCAGTACAGGAATTTGTAATTAAAGTTGTCAACCTTTATTGCTAATTTTTTGCAATGGTCAATACGGAGTTGAGTATTTTTATAATTAAAAATGTGATTTAATGACTTTTCTTTCAGGGGTATTGAATGTTTGGTCACCCTTTTTTGATTGCATACACCAAAGTCGACAAAGTTTTGAAAATACTTGTCAGTTAAAATCATACAACACATTTTCAACCATACCACATTATTCAATTAACCTATTCTGAATAATAAAAAGACTGTCCTTTGGCTTATTCACAAAACTAGTCATAAAGGTTAATAATATAAAATAAAGTAATATTACTTTAGGGTGTGTATGTAATGCAAGAAAAAGGTAATTCATGTTTTTTTAGGAGAAAATATAATTAATACATTAATTTTATTTTGACATAGATATATAACATTATTTTATCACAATTTCCACATTGTAAAAGTTGTTTGAAACTTGGTTTCATAGGAAATTGTAAATAATTTATAATATTACTTATTTTTTACAGGTCTGACAGATGTTTCGTTAGTAAAATTTGTTAGTGATACATGGCAGGCCTAAGGTCCCTCTTTCATAATATATCATTAATTTGAATTCCAAAACTTTTTGACAGAAATATCATAGAATATGCAATAGATATCCTAGCATTTGAGATACTAGAATACATTGGTAGAAGAAAAGGCAACAAACCATACTGCTTACTTAGAACAAATTCACTATAAGACTTTGATATCTGTTTGTGATAGCTAGGTTTGTTGAAATCTAACCTAATATAATAAATGGGAAAGTGTGTTTGTTTATTTTTTTATATGTCCATCCTCCACACCCCAATATGATGCCTATTAAATTTAGAACTTATTATGAGTTATTACTCAAATAAAAAAATAAAACCATAATAATAAATAATTTATACCAATTATAACCCAAGTAGGGTGTTAGTTTTTAAATATATTATAAACAGATAAATTGTACTTACAATCAGTCAAGCTAGCTACTCCTGCTAATGTAGTTATGGGGACACTTGGTATATCCCTTTCGTTCATCTTGTATAACTCTCAAATTATTTTCTGGGGTATACTAACGCTGTCCTAAAATTTAAAAAGAAAGTCTTTGGTGTGGCAATGTAACATACACCAATAAAAGTTGTTTGCGTAGTCGCCGTTCCCATCATTTTATTTCCCACATATGAGACACTTTTCACATAAATTTCACTTAAACACGTTATATGTTTATCACTACAGTTGTGTATATTGGAAATATCGTAGCAATAAATTCTAAGATTGTTGTGAAAATAGGGCAGCCGTCAATTTGATGCTTTGTTGTGCGTTGTGCATCAAAACGAAGGTCAGCGCATCTAAACGACACTCTTAGTAAAACACAGGAAAATGATTTGTTATAATCGTTGATGATAATATAACTTATTTTATTCATAAATACTCACTGATACATTATGATAACTATCTTTAACGAGAACAAATAGATACAATCCTAACATTACAATCAGGGAAATGTAACTCAGTGTTGCTATAATACCGTGAATGTGGTCTATAGTCTATGAATATGTTCTTCAATACACAGATAATATAAAATGGCAGTGATTGAGTTCACTGAGTTGTGAGTGTTGTGACTTGTGAAGTTGTGAGTCACAACTTCATAAGAGACTCCAGGCTCGCCGAGAGCCCCCGGGCGGGCGAGACTCTCGCAAGAGTGTCTTAGTAAATATACTTTATTCTGTGGTTCACTTAGTGTCTCAACGAGAACGTACAGCTTCCATTAAAGTTCAAAGACTAACATCGTGTAATGTTATGGAGGTTGTACAGTCTCGCCGAAACCCAGCGAGACCGCCCGAGTGCGAGAGTGTAAATGGTTACACTAAACTCGTCTCGTCTGTTCTAGTCATAATGGAGACTCCAATTATCCATTATTAATTCTTCAGTAGGACATAATATTGGCAACGGTCTACTTATTTTATGAGATAAAAGTATTTAGTGAATGTTTTATGCAACATATTGCTATCTTTTATTGTTCCGTTACATAATAAACTATAAATACGACTAAGGAATGATCAAATCACAAATGAATTAAACTCATGAAATAAGCATTATATACGTAAGTTTTGAATGCTGCTGCTTATTTCAGATCAGTGGGGAACCAATAGAAAATATAAAGTTATCTATTGTTTCGCCATCTAGAACAGATTTACGAATCAAAATTAAAGAAAATGTCCCATTGGTATATTTAATAGTTTTATACACTATTATAGTACCGTTTAGTTTTATTTAAGGTTATCGGTCCGTGTCAATGACACCACATTCTGACATCGGCAATTGACAGAGGAGCCATGAAAAATGAAGAACAAGTGGACATGATTATTGACATTTGGCGGGACGTGAATAGTGATGTTGTGTTTTTGTATTTCTTCGCTAAATTTGTGTTGTTTCGGGGTTTTAATGCAAATATTTAATGGTTGATATTCTACCACTATAACGGTAGAATATCAACCATTAAATATTTGTAATCATGCACAAGGCAGGTGATACAACTTCAAGAAACGTGCTATTTTATGTATCCCTCCAAACTCCACTAGAAATTTTAGTAAAACGTCTACCACTTTACTAAATCCACTAACTTGACGCTTTGACTGCACTGACTATTTATCTTGACTTTGACTAGACTTTAGACTTGACGAAATATTGTAACGTTGCTAAAATTATTGGACCAACTTGGTCCAATAATTTTAGCATTCTTGGTCCAACCAAGAAAATTAATTTTCCGTTTTTACTCGACACTGGCCATGGTTATACAGCCATAACGCTATAATAAAAAAGAAAAGAAAAAAAGATGTCATTGTCAACAGTTGTCAAAAACTGACAATAATATATTAAATATGCGTAAATACATATATACCCCTTATTTATGGCAAAAAATTCTAAGGCCCGGTATACATATAATTAAGTTCATTAGCGAGTTAACAAAATGGTCAGCTAAAAATTAAGTAGTAAGTATTAAGTGACGTTAAAACGTAGGCGAGTTAAGTAATCATAAGTTGCTGGTTCGATAACAAGATAAGTCTCCATAAATTGCCCAATTACTGCCTACAAATTAATTACATTTAATATTTTACTCAACTTAATACCTATTGTATTAAAATTTTTGATAAATGAAATATTTTAATATGAACTGTACTAAACTCAAACGTCTACACGCTAGTGAGTAAAGTTGGCGGGGTGCGGGAGATGCGAGAGGCATAGCACTTCGCACTTTACTCGCCAAAAATAGGATCGCGTTCTATTTAAGCTAACTTAATTAAAATCTTACAACTTAACTCAATTTTACCGTTCAAACGTCAAAAATAACTTCACTCGCCGTTCGCGCAAGTTAACCTAACTAAATTAAATTAAAATTAAGTGTAAATCGGCTCTTTGTACTTACTACTTAATTTTTAGTTGACCGTTTTATTAACTCGTACTTAATTACATGTAAACCGGGCCTAAGATCAACAACTTTATTCTGTGATAATCAAAACTTGATCAAACCACTTTAAAATCCTTACATTAAGGTCAAGTTTGTTTCAAACAAATCATAAAATTTTGATTATAAATAAAGATTCTTCAAAAATATTTAGTTAATTGTGCACACTAACTTGTATACTTTCATCATGTACAACCTAAACTACCGGTATATAAATTATTTTGCTTTATCATTATCAGTAGCATATATCCTATACCGTTTTCAATGTCATTTTTTCGAGAAGAAGAGACGGACTACTTTGAATGGAAAGGTATGTGTTCGGCTGATACAGGCACAAGTTCCAATTAAAAAATCGTCCTTTAAAAGGACACGGTCACATTAACAAGACATTTGACCTTGATAAAGAAATGTAAAAAAAAAAACAAAATGATGTCCAAAACAGCAACAGAAAACAAGCTATTTGTTATGATTTTCTACCTTTTTTTATCAAGGTTCAATTTCTAGTAAATATGGCTTTATTGTACGTTACATATAATATTTTCGTATATTTTAGGTTGTGGTAATAACTGGAGCAAGTTCAGGGATTGGTGAGGCTTTAGCTCATGTCTTACATGAGAATGGCTGTAAAGTAGTTCTTGCTGCTAGAAGAAAAGGTGAACTGGAAAGAGTAAAACAAGACTTGATTTCAAAAAAGCAGGTAAGGTGTAATATCAGTTTCAAGTTTTGTCATTATTTATGTAGTTTCTGTAATTAATAAATTAGAATGCACTATACTGTGTGATGTATCTCTGATACATTTCTACAGTACAAAGCAAAGGTAAAAAAGTACTGCATGACAAAATAAAAACTTAGGTGTGCATTTAGTAGAAACTTTTTATAAACAAAGTAAATCTTCAATTAGTCTATAAATATTTATCAGTCACTACTGATATTTATATATAATATTTATATTATACACTTATAATCCGTGTATTATTTACTGCTTGTTATGTACTTGTAATGGCCTGCATGGTTTTTCTCTCAATTATATAAAGCATTATATTATATCCAAAAATTTCAAATATGTTTAGTAGTTTTGGTACAATTAATTAATATTCAAACAAACTTTTACACTATTATTAACTAACTTTCAAAAAAGAGAAGGTATGTGTGTTCAACTATACCTCGTAGTTTGTGAATCGATTTTTTTTCTTTGTTGTATAGACTTCCAAATAGGTCTTGATGATGGGAGCCATTACTAATAGAGGGAGCTTCTCAAAATTTATAGGGAAACATATAGTGATTTTAAATTAGACAGTTAATATTCTATTGAATCCTGAGATTTCAGAAATTATAGTATAGTAAGGGATGGTCCCTTAAAGTGTGTCACATATGAATGGGGTTTCCTCAGTTTTGTGACATTACATTTTAAATTTTGAAATTAAATTTCAATATTTAGAATATTGATATAATTTAAATTTTTCATTTTTAGGTATAAAATTGCAAATTTTGTGACGAATACTGTTTTATGGCGAGTTTACTAAATAACTAAAAACAGTGAAATTATTATTTTTAACAAAAAATGAAAAACCGACTTCCAAGGACATACCAAAAATAATAATAAAAATAAACTGCTATAAACTGAAAACTATGAAATAATATTAGTTCCTAAATAGGGCTTATTCCAGAATATGGCTATACCTCAACTATTTCTGGACACAATTTTCATAATTTTGAGTTAGTGCCAGTCCCAAAGATTTCAGATTCTCATGATTAAATTGACACGGTACTGACTTTAAAATATAAATATTGTTTCCAGAAATTGTTTTGGTTTAACAAAATTCTGGAAAAGCCTTTTTTTATGATATTCAGGGGGCAACAGACAACAGCAGACGAGTTACCTGATGGAAAGCAACTACCATCGCCCATGGACAATTGTGACATCCGAAGAGTCGCAAGTGCGTTGCCAGCCTTTTATGAGGGAATAGGGAATGGGAGTAGGCATAGGGGGAATAGAGAAGTTGGGCCACTGGTAAAGTCACTTACTGAACAAAACACAGAACAACGCCGTTTCTCGCTAGTTTTCTGTGAGGCCATGGTATCACTCTGGTCGAGCCGGCCTATTCGTGCCGAAGCATGGCTCTCCCACGGCAATAACCATCAGTATTATATACTTGGGATCGGAAAATATCTCATTGGTTCACCGGGGTTCGAACCCGCACCCTCTTGAGTGTCAACCAAAGGTCTTAATGGCAACTCCTAGGCTATAGATGCCGATCTAAAGCCTTATTTAGAAGCTCATATTATTTCGCACTTTTCAGTTTATAGCAGTCTTTTTTTATTATTTCCTTGAAAGTAAAAAAAAAGTTTCTAGTCTTTTTTTATTGTTAGTTTTTTCCTTGGAAGTTGGCTTTTCAATAAAAATTTTATTAAAAATAATTTTATTAGAATAATGGGATTATTTGTTGAATAAAATACCTTTTACTTTTTTCAGTTAAAATCAACTTTTGAACCGTATGTCTTAGAATTGGATTTAGATAAACTGGAGCAGTTGGAACCATTTGTCAATAAAGTATATGAACAGTTTGGGCATATTGATGTATTAATTAATAATGGTGGTGTTTCTTGTCGTGGATCAATCTTACAAACTTCATTAGATGTTTACAAAAAAATTATGTTTACCAACTATTTTGGTTCTGTTGGACTGACGAAAGGTATGAAAAAGCTTTACTTTTACTGTAGTGTTACATATCACATCAGCTTTAATCATAAAAGAAATAACTGAAAATCACCTGTGTGGGAAATTGTATTGAAAGTTGTCAAACTTTTAATAAGATTTCCTAGATTTTGAGTTACTTCTTTTTATGATTAAGGTGCAATGATGTTTTCAATTATTTTTAATGAAATAATTTATACATTCTAAAACTAATTAATATTCTTAGAATAATTATGCCTTCTAGATCCTACACACCTAAAACAGTGTTTTTCTTACATTACTGAATCGTAATAGTTGATGTCACACACTATGGCTTACATACTTAGGGACCATTCATAAAGTATGTTACACAAATTTCATAGTTTTTAGACCCCTGCCCCCCTTGTCACAGGTGGTCACAATTCTGAGGACCGCTGCTCCCTATTGTGACATCAAAAAATAAGGAATTTTACATCTAAAAATTCAAACCACATGTTTCAAATTTAGAGATTAAATTCCAAAATTTGAAATGTGATGTCACAAAACTGGGAACCCCCCTGCCCCCACGTTACAATATATCACACATCGACGACCCCCTCCCCTTTACGTGTAACATACTTTATGCATGGTCCCTTAGCAATTAAACATACTTTTTTACAGTTGTATTGCCAAAGATGGTTGAAAGGAAAAGTGGACAAATTGTATTCATAAGTTCTGTGCAAGGCCTTATAGCAATACCGGACCGCGCAGCATATGCTGCCTCTAAACATGCTCTCCAAGCTTTTGGAGATAGTTTGCGAGCTGAAATGGCCCAACATAATGTAAATGTATCAGTTGTCAGTCCTGGTTATGTCAAAACTGCTGTTTCTTTGAATGCTTTGACTAGCAGTGGAGTAAGTCACGGAGGTAAATTAATATCATATTGATTTTTTTATAATTTTTAACTCAATGAACATGTTTTTTCAAAATTTCTTAAAAAAAATGTTTATGAAGTTACTGTGATGTCATCCTTAATTCATGTATTTAATTATATATAAAAAATAGTGTATAATTATTTGTTTCAGTAATGGATAAAACTACGGAAGCTGGATTCTCTGCTGATCATGTGGCCCAAGAAATTGTAACAATGATGGTCAACAAACAAAATGAGTTAGTAATAAGCCAATTTTTACCTAACTTGGCAATTTTTATGCGCCACAACGTGCCATCACTGTACCATTATTTAATGGCAAAGAGAGCAAACAAAACATTGTAACATTTATTTCAACACAGACTATAATGAGTAATACCTAAAAGGTTCTTTTAGACCTTCCTCAAAAACTGTTAGTTCAAAAACTTTTGAATTTTTTTTTAACCAATTCTGAAGTTTATTTGGATTGTTATATATTTTCCATTTGAAATACGCATTATATCTTTGATGAAGTTAAAATGGATATTATTTACAAACTTAATTTGAAAGCAATAAGTTAAGTAACATTGAATGCACTAAATACTAGTTTATACACACTTTTATACATGGTGATTTGACCATTAAGTCATTTAGCTGGTTTGTAAAGAAATTATAAACGTCCAATAATCATCATGATATTTTATTTATTTCTCATAACAGTTATGTCTAGGTTAATACAATTTATTTTATATTTCACCATAACATATTCAAATATAACTATTCAACAACCTACTATTACTGACTACAAGCTTGCTTTATTTATATCAACTATACAGTTATTATATATTATTATATTTTTTACATTACCTGATTGTATGATAATAATAAGCTTTTGTTCTGTCTAGAACACATTCATCTTATTTTATTTTTATGATAGTAATTAACAATATTACATTTTGTGCACAGTATAGTTTTAAAATGAACCCGTTTGCATAAAGAATTTCTTCAAATTACATACATTTAAATGCTTAAATATACTAAAATAACAAATTAATTTATTACATATTTATTAACTACAGCAGTCTACCGCCACTTCTTTTACTTAAATGTAGTACTAGAAAATTCTGTCTACATTTTAGATACAATAATATATATTTTTTTAAATAATATTTATTTATTCACAAACCCCAAGGCAACAACTGTTTCCATGATGGAGTCAAGATAAATATAAAACGCAGTAAAGGCATTTAAGTTATTTTGAGTAACTGGTTGATGCCATCAAGTCTATGGCTCATAAATTTGATTATCATATGGGAACCATAAATTTTGCTGGGATAAAATTTTTGTCTTTTCCTAGGATTAATAGTATATATATATACCAAAATTTTATAATAATCCATTTTGCAATTTGGGCAGCAATGTAAGAGACACAGTTTTGGATTTATTTGTGAGAACTAGAAAATTAAACATAGTATATTTACTGATTCTTTATAAATATTCATTCCTGGCTAATAGCTAATAGACATAGGTTGATCATAATTTTTCACACTTTCAATAATTAAGAAGTATTATACAATTATTACTTGTTACTACTTTAATCTCATACATGTAGATAATGTTTATGTAAGCTGCTTTATCACTTAAAGTTCAAAAACAAATTATCACAATTCTTTAACATTTAAAGAAATGTGATGAAAATGGCCTCTTTCAATAATTGTCCTCTAACAAAAAAGTTATTTGAATGTGTTATATAGTCTCCATAAACAAATTGCAGTAGCGGCTAACGAAACTGTGCTATGAAATATTACTTTTCTTTTATTATCTTTACGGACTAACACAACTGGTGAAGCAGAAGTGAGATCACTTAAAATTGGCATTTTTGCAAGGTGGTGAAGATCTTTCTCTTCTTGATACTTACAGCAAGGATCCCATTGCCATGATAAAGTATAGCAGCCAGCACAAAGGACTGACACTATACCAAATGGTGTACACAATAAAGAATTCCATGCCAAACCTAAAATAATTTCAAACACGTTTAAATATTGATTAGCTATAGGTCTATATTTAAAAGTAAGGAAATGTAACTCGCAGTTTTAAATGGTGTTCATTAAGAACTGTCATCTGCCATGTAAATATATATACTGTACTTAACAATGTGTATCTATGTGTACCAAGGTATAAATGTTGGACAAGTCTCGTCGAACAAATTTTTTCACAGCCGAAGGTTTTGAAGTTAAAAGGATAAAAAAAAATATTACCTGTCGCAATACTACAAAGTCCACTGTACAAGGATACTTTGTGTAGAAGGTTTCCGACATAAATCCAACGAGCAGTTTCCTCGCCAAGAGGTTCTGGCTCTATAACGATGACACACACTCCAGCCTCAAGTGCTCTTTCCAATTCCATCTCAAATTTGATGTGGGCATTTTCACTGTCATACACTTCTCGTATTATCGCTACACTAGAGGGCTTTAAATCACTGAAAATTATTAATGCGATTGTAAACATAAGTTTAATTGTGAGTTCCTTAAATAGCAGTGTTTATTGTTTTCATTAAAAGTCCCACATTTAATTATTATTCTCTAAAATTAAATAATATCTAATTTTTATATTTACTAACCTGTCACTTTCATCACCCGCCATGATAAATATTCGTAAACGTCAATTGTCATTCTAATGTCATCACATTATATCTTCTTTTTTTTATGGCGCTACGGCTATATAACCATGGCTAGTGTCGAGTAAAAGCGGGAAATCAATATTTCGTCAAGTCTAAAGTCTAGTCAAAATCAAGATAAATCGTCAGTGCAGTCAAAGCGTCAAGTCAGTTGATTTAGTAAAGTGGTAGACGCTTTACTAAAATTTCCAATAGGGTTTTTGAGGGATACATAAAATAGCATACTCCTTAAAGTTGTATTGAAGCGAAGGGAAGGGAAGGAAAGTAAAGAAAACTAAGTTAAGTATTTGAAAACTTTATTATTAATAATAAAAATGTTTTAATGAATTACAAGCGGTTGAAAATTGATAAAAGTCAAGTGACTCGCAATCGCTGTTTAGACAATAATATTGAATATTTAATGGTATAAAACTAATCGTTACTAGATAGTAATTAGATATGTCATTTAATAAACGTAAAGTCTCTGATAATATTCCTAATGATGATGAAAACTTATATTCAAGGAAGTCGTAAAAAATAATATTAATTATATTTTAAAAGACGTGTATGACCAAAACATTGAATTTTAAAAATTATTAATTATCTATATTGCTAAATTGTTTTTAAGCCTTGTCATTACCTACCACAGTGAAGTGCTTAAAACCATTTACATAATATATATTTCGAAGTTTTAACTTGGGGAACATTCAAAAACATTTTACCCGCCTTTCAAAACGGAGGAAATTAAAAAGTTTTTTGTTAGGGGTTGTTTTTGTGTAATTTACTTATTTACTAGATGATGCCCGCAACTCCGTAGCGCCACAATAGGTTTATTACTATCTGTTATACCAATGGAATGAGATATTTAATTGCAGTAAAAAGTAGTCTATGTCTTTCTCCAGCCCCCCCCAACTAACTTCACACAAAAAATCACGTCATAAAGTTGCTCCGCTGCGACGCGACGAGTAGAAAGGACAAACAAACACACTTTCCTATTTTAATATTAGTAACTTTCCCATTTATAATATTAGTATGGATACAAAACAACAACTATATAATATTAAGTTATGTCAACTAGCCATAAAGTCATCCGTTTGCTCGTTTCAACCATAATTTTATAGTAAAACAATCAATTTAAATATTTAACAATACTAATAACGCTGTAAATAGTTTAAAACACTAACCGACTCATTTCTGTATAAGCCGTTTCCTAGGCATAAGTGTATAATGTGCTTATTACAATCGTGACGTCACACCCGCACGGGCAGGCGGCTGGCTCCTGTTTAGGTGCCAAGTTCAAACTCAAGTTTTTTTTTTAGTTTCAAATAGCTTTTGAATTTATGCACAAAATAAAAAAAATCAAAATAACTTTGCAATTAAACGTATATATGATCTACCCATTAATAAAAAAATCATTTAAAGACCCAAATGACAATGAGTAACATTAATCATTATGACGACTGTTATCATCTACTCAAAAATATATATTCGCCCCGCTCTAAAATTCGATATCCGAATTAGGCAAAGGTGAATGTTGGAAACTTTAGCTGCAATAAGTTAAAGTTTGCAGACGATGAAACATTAATAAGATTCTAGTTCAATGGTAATAGAGATCAAATTCGGTTGTTCTTATTTTCGTAGTTGAAAACTTCAAGTCTTCTGGTTATACTCTGAGTGATATAGAATACCTGTAAGGCTTGTGTGGGCGCAAGGCTGACCTTACATGCGCCCACAGCTTAGCATTTAAATTTCTCAATAAGACAAAATTGACATAGGAGCTAACAGTAGACTTACATTAATAATGTTATTAAAATACTTATTACTATTAAAGGTAAATATACGATGTAACCTAATAATAACTGTACAGAAGTTGAAGTTTTAGAAAATAGCATGCACATGCGCTGGAAAATAGCTATTACGTCCGTCGGGAGTAAGAAAAGAAGTTTCGCGAACATTAAGGTATCTATATATAGGTATCTATATACGCGAGCAGAAAACTTTCTACCCCTTTTTAAGAAAGACACCTTGATATAAAAGCATGAAATTTCGCCCAGTTGTAGTTGATATTGAGGAGAAGCGTAGAATACCAATATTATTTTTAAATAGGCTTTAATTTATCATATTAAAAAAATGCTACGCACAACACAACACGCATACTGCAATTTTTTGGTATCACTCATACTCAAAATACTCTTTTGTCTATGGTTGGAGTTTGAACATTTTTTAAATAAAATTTAATGGCCTGGTAACGTAGACAAAGAGTTAATTAATTACGTATTGCTTGCGTACGGAAAATATTTTTCTCTTAAACTTATTTTTTTGTCCCTTATGATGTGGCCATTTTTTTGAAATGTTAAATTTCTGTTTTGCGTTTTCTTATAAGTTGTGTTTGAGGGCAAAGATAAAACAATGGTTCGATATAGTATCTTTGGATGTAATAGCGAAAGCAGAAGGAAAATTGACGGAATATCTTTTTATACGTAAGTTAGAAAAATTACCCCGAAATCCGCAAATTATGGGTTACTGCAACAAACAGAACAAATTGGAACCCAACACCAAATTCAAGCATATGCAAGTACGCCAAGTATTTCAATGCTGGGAAAGAGTTTAGTGATTCAATGCTTTTATGAGCTGCTCAACAGGGAAATATTGCAACTAACTAAACGCCCAACGAAGTGGGCCACGGGACAGCTAGTATGTAACATAAATATGTCATTAAATTGTGTTTTATTTATTGGCTTATTTTTATCCTCAGATTTTCCTGCGTTTAGCGCAATAAATCGGTACTAATAATATAAGGCTGAAAGCTGAGTTTGTTTGTTTGTTTAGTCTACAGTATGTTTGACGACCTCCGTAGCTCAGTTGGTAACTTAAGCCGGGGGTCGCGGGTTTGAATCCCGCCGACGGAGCAAAAGTTTTTCAATGTTCCTGAATGGGTCTTGGATGTATATTAAATATGTATATTAATGATGTATCATATAATAAAAGTCTTAAATATGTGTATAGTATAAAAGTATTAAATATATTTCCGTTGTCTGGTACCTGTAACACAA
>JAOTAV010000027.1:2082837-2111658 GCA_026546445.1 Cyclargus thomasi | reverse complement strand
GTAAAAATGCTACCTACTTCGTATTTGAGCTATTACAAAATGTAATATTACAACAAATGCGTGTTTAAATTCCAATATAATACAAGATTTTGTAATTTGAGGATACATTTGGGTCAATCAACTATTCTTTGTTCGATTCAGAAGACAATGAGAATAGTAAATTTATATTTTATTAATATCAGCTTGTTTGTTTATTTTATATATTTCAACTTAATATATATCTAAGAATATATTTTGGGGCCTAGCAGTACACTTTCCATAAAAATATAGGTTTTATTGCAAAAAGTCTCTAACCACTGCTCATTTATTGTCACCTGCGTAACGATTTATAAACTAGCCTTTATAAATTTAACTAAACATTTTTGAAATCAGAATTCGTTTTATTATAAACATAACCACGTTTTCTATAATTTTTTATAAAATAATCAGCTAAAAGTTATATCAAAAAGAAACAATTAACATAAATTGTGTCTCTTGCGTCACAGAGGTCATTTTATTTTTTTCATAAAAAAAAATCTAAACCTTTTATAGACTAATAACGATATTTTTATTGGGGACAAATCGCAACTCAGAGGACATTTTTCACTGTGAAAAGTAACGCATGAGATATTGCACCCATAAAAAAAATAATAAACAGAACCTAAGATTAAGATAAATCTGAGAATGACAAAAAAAAACATTAAAAAAATTAATAAAATTTTACTACTCAAGCTTAACATTAATTAGGTACTTAATTACTTTAATATTCTACGAGATCGCGTTTCAAATGTCAGTCTATGAAAAATGCTAAATAAAGCACAGAAACAGCCCTAAAAAATAAGTTTGTAAAAATTTACTGAAATCAGTTACTTATTTGGTAATAATCTTAGCCTAAAAACTCGACAATGCTGTTCGGGAATCATTGAGATTTTAAAAAGACTTAATATTACGAGATCATTTATCTACTTTTCAAAAATGTTTAATGGTTCTTTGAACTCGTAATAAACTTTGATCTTTGTAGTTACACACTTTGGTTTGGGTAGAATTTCAATTATATCTTCGTAGTCAATATAAGCTAAATCATTTTTGTTCATAATAAATTGTCTTGCCGATTTAACATTTCAAAGGAACATAACTTTAATTTCATTATCCTCCTCGATGTCAGTTTGAGCGATGCATACGTAAGTGTAAGTTTTCTGTTTTCCAGAATAAACCTTTACCAAAAGAAAGTCACCAAAGCAAGGCATTATACCCCGCGGGTATTTGAACAAGATAGTTCCTGTTCTGGTTCATCATCTGATGTTTCATTTGATCCATAGACGATGTTGTAAAACTTGCTCTGCGAAGATTTTACGCCGGCGTAATCGTCATCAGTGACTTTCTCGTTAAGAGATTTTGATGATGAAAGAATGCTAAGAGGAACATCATCGTCCGAGGAATCCAGAAGTGGAGACGATCTTTTATTTGTTTTTTTTAAGATATCAGTCTCAGTGGACTGTAATACATAGGTGATAGACAGTCGCAGAACCCTCGTGAGCAAAAACAGCTTAAACGGCGATGCTTCAGTTCTCCATAGGTAGTACTAAAAATTTGATTACATTTATGGTTCCTTGAAGAACTGGAATGAACTTCGGCAACTCGTTTGCAACTGCATCAATCTCTTCTTTGGTGATCACGGATAATTGCACTTGACTCATGCCATGCAAAGCTTCAATGAAGTGGTGAAAAAAATGTCCTTTCCTCTTGCAAAAAATATTTCCTAGAAATACAGACATAGGAGGTACAGCATTTCCAAGAGCAGATACAGCAGTTACTACAGTAACGTTAGTCCCTCGTTCCCCAGAAGTCATTGCGCCGACGCACATAGGAGTATTTACACTAAAAACCTGGCCAAAATTATTTTACGAAATTTATTAATTCAGATACGTACAATTAAACAATCTAAGTTATTTTATGATGTTTATTTTAATAGAATAATAAAAAAAATTAAAACAAGTAGTTTCCATCAACCATTAAAGTCTGATTCGCTTTCATCATCCTCTTCTTCATCCTCATCACTGCTGCATTCCATTTTACTTTCCGCTTCAGGGAGTAGGAGACTTCAAGTTTTTGCACAGAACGGCTTACTTCTCTTGCGTGGTTGTTTTCGACTGCTGCTCAGCAGTGGATCAGACATAAGCAAGAGCCTGTTTAATATGTCCCGATTACATTTCACCCTATCAAATTTTCGAGAGAAGTTCTGTCAGTAGAGTCTGAAATGCTTATTCCGAGCTTCAGCAGCCTCTTCTGAGAGCTGTGCAATCGGTAAAATGGAATAATTAATAACTGTTGTACCATGTATTAAGATCTTATGTACAGAGGGTGACATTGGATGCCACCCATACAGTTGCACATATAGGGTAGCGGTTTCGAAAGCATAATCTTCGAATTTTTTTGTGTCTATCATGTGGCCACTTGAGATAGCTTCCAGAATTATTTTAAACTTGTGGATCAATAATAAGTCTATACCAGTGATTCGGGAAGCAGTTTCGGGATCAGAAAAGAATCTTCGAGATGTGTTACCGTCATTTGTGTTCCCGAATCCTGCTTTAGGTATGTCAACTAACAAACCCATTTCCTCACGGAACGCTTTTTGGATATTTTCTTTCCTCTCTTTTACTGTTTTTTTATCTTCAATAGACCTCACTTGCCATTTTTTTATTGTGAGCTTGTAGGAGAGATGAAGCAATGACTCGAAGAATCTTATTCTTGCATGGAGAATTGAAAGGCCGAACTTAAGGCTTTCGGGGTCAACTTCTATTCCTCTTTTCAAATCATTGAAGTTTTTAGAAGTAAGTCCACAAATGTAGCACCTCATGGTGGAAAGTGTATTGGTAGCTGCGATACATATTTTAGCGTCAACCATTGTTGGTAGAAGTTTGTGTGTAATACAAATTGTCCCATTAGCTGTAGATATTTCCGTTTTATTTAAATTCTTCGCTTGGCTTTCTATGTACTGAATTTCGTCATTAGTGACATCTTTCGTTTCATGGATAAAACGTATCCGGATTGGTCTGCAGAACCTAGGAGAGGAAGGTACTGGATTCTGCCATATAATACTTTTTTGTCCACTAATGTCTGATTGCAAACGTAACGGTACAAGGGAAGTCTGAAATATATTTGCATCAGTATCGATATTATTTTTGAACTTCTGTTTGTATTGTGATTGCTGGGAACCATCACAATCTCATTTTGTTATAAGTTGTAAATTTGTCTTTTTTTTGTTTGAGATAGTAGCAAGAACTGGCTCCAAATATTTACACAACCGCAAAGATGTGTGATTGAGTAAATCTTGCAACTTAACTTCCGCGCATGTTTCAGTCACTCTCATGGATTCTTCGTCGGGATAGCAATCTTTTTTTGCTTTTTTTATTAGGGAGTAGCATGGATATATATTTTTATTTGCACTATGTATTATTTCCCATTGCCTTCTGCTGAAATCTCCTTCAACAAAGATGCCTAAGGCCTCGGAGGGAGTGTGTTTTTTTATTTTAATTTGATTTATTGAAGACGTAATCTTTCGGAATTTTGTAGCTCTTGTGGGTGAAGAAGTTATGTTTTTTATTATTTTAGATACATCTTTATTCCTTTTAGCACGTTGGCTCATTTGAGCAGCATAAATTAACTGTTCCGCAGATACGTTCTCTCTTATATCAGTTGTTTTCCTTCGCTTGGATCTGTCACTCAATTCGCCGAATTCTTTTGTTGGTCGACCCGGTTTTTCCACGGTACGAGTGGCAAATTTAAAAGTATTTTTAACCCTTTTTTTTTTTTTAAAGAAAACGGTCGTGTTTGTAATTTGCACCTATCCACTTTTGCTTGAAATCATACTTAAAATGGCTTAAAGTGTGTTTTAGTTGGTGAAGTTCACTATCAGGATATTTGGTTAATTCAATAACTTTTTTTTCCAAAAAAATCATTTTCTCATCTATTTTCTTATCCGAACATTCTCTTAATATATCATATAGTTGCTTTTTAGTCAAAGTTATAAACATCCCAGTTGAACCTAAAAATAAAATAAACTTTATAGCAAATCTTGTGACATAAATAATTTAGTATCTTTACGCTTAAATATCTGGTAAACATAATGGCGGAATAAAGAGGAACTTTTTCCTTTGCTATTCTCTATATGAGAGCCTAAACTTACTTTAAAATAACTGTTAACTATTCGGAAGTATCTGGAAGACTAACAAAAACTCTTTTTACATAATTCAACCAAAAAAAGGGTATTTCTAGCTCTACCAAGACTAGTGGGTTCGGGTTTTCGTATAGATAGCTCGGGATTTGGTTTTAAAAACATTCTTTTCCGGACATCTTATTTGCAGTCCAGCTGGGTGGAGTTTTAATGCCAAATTAAAACTTCACAGCACATTCATAGGCAAGGCGACGGACGTCTTTTGGAGAATATCCATAGAAGATTGATGCCATTTGTAGCAAGTATTTTTCCAGAGAGTCTTCTTGCGTATAAGAAAATACTTGCCTCGGTGTTGCATAGCCCATAGATGAATTTCTTCATTTAATTTCTTCAAAAATCTTGTTTAAGTCATCCGTTTGATACCGAATTCTGTAGCGGCGGCATAAAAACTGTTTGTTTCATCGTTTACAGCCTTTGCAGCATTTTTTAAATCTTCAGTAGTGTAAGAACATCTTGCAGTCTTCCTTTTGTAAGTCCGCATCCTAAAAAACATAAAACATTCATTACATTAGTTGTTTGAGTCGTGGGGTAAGTTGAGCAACTATAGCTCAACTAACCCAAGCCCCGGATTTTAAAACAAAAGTTGGGTTATAAAAAAATCATAATAATTATACTCAATATAATCTAAGAAAGGAAGGCAACCTAAGGGCCCTTGCTCCATAGTTTATATGAATGTTTTGTATTTCATAGTATTAAATGTCTTGGATACGTCGTAAATACTTCAAAGTTTTAGTATTCTATAATCTAAAACATCTCTCTCATAAGATGCTTGTTATACAGGATGGGCCATAAATTTTTGCACATTTGAAACATGAATAAAAATAAAACTACTAATTTTATTATTGATGATTTATTTAACGTAATAAACATTTAAAGCAATTTATTTTTTAAAAATGACATCATCGAGATGTGCCCCGTCTCGTCGCTGGCACTCCTGCAATCGACTACGTAAACTTTGGAAAACTCGTTGACACATGCTGCGAGGAATCGCGGCTATCTCCTCGTGGATATTTTCTTTCAATTGGGATATGGTCGTTGGTTTATTATGGTAAACTCGACTCTTCAGATATCCCCACAAGAAAAAATCGCAAGGTGTAAGGTCTGGGCTTCTTGGAGGCCATGGAATATCACCTCTGCGAGAAATTAATTTGTTGGGAAACATTTCTTTGATGACCGGTAAAGTCACATTTGACGTATGGCATGTTGCTCCATCTTGTTGCATCCAAGTCCTGCTGTTGTAACCTTCAAAGTCATGTAACTGTGGTGTCAAAAATTCTCGCAACATCTTGACGTATTCCACTGAGTTTACAGTTACGTTATTTCCCTGACTGCTTTCAAAGAAATACGGACCGATTATGCCTTTAGCCGATATGGCAGCCCATACAGTCGTTTTAGGAGAATGAAGGGGCTTTTGGTGTTTAAGGCGAGGGTTTTCCGTGCTCCAGTACCGGCAGTTGTGCTTATTTACGTGCCCATTGATGTGAAAATGGGCCTCGTCCGTAAACAATACATTCTCAAGGCTAGTGAATCGCTCCAGCATAGTGTCAGCCAATAACTTACGTTGAATGTAATCGTTTGGCTTCATCTCCTGCACAATTTGAAGCTTATACGGGTGTAATTTAAGGTCCAAATGCAAAATTCGCCGCAGACTAGTTCTTGGTATTGCTAGAGCCGCCGAACGCTTACGCGTAGATGATTCTGGATCGTTCCGTACGGAAATTTCAACTTCCCGAATGTTCTCTTCGCTTCTTCTTGAACGTGGCCGCCCTGTTTGTTTAATATTGGTTGTCGATCCTGTTTGCTCGAACTTGTTGACCCAAGCTTTAATTAAATTAACACTTGGACACTCACTTATACGCTGTAATCCGTATTCAATTCTAAATAGCCGTCGTACAGTAACGTAGGAGTCGTTGTTTTTGTAAAACATTTTTACACAAAAAGCACGTTGTTTTCCCGTGAAGCGCTTCATCGTGACTAAAATTGCGTAAAGCGGCGCATCATTCCCCGTACCCCGCGCGCCACACCCTGTAACGGTTTTTGAGAAATCGAGCATTGCCATTTGCAAAAATTTATGGCCCACCCAGTATATTAACCACCCAGTATACTAAGTATGTACATAATGTTGTATTCGTAATATTTTTAAAACATAATAATATAATAATAATATCTAACGACGCTTCACTCCACGTCGGTCTGTCCCCGTGCTAAGTACTTGTGTTACAGGTACCAGGCAACGAAATTATATTTTATACTTTTATACTATACAGATATTCAAGGTTTTTATTATATGATACACAAACTTAATATACATTCAAGACCCAGGAACAATATAAAACTTATTTGTTCCGTCGGCGGGATTCGAACCCGCGACCCTCGGCTTAAGCTACTAACGTGCTTACCAACTGAGCTACAGAGGTCGTCCAATATATATATATATAATAAAGATGTGATATAAATTGTGTTTTTTTTTCAGGACTTTGTCTATTAGACGAAGAATGCGAGTCAAAGGAAAAATGTATAAATGGACAATGTTTAAATCCTTGTACGATGGAAAAAACCTGCGGTTTAAATGCGGTATGCCGCACAAGCAATCATATTGTGCAATGCAGCTGCCCCAATAGTTTTACAGGAAATCAAGATGTTGAATGTGTCAGAAGTATGTATTTGAATATTAATCATGTAATTTGATTTAGCTTGCTTTTTAATCATACTTCTTTTTTAGGACACCTACCAAATATACTATAGAATACTAGTTGACCCCGCAGACGTTGTCCTGTGGAGCTATTTTGTGAATCTAAATCATTCTCAGATCCCCTTGAGCACACACAAAAATTTCATCAAAATCGGTCTAGTCGTTTAAGAGAAGTTCAGTGATATACACACTCACAGAAGAATTATATATAAAGATAAAGTATGAAGGTCAAAATCACTTGGTCCCAAGTAAATCAACCGTGCTAGGTAGTGCCCATTTTGAAATAAACGACGACAACGAATTCAAAGAATGAACGACACTGCGTTTTTAGGAACGCAGTTCCTTAATTTATAAATACCATAGAATCAAAGTTTATTTATTTATTGATTTAATAAAAATGGGATCTTAAGATTTTTAGCACTTTAACCCCAAACTCACACAATAATTCCCTTAGTGGTGTATTTTTACAAAAGTAATATTTATTTAAATTTTTTTTCAAATAAAAATAAGGGGACAAACGAGCAAACGGGTTACCTGATGGAAAGCAACTACCGCCGCCCATAGACACTCGCAACATCAGGGTTGCATGTGCGTTGCCGGCCTTTTAAGAGGGAATACGCTCTCTTCTTGAAGGTGTGTAGGTTGTAGCGGTTCGGCTTAGCTGCTGGTGATCGTTCATTCCAAAGCTTTACTGTGCGAGGCAGAAAGTTACGCGAACTTAAAAACAAAAAAAAAAGATATTGATATACAAACTTCTTTTAGTGCCGCGACTGTGTGGATCTTCCGGAGAATGTGAAGACGATTTCGTTTGTCAAGATTCAATGTGCGTTCCAGGATGCAAAATTGATGAAGACTGTGCTGTAAATGAAAGATGTTCGAACAGCGTATGTTTACGTAAGTTCACAATTTATTTAAGGTATTGATTTTATTATAATACGAGCTAGATACATGCTGGCAATTTTTAAGCCAGGTCTGTAGTTCCGTATTGGAGCGTAATAGAAGTATACCAGTATACTATATGACAAGGTTTCAGATTGCCTCATAAATTACTACAAGCTCTCTACAAGGTCTATAGTATATCTTTACAATTATTTACAATATTTTTAAAGATATATATATATATATAAAATGCGGGTCGATAAAGTATTTATAATTATTTGTGGTAGTCAACCTGCAATAGTAGTAAATATTAAAATCTGTACTAAATGTTTAGTGGGCGACAGTAACAAGCTTTTTTTATATTTTCTTTTAGTAACGTGTCGTGTTGATAATGATTGTTTCCTTGGACATATTTGTCTATCGAATAGCTGTAATTATGGCTGTCGACATGATGATGATTGCGGACAAGAAGAAGTCTGTAAAGACAACTACTGCCAAAATCCATGTTCAAACAATAATAATCCATGTGGACCAAATGCTCTATGCTCTGTTGTTGACCGGAAAGCTTTATGCTCTTGTGGGGATGGTTTAGTACCATACCCAACTCCAAATATCGGATGTATTAGAACCGTGTCAATATTTTGCTCTGCACACACTGATTGTAGCCCTGGATGGCGATGTGAGGATAAAAAGTGCCGACCAGCTTGTACCGCGGACGGTTCGGAATGTCTTCTAGGAGAACGATGCGACTCAGGTGTATGTCGTTATGCCTGTACTTCAGACGATCACTGTTCTAACGACGAAGTATGTGATGGGCGATTTTGCGCGACTGGATGTAGATCTGATTCTCATTGTCCAAATAATCTGGCTTGCGTGTTAGGACAATGTGTGGATCCTTGTAGTGAGCCAGCTACATGTGGAGCAAATGCTTTATGTACAACAGAGAATCATACTGCAAAGTGTACATGCCCACAAAATTTGATAGGAGATCCGAAATATGTATGTAAACGAATAAAAACTAGTTGCGATAATAATAAGAACTGCCCAAGTGGATTCTTATGCTACGGCGACATGTGCTATCCATCTTGTAGAAGGTTTGTATTTATTTATAAAATTTTTTATTCAAAACAAACCGGCCAAGGCCGATGGGTTTTGACACTTGCTGTGTAAAATTTAAATTGTTCCATACCATTTAATTATTATTTAATTTTCTTTTCATGTATTGGATAATGTGTGTGATAACAGTGTAACCGTTTATGATATAGATAACAAACGAAAAAAATAGCAAAACTTTTCCGACTTTAGACTTTGGGTACGAAACTTTAAAAAAAAAATATACTATATATGACGACCTCTGTGGCTCAGTTGGTAAACGCGTTGGTAGCTTACGCCGGGGGTCGAGGGTTCGAATCCCGCCGACGGAGCAAAAAGTTTTTCAATGTTCCTGGGTCTTGGATGTGTATTAAATATATGTATAATATAATAAAAATCTTAAATATGTGTATAGTATAAAAGTATTAAATATATTTCCGTTGTCTGGTACCTGTAACACAAGTCCCTCGGGTACTTAGCACAGGGCCAGACTGACGTGGTGTGAAGCGTCCATAGATATTATATTATATACTAAAGTTAACTGTTTTTTTTAGCGATATTGTCTGCTTGGCGAATGAAAAATGTATTCGAGGCATATGCAGAGTAGTTTGTAATAGTGATGACGCATGCAGTGAAAACCATATCTGCGAAAACAGAATCTGTAAACAAGGATGCCGTGATGACACCGCGTGCGCTACTGATCAGGCGTGCATCAGTGGCCAATGCAAAGGTATTTTTTTCATTCATATGTTTATAATTTTATTCATATATTTAAACTTTATTTGCTTGCATGACCTTAAACACAAAATATTTTTTTAGATCTTTGTAATGATCGTCAAACTTGCGGAACTTGTTCTGAATGTAAAATGATAAATCATCGAGCACAATGCAGTTGTTCCAGTAATTATACTGGGAATCCCTTGGTAGAATGTAATAAGAAACTATCGAAATGTGATGGATTTTGTCCATGTGACGACAGCGGATATTGCATATCTTTATGTGAAAATGATTCCGATTGTGCTTGCGGTGAAAAATGTTTTAATGGAGGTTGCAGAGCACTATGCTCAGCTAAGAAGACATGTCCCGAAAGGCAAATATGTACACAAGGTGTATGTGTACCGGGTTGCAACAGTAACAAAGACTGTGGCGATGATATGACGTGTTCATCAAGACTTTGTGTAGCCGTTTGTAGGGAAAATTCTTGTGGAAAAAATGCATTATGCTTAGCAACCCGGCATAGAGCTGTTTGCAGTTGTCCAAGTGGTTTTTCCGGTGATCCTTTAAAAGAGTGCAAAGGATACGATTGCCTAAAGAACGAAGATTGTGGGTCTGATGAAGAATGTACAATAGATGGTTTATGTAAAAACATATGTCTTCATGCTTGCGGCAACAATGCAATATGCCGATCAATTAACAGAAAAGCCCAATGTTCTTGTCCGCCTAACTTTATAGGTAATCCAAAAGTAGAATGCCTAAAACCAGTAGAGAGCAGTTGTTTACGAAATCCATGCGGTGTCAATGCTAGATGCAGAGATTTAGATGACGGAAGTTTTGAATGCACTTGTCCAAAAGGATGTGCTGGAAACCCACAAAGGCAATGTTTCTGCGGTACTATGGCGCCGTGCGCAAAAAAAGTTTGCGGTACTAATGCTCAGTGTAGGATAGGACTAAAGGGAAATGCTCAATGTTATTGTCCTAGGAATTATCCCAATGGTGACCCCAATATTGAGTGTAAGTAAAAATATAAACTAGACAATTTTCATTTATTATACTACAAGATTATGTGAAAATCGTTCTGGAAAAACCCGGAAAAATGTACGGTATTTTTCCGGGTTAAAAGGATCCTCTGTCCCTTAAGGACTCAAAGTATGTATATCGTGATTAATAGTTTTTTAAATAAAAGAAAAAACTATTCCTGTACTGATAGTGGGCATTTAAGTGGTCACGCCTGACCACTAGAAACTTCCGACGACCCGACGTACCCATAAGAAACTTCCAAGTATGTTGTAATTTCTCAGCATATTAATAAAAGATTGTTACAAAGTTATTATAAAATAATCATTAACAACAATAATGAAATTTAATACAAAAATTAAGCATTATTTGTAGGTGCTGAAGAACCCAGTATAGTCGATTGTCGAACAACAGGGTGTGGTACTAATGGAGAATGTTTGAGAGAGGGTGCCGAGTTTGTATGCCGCTGTATACCGGGTACTGAAGGCAAGGCTGATGAACAATGTCATACTAGTGAGTATTGCCATTACATTTAACCATCGTAAATATTGAGTAACATCAATCGTATGAGTCAATCAATCGTATACTGATAAACTCGAAAGTACAAAATACTGTTAAATTATTAGTTTCAAATTATTAAAAATTATTTTAATACAAATATTAAGTATCATTGTTGGGTTATAACGGTTGTCCATAATCAAGATGGACTTTATGTAAATATTTATCCTTACCTAAATATTGATAGTCACAAACCTAATGTTAATCACTAACTTTACTGTATAATAACATTATTTACTTCGATCGGTGTTTTATTCCCACATAAAAAATATTATGTATAATAATCAAGTTGCAAAATATTCCAATTTGTAAAAAGTCAATTATTCTGGCACATTAGTTTTATTTTGTACAAATATGTAAATATGATACCGTTATCGATATACATATATGTACAATATCGATTTGATCATGTCTGATCGAAATTAGTGGAAGCATTCTCACTGTTCGTGCTTAAATGCAATCTGTAACATTTTGTTCGGCTTCATGTACATATTGCTTGTTTATAATTTTACGGTATACTATAATATTTTCAATCATGAACTATTTGTTTCAAGAAGCATGCACTGTCTCGTGAGAAAGTTTCCTCTTCGTGGCTGAAGGTACAGCTCTTTCGACTATGCTTTCTTCTTTCACATCTTCCTAGGTATCGAATGTACGAGCGACAAGGACTGTCCAGTAGACAAAGCATGCTTGAGTTTGCATTGCGTTGACCCTTGTACGGTGCGAGGGGTCTGTGGAGAAGATGCACTTTGTGAACCAGTGATGCATAAAGCTCAATGCTCATGTCCGCAATGTTATGTCGGACAACCACGGTTGGCATGTCGGCTTGATCCCAATTGTAAAACTACTACAGATTTTAATACAACATTTACATGCTCCGATACCAAGCCGTGTCCGTCGAAATTATCGTGCGACTTGAATACTAACCAGTGCCGAAATCCCTGCTTGGGTTATCAAAATTGTCGTCGAAATCAAAAATGCGAAGTTCGTAATCACATGCCTGTTTGCGTCTGTCGCAACGGTTTTGCTTTAAATGAAAGAGGTGAATTGACATGTGCACCAGATAATGCAGAATGTACAAGGGACGAACAATGCCCCTCAAATACCGCATGCAAGGATTCAAAATGTGTCAGCCCCTGTTTGGCGTCAAAGCAACCAATTTGTTCGAAAGGAAAGCAATGCGCAGTGGTAGAGCACCGTGCTGTGTGTGTCTGTGTGGAGGATTGTCATCCTACTGCATCTATTTGCCTGAGAGATAATGGGTGCCCACAAAATTTGGCTTGTAAAGACTTCCAATGCCAGGACCCATGTAAAGACGCATGCGGTGGTGCACCATGTTCAGTGGAAGATCACCATCCAGTTTGCAAATTTTGTCCGAATGGATTTGTACATGATGACAGACACGGCTGCATTAAAGGTAATTCAGTCGTTTAGCAAAAACATTAAAAGTTAGTATATAGTATATTTTGTCTTACGCATAATATCTTATTAATTTTTTTCTTCATATTCCAGGAAATTTGATAGAACATTTCTTATGACTTCATGCAGCTATTCCTATTCTACTTCTTTATCTCTAGCATGATCATTTTTCTTTTTTCACAGTTGAACTTCTTCTAGTACAGGTAGTTTCCACTTGTAATGTATACCTTATACTTATTTGTGTACATACATTTTTGCATTTTCCGCTTTGTTAAAACTTCGCATCAATATAATAATATAAAGGGTGATGGAGCAAGTAATTTATCATAATGCTTACAAATGCTTGTACTAACCTATGAAAGCAAAACAAACTGACACGAGACAGAGTTTGCAATACATTCTTTGTTTTAGCAGTAAACGTAGATTATTAAACTAATGTTGTGTATGAATTGTACAGTAAATTCTTTTCAGTGTATCCGTAGAAACTTTTTAGGTTTATAATCTTACTGTAAAATTATCTATTGTTTCATGAATTTAGTAACTTTCTTTGCATTATTACAAATTATATAAATTCAAAAAATTAATTGCGTATATTATTATGTATTAAAATAGTTTAGTTATGAAATAAAAAATTTTAAATTGCATTTTAATTCCTGAAATTATTAATAAATTATTACTACTAGAGTAGTATAAAGACAAAGTTTCTAACTGTTTTTACCGTCACAGCATTAGAATGTGGTGCCCACGAGCACTGTGCGCCTGAGTTAGCCTGTATGGAGGGGCGATGTGGAGATCCTTGTGCTCTCGGTGGCCCTTGCGCTGCTGGACAGCATTGCGCGGTAGTTAATCATCAACCTGTCTGCTCAAAAGGTACATTATACACTCTGTTGAAAAACTTTGCAAAAATAAAATATCATGTGATTAAAACGCTACGAAATTATATGCTAAATATAATGGCGTTTAAGAAATGCTTTTATAACAAAAAATAAACATTTAAAATAAAACATAACTTATCAAGCCGTGTTAATTTTACCGTAACGGTATTAAGATCACAAACTACTTACAAGGAAATCTTGATATGCAATACTATTTTTAACCCAATAAATTTTTTTTATTTTTATTACAGTGTGCCAGTGTCAAACATCCTCAGACTGCGCTAGATATCCAAACACTGAGTGTGATGGTTGTGCCTGTATAAGACGTAAGTATATATAATAATAACATTTTCTTTCAAACAAACAAATTTTCGCATTTAAACATTAATAGGATTGTATATATTAAATACCTTACTCAGAGCGTTTTCACATCATCCGATTCGATATCGTTGTCTGGCCTCTATCCGACATCGGGGAAAATTATCTCTATGAATATACCTGTCTTTCACAATGTCCAGCCCTACATCTGAGACACTGCACATAGTGTAGATTATCGGCTGCCAAATATCGGAACCCGACATCAATATCGAATATGATTATTGTCCACGTTACTTTAATTAATTTTATCCTGTTGCCCACGTTTTCGTCCGCATGGTCACTTTTCTCTTGAAAATTTTGATTTTTTTGCTACAAACCTCATGGAACCCGCGATCTGTCCAATGAATGCAAAACCGTGGAAATCGGTTTGTGCGTTCTTGAGTTATATAGCCAGAACTTTAACTAATCATTTTTATTTAAATATACAGTGTGTTACAAAACGAATACGTCCCCATGTAAGTTAAATATGAGTCCCTGTAAAGAGTGGAAAGTAGCTGCGCTTAAGACCAACTCTTTTATGTTTGGAAGTTAACGTCGCTGGTGCGTTTTCTGTAAAACATCTTTTAACGCTACTATTATCGCAGCACACAGTTTATCAGCATTCTAGAAACACCAAACACTCAACATAGACACTTTTTAAGTATTATCGCTTCATTTTGCTACAAACTGTGTTGTATATATTTTCTGGACCTCTTAAAATATTTGAACACTCAAATTTTCGGGATCAGTTTCGACGTTCTCAAATTTTAGTGTGCCTAACAAGAATTTTAAATCAGTTTTAGGGTTCCGTACTCAAAAGGGACCCTATAACTAAGACTTCGGGGTCTGCCCGTCTGTCTGTCTCCAGGCTGTAACTCAAGAACGGTAATTACTAGAGAGTAAACATTTTTACAAAATATATAACTTCAAGTCAACAGCTGGTGTTGACTTGACACCTAATTATGACTTTGTCGAAGCCGGTCGTGTATGTATTATAAATTCGTTTATTAAAAATCTAAAAAAATATAGTGGGAAAAGTGCAAGAAAGGTATGTTTCATTATGAACTGGAATTTCCACCATGAACCAACAGTACAATCAATCACATATATTTCTTTCCATGATAGTAGATTGATTCGACACGCTAGATACAGGCAGCTTGCTATGTTTGCTTGCTATGCCTATCGCCTCCTTTTTTAAAACTTTCTTTTATAACTTTAAAACTTTTTTATTAATTTAGTTATCCCAATTTTTGACCTGCACTGGTACGGAACCCTCCGTGCGCGAGCCGAACTCGCACTTTTTATTTTTTTATTTATATACATTTATTTTTAGGTGATAAAACAGCTACAAATTGTCTTCATTGCCGACCTGGAGTTCCTTGTGACCCAACAACTGGGGCATGCCTAGAGAGTAAGTAACGCAAAGTTGTAATCATTATAAAAACTGCAATACTAAATCGTTGCTGAAAATGCAAAATTACGTATAGGTATTATTAGGCTTAAATGATAATTGAAAAAAAAAACTTTTTTATGCTGTCTTAAATTTCTCTAATTTTCATAATATTCAAGGTAAAAATATTTTTTTAATGTCTATGACCTACGATTTTGTTTATTGTTAACTCTTGTGCTAGTTATTGCTGCAGTGCCGCTACAGTAAGTTTGCTTTTCAGTGACGATAACTTGAAGAGGAGGATTAATATTATTAATTTTAATGGTAGAATAATATATTATTTCTATATGTCTATTATTCTCTAAATTGGTATACTGAAATCTTACTTATTTAACTTTGTGATTGTATTTTACGTTACTATAACAGGCTTCTATTATAAAGCTAGATAGTCTGTTTCTTGTATATTAATTATGAATAGCAAGACTAACTCCAAAAAACTGGATATTGCTATAAACATTACTTCGATATTATTATCATTTGTCCGATAAACGCCACAAAATACTGGCATTGTTCTCTCGGCAGACCCGACTGACAATTTTATGATATGATTTATTTAGCAGTGTAGATAGAATTGAGTAAACACTTACTACTTCCGGACAGGTGTAACTCAATGTATATTTTTAGCTGTTACATGCTCCTTAAATTGATCATGCAATATAAACACAATATTCTAGTTGCATTTATTACATTCATACGTTTTAATTAATTTGGTTTTGGTTATCTATCATATACCCGAGGCACTACTTCCAAAGCAGCTCCATTCACGACTTTTTTACTATTTATTCTTTTTATTATGTATTGTTATATTAAATGTACACTATTTTGCACTACTACTTTTCTTCATGAATTTATCTTGCATCAAGTTAAATAATATTTTTATTTGTTTATGAGATATTTTATTTGATCTATAATGTTTACATTTTCTGCAATTTTTTTTGAATTATTAATACTTGAAATAAGATTTTCACAGTTTATTATTCCTTTCTTATAACAGATGTCCCACTAACAGAATCATACTCCGATACTTTAACAACATCACCGAATACACTATCGTCAACTGACGCTACATTTTCTATGACAACTGACGTCAAAATAAATAACTTTAGTGATGATATTTCTGAGGAACAAACTGATGCAAGGGTAGAGTCAGTAACAACTGTTACGCAGACGACAGCCGATATCACTGAATTTGTTACTAGTGAAGTTATATCTGATGAAGAACCATCAACGCAATACCAACCATTGTATAAAGTTTTAGAAAGTAGTACAGAAAGTAAATTAAAAATAACTACAATGGAACGTATAAATGAGAATCCTGTACATTTTCTCAAAACAAAAGATCAAAATAAATTAGATAGTATAGAACTTATGCAAAGTAGTAGTACGATTGATACTGAGAGTACTATAAAGCCTTTTATTAAAAGTCCTGAAATAAGTATTATTTTAAAACCATTAACAGATAAAAATAAAAATATCAAAACTTCTGACAATCAAAGGCAATTACATAATAAAATAAATGATAAACCTCTTGAAGAATCTGCAGTAACATATTCATCAATTGAAAATACGACTCCAATGCCTCCCAAACACACTACACAAGCAACATTTTATACAAAAAGAGTTAATCAAATTGACTTAAAAGATTCCTTAAACTTTACTAAAAACACAAAGTATGCAATATTGGAAACAATAACACAGCCGACCAATGCAGTGTTATCAACTACTACAAATGCAGTAGTTGAAAATGACAGTAATTTTGAAGGCGATAGTGAGGTAAACGATCAAAGTAATAATGTTAGTACTAGCGACAGTGCGACATTTACGATAAAAACTACAGTACAGTATAGTTCTGAAAATTTAGTTCCATTCAAACAACCAACTACAGAAACCATGTATCATTCTATCAATGAAACACCAGCAAATGAAGAAACAGAAGGCACAATTACTAACTATGATAGTTTTACAGTCAGCGATAATGAATTTGCGTCTACAATTAATAGTGATGGGAATGAAAAATTATTACTTAATAAATTACCAACTACAAACAGACCGACAGAACCAATAGAATATACGGGTGATGGTGATAGGAATACAGATACAAATTATTACACAGAACATCCAGTGACTATATCTTCTGATGATGGACGAAAAGTAAATATAACAGACTATTTACATACAGAAACCTTTGAAAAAAATATTAGTACTCTTATTTCGAGTTCAGAATCAACAACATATTCCATTCCCAATAAACAATTATCATCAACTAAATCAGAAAACATAACAATAAATGACGTAAGTAATGCAACAACAATTTCAACAAATTATAATTCAAGTAGAGTAAATACAAATACGAATAATGATACACAATTTTATTTGAAAGAAGAAAGTAAAAATATTTCAAATAATATACGAAACAACCCAAAGCAATTGCAATCTCCAAATAATTTAGAAACACTTGATTCAACTGATCATACTACAGATGTTAATAATCTTTTTGACGCTGAATCTAGTAAAAAGTCAGTAATTTTTATCACCAATACAAATGTAAGCAATTCCGAGGAATCAATGCTACCTACAACTGTGAAACTAAACCATTCTTTCACTAATAATGATATAGAGTCAACAACTAAAACAATAATTATTACAGAAACTGATAATTTTACTGGATTAGGCAAAATGTCTTCTACTAAATCTATTGCAAAAACGAATTCCATCGCGACCACTGATGTTTACACAAATCAAGGGACCTCCGGCGAAGAGACGATCACGCCAATAATTTCATCAACCATAAATGAGGTTGCAACCACTAACAAAAATGTAGATGATGAGCCAACTAAACCACAATTATTTGAAAAAGTGGAAGAAACCAAAACAACTATCGGAAATAATGTTTTCAGTGAATCAAGTTCAACACTTATCCCACTACCCAAGACAGAAACTGAAACTGTCGCTACTACTATCGTATCAACAATGTCAACGGTAAATGACGTTAAAAGTACTGACATAAACGTAAAAAATGATCCAACTGAGATAAAAATATTTGAAATAGGAGAAGAAATTAAAACAACTCCAATGAACATTGCTGTCACAGAATCAAGTACAACATTTGTCCCACTCATAAATTTAGAAACAAATAAAGCTACAACCACTGACGTCTACACAATAAAAGTACCCTATGAACATTTAACCAGACCGACAATTTCGTCAACGGTAAATTATGATACAAGTACCACAACTAACATTGCTCCACTGATACATAAAGTTACAAATAAAGCTACCATCAATAACGTATACTCAAAAAAAATGGTCCCCTATGAAGATTCAACCACACCAATTGTTTCGAGAACAATAGATGATGTTACAATTACCACAAGTAATATAAGCGTAGACAAGCGGCCAACTGAGTCCGAACATTTTAAAATAAAAGAAGAAATCGAGACGAAAATTATGAGAAATAATATGGTAATTGAATCAAATACAACGCCTAGCTCACTACTTAATACAGAAACAGATTCTGCCCTTTCTACTGACGTTTACTCAAAAAAGGTTATTCAAGATGAAGAAACAACCACACCAATAATTTTGTCGACGATAAATGATGTTCCAAGTACAAACAAAAACATAGACATCCAACAAACTGAAACACAATTATTTGAAATAAAAGAAAAGGAAACAACTATTGTAAATAATTTTGTTACTGAATCTAGTACAACATTCACCTCACTTCATAATGCAGTAACAAAATCGGATGCCTACTCAAAACAAGTGATTCAGTTTGAAGAGACAACTACACCAATAATTTTGTCGACGATAAATGATGCTACAAGTACTAACATAAACAAAGACAATCAACTAACGAAAACGGAATTATTTACAAGAAAAGAAGAAATAGAAACAACTACAAATAATGTTATAACTAAATCGAGTACCATTTTTAGCTCACGACTAAATACAAAAACAGATTCTGCGGCCGCCACAGATTTTTTCTCAAAAGATGTTACACAGAACGAACAGACAACCACATCAATAATTCGGTCGACGATAAATGACGCTACAACTACTAACATAAACGTAGACGATCGATCAACTAAGACACAATTATTGAACAGAGAAGAAATAGAAACAACTTTTACAAATTATGACGTATTACCTGAATCGAGTACAATATTTACCTCACTTTTGAATACAGAAACAGATTCTGCCATCACTACTGATGATTACTCAAAAAATGTTAGTCGAGATGAAGAGACTACCACACCAACAATTCTATCAACGGCAAAAAATATCACAAGTACTAACAGTAGACATCTTCAAACAGGAAAAAATAAAAATTCTATTAGTACTTTAGATTTCACCACTCATAAAATAAAAACCAATATTTCAACAACAGATTTCTATATGGAGTCTTCAACAACACATTCAGTTAATTATGATAGCAAGGTAAATGATGATTCAAGCACAGATGTGAATAGCTCTTTCCTACCTGAAAATATTAACAATCTATCTTATAGCACAACACCAGAAAATTTCTTTGATGGTGAAACCGAAGATATCAACAGTATTTCAGAATTCACCACACAAGTCGGTTGGACGGAAAATGTAGATAGGTTTACTACAAAAAACCTTGACATGACGGAAAAGTATAATTATGAAAAATCTCAGCCAGCTCCAAATATATATGATCAAGATATTTCGGTAAACAAATTAACTGTAAGTGAAAAAAATAGCAATAATACGCCATTTGAGCCAACTACTGAATATAGTTTTAACAAAACGACAATTGTCGACGAAAAAAATGAACATTTGCAATTAACTAAAAAATATTTAGATACGGACAACACATATACTGACACCACTTTAGAAAATGTACAATCAACAACTGAATTACATACTAAACATACAACATTGATTTCAAACTTTGATGATAAGCACAATAATTTAGAGTTGGATCTTTCAAGTACAACCGAATTAAAAAATGTTGTCGAAACTTCTCCACAAACAGAAAATATAGATACAACAAGTAATATTCTATTTGAAAGCATTACGACAGAAGCACCTATGATAAATGTAATACTAGACAGTAAAGAAACTGATGCAATACAAACAACTACTGGCTACACAGACATAAGAAATGATTATAATTCTGTTACCTATGATGTTTTTAATACTGTAACTCATAAAGTAGCTGATTACGAAGATCACACACACAGTGCTTCCGGTAATATGGAAAAAAATAACAAAGAAATAAATAATGACATATTAACGACAGCAAAAAATATAGCAAATGAAAAACAAGTAATGAATCTAGGATATAATGATATTACCACTTTAGGAGAAATGACAGAAAATACACCTGCATATACAAGCAGCTATTACCAAAACAATATAATTGCTACCAACGAGTCCACAACCACGATGCTTAGCAATGTCCAAGTAACTATAACTGATTCATATTCAACGACAATGACAGAAAGTATAAGTGACCCAACGTTGAATATAAAACTAGAAAATGACAAAAAAGATTCAAATAAAAAAACAAACGATGAAGCAAGCACTACTATAAACTTTGACATAGCCACAATTAAAAGCGACACTTTTGAAAATGAATTTCAAACTGTAACTGCAAATACTTTAGTAACTGAACCAGATGACAACGAAAATGCGAAACCAACTGAAAGCAAAATAACAAAACCTACTTCATTTTATACAATTACGCCCGGAACAGAAAATGATGTAGATTTAACAACTTTGTCCAGCAATATGGATAGTAAAACGCAATCTGACAATATGAATAAAATAGATAATGTTAAAGATGCCGGCAGCACTGAACTTCCCGTTAGTAGTACATTTTTACAAGATTATTATGTTAGCACAACAATGAACTCAGTTTCAAGTACATCGCTAAACAATTTATCATCGCGAAGGAAAGACGTTGATATACTAGCTTGGACTGACTCTACGCCTTACTATGAAACTACTTTGACTGATTTGAGCATAACAATTAAAAACCAAGTAATTCATAAATGTAGATTTGACTCTGACTGTTTAAATGACAAAGCTTGTATTATCGGAGTATGTAAAAATCCCTGTGAAGTTCGGAATATATGTACAAAGAAACACACCTGTAAAGTTATCGACCATGTTGCTGTCTGTCAGTGCAGTAATGCCGCTGAGAATATATGTACAGAAGGTATGGTACTAATATTTTTTGTAAGCCATTGATTTTTTTAATGGTCATATTAGAGGAAAATTTTAGAGAAATTTATCGGACAAATGTAAATAATTTGATTTGTACATATTGTAACTTAATTAATTGTACATCTATAAATAAAATAATAACATGTAATTGAAGATATAAACATATTTTAATAAAATATATGACACGTGCCTCTAATAAAACTAATAATTTAAAAACATGTAACATACTAGAATCGCCTGGGACTCCTAAAATACCAGAACCATGTCAATCTGACCGGGACTGTATAGAAACTGAAGCGTGCTTTATGGAACAATGTCAAAATCCATGCGAATTTGACAATGTATGCGGCATTGGAGCTAATTGCCATCCAATTAAACAAAGGCCTATGTGCTCATGTCCTGCGGGATATGATGGAGATCCTGCTGTAAAGTGTTCACCTAAAATATGTACGTGTAAGACATAACATATTAATATTCATATGTTCATATGAACCTCTTAGCTATTACACGAAAGAATATGTTATAGATGTAAAGTTGTGCAAAGTAATTAAAAAATTGCCAATGTCTTTGTAAATGTTAATTTAACATTACTAATCTTTGTGTGATAGCTTAAGATGTTAAGTGTTTTTAAAGGTCAACTTTTCTAACTTGAGCACAACTAATAAAATAATAAGACTTAACGAACTTTTAATACATTAATAACATGTAATTAATAATTATACAATCTAAGGGCCAGTTTCATTGCTTACTGATAAGTGTCGGATAGTCTATTCGCAAATTTTGACAGTTATTGTATGAAGAATCTGTCGAAGAAATGGTGGACATCCTATCAGAAACTTTATCAGTAAGCGATGAAAAATTATTAATATAATGTGAATATAACAGATAAACAGCTACATTATTATCAGTAATGTATCTGTTAGTACTTAGTAAAAAGTAACTGTAAATATTTTGACCGTACGTATAGATAAAATTGAAAACATAAATGGCAATGTAAATAATTACTTTGTATTATACAATTATTTTTACATTTCACTTAGCTGGTTGTACTCGAAATGAAGACTGTCAACTGACGGAAGCTTGTATAAATAATGCATGCCAACATCCTTGTGAAATACACAACCCATGTGCACTTAACGCTGTTTGTATAAACACGAACCATGGATCAGACTGCAGCTGCTTGGATGGATTTAATGGAAACGGATACGTTGGATGCGTTCCAGGTAAGCCATAAAAATAGCAAACTAATTTATTTCAAAGTTTGCAAAATATTAAATTACGTTCTGTATTTTAGTCAGAAATTCACATTCTGTATGTCAGTATAATGAGGACTGTCCACCCGAATTACTATGTGATAGACTAAACAGAGTTTGCATTAATCCTTGTTCAATAAATAAGTGCGGAGAAAATGCAGAATGTTATCCAGAGAATCATAGTATCAAGTGCAAATGTTTAGATGGTTTTACTGGAAATCCATTTTTAGAATGTTATCAAGGTACGTTTTAGTCAATTTAATAAACTTTCATAAAATTAATAATAACGTTGTATTTTCTACAACTTGCTAAGGAATAACCATTTCTATTTTACAGTTCAAGGATGTAGATCAGATAACGAATGTCCAAATTCCGAAGCATGTATAAATGGGAAATGTGACTCCCCGTGTAGATGTGGTGTAAATGCTATTTGTGATGTTTTGAATCATCGTGCAACCTGTAAATGTTTGGCTGGTTATACTGGTAATCCTTCACTAGGATGTGAACCACCAGCTAATCCATGTATTCCGAATCCATGCGGAGTTAATGCGTTATGCGAAATAGATAATGGGAACCCTATATGCTATTGTCCGAAGGGATTGACAGGAAATCCATTTCAAAATTGTAGTAAGTATTATTACGTAACTACCTCCATAATTTTCAAAATATTTAAAAGCATACTTTTATATAAAACCTTATATTTACAGTACCTGAAGGAAATGAATGCGAACCAAATCCTTGTGGACCAAATACGGGATGTAGAATAATAAATAAAAAGCCAGCCTGCTTCTGTTTACCAAACTTTGAAGGAAATCCACCGAGACAACCATGTCAATTGCCAAACAATCCATGTAATCCTTCCCCGTGTGGGCCTAACACACAATGTACGGTACTGACAAACGGATTTTCAAAGTGCACTTGTTTGCTAGGATATGTAGAGAGTCCTAACACAATAAGAGGTTGTATAGAAGCGCGTAACCCATGTGAACCAAGTACTTGCGGAACTGGAGCACGGTGCGATCCTAACAGAACACCGGTTTGTTATTGCCCCGACAATACATTAGGCAATCCTTATAAATCTTGCGAACCACAGTCATATTTGCCACCACCAGTACTATGCCAGCCAGGAAATTGCGGAGAAAATTCAGAATGCTATGTAAGCAATAATAGAGAAATGTGCTTCTGTAAAACTGGATTTACCGGTGATCCATATATCGGATGTTTCCCACAAAAAGATGCATGTTATCCAAATCCTTGTGGACCTAGAGCAGTATGCAGCCTTAACTATGATGGTCAGGCAATATGTTCTTGCGCGGGTGGCAGTAGTGGAAATCCTTATGGTGTAGAGGGATGTCAGTCACGTGAATGTGAAGTTGATGATGAATGTAAATTTGAGCAAGCCTGCATAGGCTACACATGTCGAGATCCTTGTCCAGGTGTATGCGGGTTAAACGCTAAATGCTTTGTTGAAGCCCATCATCCAGTATGCATTTGTGAAAAAGGATTTATTGGTAATCCTCTAATTTGTTGTTTACCACCAGGAGAATTAAAAATGGTAGCGCCATGCACCAAAGCTAAATGTGGAATAAATGCATACTGCCAGGAGGTAGAAGGCGAAGCACTTTGTTATTGTCCACCCAATTTCTACGGTGATCCTATTAAAGAATGTAAACCAGAATGTATGATGAATTCTGACTGTGCTTCTAATGAAGCTTGTCTTAATCAAAAGTGCGTCGATCCATGCTCTGAAAATAATATATGTGGAATAAATGCTGTTTGCTTGTGCGCGGATCATACAGTATCATGTTTATGTCCCGAAGGCTACATAGGAGATCCTCTAATTCAATGCATATATAGACGTAAGTATGAGTTTATATACAGTTTTTAAAAATTTTAATACAAGGTGCAACAAAATAGAGTTATAATACTTTAGGATTGCATGTGTATTCATTACATTTCATTTTTAGCTGAAAACATAACAAGCATATTTAGCGCTGAATTTATTAGATTTTACGTCTCTATATTTTTTACCTACTCTAAAACTTATTCGAACTCCAAATTATTTAATAAAAAAACTGTCAAACTAGGATACACCGAGGTTAAACTAGGTTTGGGGTTGGTTTAAGGTTGGAATAACGTTTGTATGGGAGTTTACACCGACCATACACTAGGTTTAAGTTACACCCAGTTTATGAGTTGGGGTTCTGCTTATTCTAAGTTTATTCTGAGTGTAACTTTTTTACACTTGGCTTATAAGTAACACGGATAGAGTTTACTGTGAAAGCACATCACAAAATCACAAAAATAACTCTTTTACCGCTGCTGCTTTTCTATTGAACTTTATAAAAGAAACGCATATTACATACCATAAGTATTGTCACTTTGTTTTGTTATATAAATGCGGAGTGCATTTAGTTAGCAAATATCATTTCAGTTAGCATACCTACATTATTATTATTTGATCACCAATGTTCTCATTTCTTTTAGCTATAGTTATAACACCAGATAATACTACAGCGCAACCGTGCACACCAAATCCCTGCGATCCAAACTTGGCATGTGATACATTTGGTGACAAATTTGCAGTATGCGATCCATGTGTTGGATCAAATTCCATCAACAACCCTGCATGTAGACCAGATTGTGTAGTTAACTCTGATTGTCAGTTTAATCAATTATGTTTAAGAAACAAATGTATAGATCCTTGCCCTGGTTCATGTGGTGTTAATACAGATTGCGTTGCATACAACCATGGACCGATATGCACTTGTCGAAGTGGTTTCGACGGTAATCCATATGAGAATTGTAAACCAGCTGTTCAATGTAAGTTATACTTTTATTATTCCTCCTTAGAATAATTAAATTCAACTTATATATTGGTTATAATACACATTGTATTAATATTATTGAATTTTCTAACTATTTTGTAGATATTCCACCTGAAACCTGTGATAGCGTGAATTGCGGTTCTAACGCTGAATGTCGGAATGTTAATGGAGCACTTGGATGCTACTGTTTGCCAAATTTCTTCGGAAACCCATATCTTTCCTGTCGACCAGAATGTGTAGTCAACAGTGATTGTTCATCAAATTTGGCCTGCTTTAATAACAAATGTCAGAATCCATGTTCTGATACATGCGGAGTTGGAGCAACTTGTGAAACGGTCAATCATCACGCAGTATGTTATTGCGCCCCAGGTTTAGAAGGCGATCCCTATATTAGATGCCAACCGACATCAATTGCTCCACCATCAGTATCAACATGCGAACCATCACCATGCGGCCCTTACAGCCGATGCATGGTTTCATCGAATGGATTCGCAATATGCTCCTGTCTTCCTGGATTTAGAGGTGTTCCACCAATGTGTCAGCCTGAATGTGTCAGCAATTCTGATTGTCAACAAAAGGAAACTTGCGTAAACCAAAGATGTGTAGATCCTTGTCAGGGAAGTTGTGGCGTAGGGGCCCGATGTGTAGTTATTAATCACAACCCAATATGTAGCTGTGAACCAGGAGAAACTGGTGATCCATTTGTTGCTTGTAAAGATTTTAACATTAATGAAACGCCAAATCAAAATCCATGTTCACCTTCACCGTGTGGGCCAAATTCTGTTTGTGAAATAAAATCGAACCATCCTGTATGCTCTTGCCGACCAAATTATTCAGGAACTCCACCAAACTGTCGACCGGAATGTGTTATAAGTCAAGAGTGTCCTTCGAATCAAGCATGCATAAAGGACAAATGTATGGACCCTTGTATAAATGCATGTGGAAATAACGCTAAATGTGATGTGATTAACCACACACCCTTATGTAGTTGTTTACAAGGCTTCCAAGGAGATGCATTTATTGGTTGTATCACAATCCCTAAATCTGAATCAAACACACCGTGTAGCCCTTCGCCATGTGGTGAAAATACAGTTTGTTCAGTGGTAAATAATGCCGCCAGATGCGCATGTATACCACCCAATATAGGAAATCCATATGCTGGAGGCTGCCGCCCTGAGTGTTCCATAAATTCTGATTGTCCAAATCATCTAGCTTGTCTTTCAAGTCATTGCCGCGACCCGTGTAAAGATTTATGTGGAACTAATGCAGAGTGTATTGTAACAAATCATATACCAATTTGTTCATGCTTTAAGGGGTATGAAGGCGATCCATTCTCATCTTGTCATCGGCAATATATTCAACGTGAGTATCCTGAATAAAACTTTCAGAAATATTTTTAAGAGTACAGAAATAAGTATGCTATAGTTTGACTACAACCGCTGCCTCACCTGCCAGCGCCCTAGGAACGTGGGATGAGGCGGCGGACGGGTAAGAAAGAGTTTTGTGCTCCAGCAATTATATTGATATAAATATAATTGCTGGACGTGTCTTACGATATAATTTGACAGTTTTATGTTAGAACTGTTTTGAGCTAAGAAATGTTCAAAGGTCTATTTTAATTTTTTAACGTACGCATAGCGTATAATAGCGATTCTTCATTTATAACAGTCGGCCAACTTAAAAATTATGTTCCTTTCATCTCCAGATTTCCATCGGAATTTAGTAAACCTACAAATTTTTCAAAACTATAATAAGACAAACCGGTTCAGCTGCTCGCGAATTTTATCGAGACTTACAAAAAATCATTTCATTTCAAAATTTTAAAAAAATTCTTGTTAAAATATATTGTTATTAACTAAGAAATTAGCTATTTACAACTTATTTAAATGGTTACGGGCATGTTTCGCCGCTTTCTGATAAAGTTTCTGTTAGGCTATCCACAACTTTTTGACAGATTCTCCATACAACATCTGTCAAATAAAGTTGTGGATAAGACTCCTTGTAAGCGGTGGAGTTGGGCCACCGGTAAACTCACTGACTGAACAAAACAGAGCATAACGCCGTTTCACGCCAGTTTTCTGTGAGGCCGTGGCATCACTCCCGTCGAACCGGCCCATACGTGCCGGAGCATGGTTCTCCCACGGCAATGAGCATCCGTATTATGTACTTGAGATCGGAAAATTTTTCATTGTTCATTTCTCCCGGGTTCGGGTGATGGTCGAGTCGTATAACATTAACAATAATGTTATATACCTCGAGTAAGAAGTCTGGATGAGATCCTTATTGTAAAAACCTACGATAAAAATAACAAATAAAGGATATTTGCAAAAAGCCCGTCGTCGACCATATTTTTTTTAACAAAAAAAAAATCCGTAAAAGATTTCTTAGATATAGCAGACTACGTAAGATTTCGATTTTATATGAACATGGTCTACTGTACATTATTTAATCTGTGTCCAAACTGATGTATAAGGAAGTCGATGATGTTATGTACCGTTAGTTAAGAGCTAGAAATTCATCAGGTAGACTGATCGAATGCCCCCAGACTAGACAGATAACCATAAAAGACCATTAGATAAATAATTACGGTCATTTTAATCATGCAAGGATCATTCGTCGAATTTATTGATGCATAATTTCCATGCCTAATATTATATGGGAAAGTTTGTTTGTTTGTCCATTCTTCATGATATACGAAGGGTCCTGATGATTTTTGGCATAGACTTAGTTGAAAGGATAGAGAGAGATAGGCCTCTTGGCCTTTAGAAAAACATCGTGATCCCAAAATGTTTGGCACGAATGGGCGGCTCGACCGGAGTGATACCACGGCCTCACAGCGTGAAACGGCGTTGTTCTGTGTTTCGTTCAGTAAGCGAGTTTCCCTAATCCACCTATCCCTATTCCCATTCCCTATTGCCTCATAAAGACCGGCAACGCACTTGCGACTCTTCGATGTCACAAGTGTCCATGGGCGACGGATATATGTACATAATACACTTAACTATACAATAACATATGAAAATTCAAGAGATGAAATTTCAAAACAGGAAACAGGGAAAATCTTTTTTTCCATACATCTTAGATTAATATCATGCACTACTCGGCGCTTGACAGCTACTCATTGTATTTGGCTCAGTTCATTTCACACATTAGAGTTTAAAATTTTCACCGTGGGTTGCGGGCGACAGCTAATCTTCATATCGCACCCTCGGTGCAAGACCGTCACTTTTGCGAAAATGCAATTTTTCAGGAGAAGCATTTAAAACTTTGACG
>JAOTAV010000027.1:2016426-2082737 GCA_026546445.1 Cyclargus thomasi | reverse complement strand
ACTAAGAAATTAGCTATTTACAACTTATTTAAATGGTTACGGGCATGTTTCGCCGCTTTCTGATAAAGTGTCTGTTAGGCTATCCACAACTTTTTGACAGATTCTCCATACAACATCTGTCAAATAAAGTTGTGGATATACTAACTGTGAGCGGTGAAACAGGCCCTAAAATAAAAGGGTAAAGGCTCAAACTAGTACAGGATCTTAGAAAGTAACTAGTAAAACTTTAAAAATTCTTTCTTGTTGCATTTTTTTTTCTTACACTATACTCAAGTAATGTGGTTTATTAGATCTTGATAACTTGTACAAAATATATTTTTTTACAGCAACGCTGCTTAATCCATGTGAACCATCACCATGTGGTCCTAATAGTGAGTGTCAAGTCGTGAGTGATCGGGCGGCATGTTCATGTCGAAGTGGTTATCACGGAACTCCACCATCTTGTAGACCGGAATGTGCTGTTAATTCTGACTGTTCAATGGATCGAGCGTGTATAAAGCAGAAGTGTCAAGACCCATGTGTTCAAAGTTGTGGTCTCGATGCTCGTTGTCACGTTGTTGGTCATAATCCAATCTGCGTATGCCCTGATATTTATCCCGACGGAGATCCATTCATTCGATGTTACAAGAAAGGTAAGATAAATTAAATCCAAAAAGAAACTTATAACTAAACTAAGCTAAAAATAAAACGCTTTTAAAAACAGCATTTAATTTTTTAAAATTTATTTATAATTTGTTTACTTCAGGCGGATAGGTAACACGATTCTAAAGAGCCTAAAGTCAGTGAGATATCATATCATAGCATATGAGAGCTGAAAGAACGTAATCCACGTTTTTTTGATTATTTTTACCGGTAACCTACTTCTGTACATAATCTTCATGAGTTTTGAAGTTGGTACCAGTCAAAATAAATAATATAGTTTATCCTAGAACTCGTGAAGATTGTGTAAAGGAATTTTGTTGAGGTTTAACGGTATTCTGAAAAAGACACTATTAGTGAATAATTTATGTTACTTAAGACTTAGTTTGTTTTAATTACTACACGTTGGAGTCGATTGTAAAAAATAAAAAAATCAAAATAACGGATTTTAGAGTCCAAATTATAAGGTCTAAAAATTTTTTTAGGATTCCATACCCAAAGGGTAAAAGCGGGCCCTAAGACTTCGATGTCTGTCCCTCTGTCTGTCCGTCTGTCTGTCTTCAGGCTGTAGGTGTGTTGAGGCCATGTCTCAAGAACGGTTATGGCTAGAGAGTTGAAATTTTTACAGAATCTGTATTTCTGTTGCCGCTATAACAACAAATGCTAATAACAAAGAAAAACAGTGGCTCTAGTACAAAAAAGATGTTTTGACATTTTCGTCCTTAATAATAGAATGATAAATTCGACGCGCTTCTGATTGACAGCGTGGACCCCTTGGCCTAAGACGCTGGTTAACGCACTGGTCTCCTCGGAGGCGTGGGTTCAAATACCTATATAATTCAAAAAGTAAAGCAGTTTTTTATCTATGTTTTTTTAGTCTCTGCTAGTACGGAACCCTTCGTGCGGGGGTTTGACTCGCACTTGGCCCGTTTTTTATTTTCTTTTATTCACATTATATTGTACTATATTTCAACAGCCATTACATTGCCGGCACCGAATCCATGTATGTCAGCACCTTGCGGACCTCACGCAACTTGCCGCGAAGAAGCTGGCCGTGCTGTCTGCGCTTGTGATCCAGGAACTTTAGGAGCACCACCAACATGCCGTCCTCAGTGTGTTATCAATCAAGACTGTCCATTAGCACTAGCATGTGTTAATGGAAGATGCGTCAATCCTTGCGTTGGATCGTGTGGCTTCAATGCACGATGTATAGTTCAGAATCATCAACCCATATGTTCCTGCGACGAGGGCTTCTCTGGTGACCCGTTTGCTGGATGCAGTCCGTTTGAGGGTAAGTAAAAACATTAGTACAAAATTTCTGCATGTTTTTATGTGCACGCTTTTGTAGATGTGCGTTTTACATTTTGTACTATTTCAGCCCCAAAAGAAGTACCTCGACATCCTTGTAACCCATCACCATGTGGACCTAACTCTATTTGTAGAGAAAGAGATGGTATTGGAGCCTGTATATGTGTAGATAACTTCTTTGGTGACCCATATCTGGGATGTAGACCAGAATGCGTTATGAACACAGACTGCGCATTTGATAAAACTTGTTTTAACAATAAGTGTTTGGACCCCTGTCCCGGCACTTGTGGGCAAAATGCTGAATGTAAAGTCTCACATCATGCACCATCATGTTATTGCTTGCCTGGACATACTGGAAATCCACTTCATGCATGTACACCTGTTTTATGTAAGGACTTCTATCTTTCTATTTCTATTCTGTTTTATTAGAGTTCTATTTATTTTATGCTTAAACTCTTTTCTTTCCATTATGTAGCTATACCGGAATCAATCGACCCATGCCACCCTTCACCATGTGGCCCGTATAGTAAATGTCGTTCGTTTAACGGTCACGCCGTTTGTACGTGTCTTGATATTTGTGTCGGCTCGCCACCCAATTGTAGACCAGAATGCATTGTTAGCTCAGACTGTTGGCCAAATAAAGCTTGTATAAAAAATAAATGTCAAGATCCCTGTCCTGGAACTTGCGGAATAAACGCGCAATGTCAAGTTGTGAACCACAATCCTGTATGTAGTTGTTTCAATGGATACACAGGTGACCCTTTTGTGCGATGTTACATAGAAGAAAGTAAGTCATTGGTTAAAATAACTAATAACATAATTTAAAAAGTATTATATATTTTATCAATAATATTTTCGTATTTAACAGAGCAAATGACACCAATAAATAATTGTATTCCCAATCCTTGCGGTCCACACTCTAATTGCAAAGAATCAAATGGAGTACCTGTATGTACGTGCTTAAACAATTACGTTGGACGACCTCCTAACTGTCGACCCGAATGCGTTATGGACGTTGAATGCCCAGGAAACTTGGCTTGCATATCAGAAAAGTGTAGTAATCCTTGTCCAGGATCATGCGGTTTTCATGCGACGTGTAATGTCGTTAAACATATACCCATATGCACTTGTGAATATGGATATACGGGTGATCCTTTTTCGGGTTGTTCAATTATTCCACGTAAGTGTTTACATATTTTTTTAATGTATTACACTGAACTAATAAGTTTCTCGTATCTCACGTTAAATAATTATTTTAGCTATCGAAGAACAAGTTGTAAGCCCCTGCTCATTATCGCCTTGTGGAGTAAATGCAATTTGCAAAGAAAAACATGGTATCGGTTCATGTTCCTGCCTTCCTGAATATTACGGAGATCCGTATATTGAATGTCGCCCAGAATGTGTTTTGAACTCGGATTGTCCAAAAGATCGAGCATGTATAAATAATAAATGTAAAGACCCTTGTCCGGGTGTCTGTGGCATGAACGCAGAATGTCGTGTCGGTAACCATGCTCCAGCTTGTTCTTGTTTACCTGGATATGAAGGAAATCCATTTACATCATGTTATATAAGTGAGGCTGATAAAAATTAGTAATTTTAATGTTAATTATAACTAACATTCGACATCTTACTAAATACTATCTTATTTTAGGACAAAACATAGAACCTATCGATCCTTGCACACCTTCTCCGTGCGGACCATATAGCGTGTGTCGCGCAAGTAATAACCATGCAATTTGTTCTTGCCAAGAACAATATTTCGGGAACCCACCTAACTGTCGGCCAGAATGTATGGTCAGCAGCGACTGCATGCCTAACAGAGCCTGCATTAATCAGAAATGTATTGATCCATGCATTGGAGCTTGCGGAAGCAACGCGAAATGTGCTGTTGTAAATCATAACGCTCTTTGTAGCTGTCCTAACGATCATACAGGAGATCCATTTGTTAATTGCGTATACAAAGAACGTAAGTCTTTAATTTTGTTAATTATAGTATTATCACAATAGGCATTTTTCATATATTATGAAATTATCCGGTATCTATCTCATTTAAGAAGTGAGTCGATGTAACATTTTTAAAACTATGTAGATAATACTATAAAATGTTTATTTTATCATTTTAGGAATAGAACCTAGACCATCAGTTAACCCTTGTATACCTTCACCTTGCGGTCCTAATTCTCAATGTCGTGTAGTAGGAGAAACGCCAGCATGCTCTTGTAAAATTGGATACATAGGAAGAGCTCCAAACTGTCGACCAGAATGTATTTATGACGAAGAGTGTCCTAGCAATTTAGCTTGCATACGTGAAAAATGTGTCAGCCCCTGTGCTGGTTCTTGTGGCTCGAATGCCAATTGCGTTGTAATATCACATAAGGCAGTATGCCACTGTCGTGAAGGCTATACTGGAGACCCATTCAGCGGTTGTTACTTTATAGGTAAGTTGTCACACTAAAAACAAATAAGACTCTAAAACCATGCCAACGTTATCACTTAATTTTTAATTAACTTCAGTAACAGTTGCAAGCGAAGAAGAAACAAACCCATGCAATCCATCTCCATGTGGACCAAATTCATTATGCACGGAAAGAAATAATGCCGGAGCTTGTACTTGCTTACCGGAATATTTTGGGGATCCATATTTGGGCTGCCGACCAGAATGTGTAACAAATAATGACTGTCCTTTCGATAAAGCGTGTTCAAATAACAAATGTATAAATCCATGCGAAGGAGCCTGCGGAATAAATGCGCAATGTAATGTTGCACACCACTACCCTGTTTGTCTTTGTATTAACGGATTTGAAGGAAACCCAGTCATATCATGTCACCCACAAAGGAATCGTTAGTATTAAAAATAGTAATTTAAAATTTGGTATTCTTTGAACGACACTATATTCACATTTATAATACAATTTTAGCTCCAGCCGAGGAAATTAATCCATGTTTGCCCTCGCCATGTGGACCATATAGCCACTGTAAAGTAATAGACGGACACGGAGTATGTTCTTGTCAAGAAGGATATATTGGTTCTCCTCCTACCTGTAGGCCGGAATGTGTTACTAGTACTGACTGTTTACAACACCAGGCTTGCATTAAGGAAAAGTGTAAAGACCCGTGTCCGGGAATGTGTGGTATTAATGCCCGATGTCTAGCAGTTAACCATAATCCTATATGTACATGCAAAGCAGGTTTTACTGGCGATCCATTTGTAGCTTGCCAACTAGAGCCAAGTAAGAATCTCCACCCCAAGTTCTTTGTTACAGTGAAAAAGATAAAAATAAAAAAATCAAAACTTAAAAAGCATTTTATTTTGTAAAAATATTGTTTCATATTGCATGCTTATCTGAATTTTTCTATTTCTTTTGCTTTGTTCTTTATTCTGTATTACTTATTTCATATTTTCTTTCTTTCTCCTAGAACCTATCTTTACGGGACCTAAAGGAAATCCGTGCATACCATCACCATGTGGTCCATATTCTCAGTGTAAAGTGGTTGGAGAAGCTCCTGCATGTTCATGCTTACCAAATTATATTGGCGTTGCGCCAAATTGTAGACCGGAATGCTCTATAAATGCAGAGTGCCCTGGTAATCTTGCATGTCAAAATGAAAAATGTGTAGATCCATGCCCGGGTTCATGTGGCTTTAATGCAGAATGTTCGGTAGCAAACCATGTAGCCTTGTGTAATTGCCTATCAGGGTTTACTGGTGATCCGTTTAGTGGATGTTCTATTATTGAATGTAAGTTTTTTTGTAGTATAACCTGTACTGAGAAGTCTATATAACAATAACATCTCAATTGTGTTTTTTCTGACATGCAGATGCATCCGAGCCTCCTCCGAATCCGTGCAATCCATCGCCTTGCGGAGCAAATGCGTTATGTAAGGAGCGCAATGGAGTTGGCTCCTGTTCTTGTCTACCAGAATACTTTGGAGATCCATATACAGGTTGCAGGCCAGAGTGTATTTCCAACTCCGATTGCGATCGTAGTAAAGCTTGTTCAAACAATAAATGTAAAGATCCTTGCCCTGGATCCTGTGGCATTAATGCTGAATGTAGAACAGTTAATCATTCACCTACGTGTACATGTCTGTCAGGGTATACAGGAAACCCATTACGGATTTGTGAGAGAGAAGGTAATTAAATAATTAAAGTGATATTTTCGGTTATCGAACTATTTTTATTGTATCATACAAAATATATACATTTTACATGTTTTATATTTTTTACAAACAGACATACCACCAACGCAACTTGATCCTTGCACTCCATCTCCTTGTGGACCAAATAGCCTTTGTCGAGCAGTTAATGGACATAGCGTATGTACATGTGAGGCCGGATATATCGGAACGCCACCATCTTGTCGACCTGAGTGTATAGTCAGCTCTGAGTGTTCTCAAGATAAAGCTTGTGTAAATAAAAAATGTGTAGACCCATGTCCGAATACCTGTGGGACAAACGCACGGTGTCAAGTTGTTACACATAACCCTATATGTAGTTGCACATCCGGGTTTACTGGAGATCCATTTACAAAATGTATACCAGAAGAAAGTAAGTTTTTATTTCTCGTAAATACTTATATAAATAATTGGGCACAATTTTGCAGAAGATTCGATCATTTAAAAATAAAGTTTTCATTAATATCAGAAATCAGTTTTTTAAAATAAAAGTAAACATTTTTTAAAAGATATTTTGTAAAATAAATTATACAAGTTGTAAGTTTTTTACCTGTGTCATGAATTTATTTTTTAGAAACTGTTCCTACAAATTCGTGTGTTCCATCTCCTTGTGGACCTAATTCAGAGTGTCGCGTTATTGGAGATCAAGCAGCTTGTTCCTGCTTACCAGATTATATTGGAAGAGTGCCCAACTGTAGGCCAGAATGTACTATTGACGCTGAGTGTCCAAGTAACACTGCATGCACAAATGAACGATGCCGCAATCCATGTCAAGGGGCATGTGGAGTAAACGCACTTTGTCTCACTATCAATCATAGACCAATATGTTCATGTCAACAAGGATATACAGGCGATGCTGAAAGTGGATGTAATCAAATTTTGATATCGAGTGAGTTAAATTACAGTAATTTTATTTTTTTATAGTTATATATTTAAATTTTTTTCGACTTAGCTAAAGATAGATCTTAAGCTACGTGTCACACGTGATTTTGATGAAATGTTGTTCTAAGGAAACTGAGAATGCCTTTGACTTTAGATTGACAATTTGGTAATAGACCAAGAAGGAAGATGTATTTAATTTAAAAGTAAGTGCTGATGTTAGCGCCATCTGAAGTAATGTACTGTAACGCCAACTAACCTAATGACAGTTCGGACTTGATTCGCCAGATTGCATTTTAATGGTCTAGCATTTCAAACATACACACACGTGCGCGATTATTAATGATCAATACCCGTGCGAAGCTGGGGCGGGCCTCTAAGAACACAATATTTTATAGATAAACATAACACAGTTGTAAAGTGCGAAATCTACTAATAGCAATTTTGCATTTTTGTTCCCAATAAATAAGTTATTATTATTATTCTGATGTCGCGGTATATCTAGATCATGATTGTACGAAATAAATTATAACTTCCACCGAAAAAATAATAAAATTGCCGGCTTCGGTGACAATAGGCGATTTTATTAAAGTAGGTCAGTTACAGAGGAGTAATTTTTAAGTGCCCAAGTGTATGCGCAATACACAAGGACACTCTCTTCCTTTACTCTCATGATCCCGTGGGACTGATGAACGACACGACTGACACTGACTTTTTCCATACCCATCCGACGCATGGATTACCTTATTTGTCAGACAATCATTCAATTTCATTGTAATCAGCCTACATTTTCCGAACCAAACTTAGAAATACCATGTTTCCAACGCGGGAAACGAAAGCACGACCTCTGAGTCAAAAGCCACTCGCTCTATCCCACCAGACCAAAGATGCGTTATGAAATAAAACCATCACAAACATTAAATCTTTAGAAAAGTTTAAGGCAAGTAACATTTTTTTATAGCAACAGAAATGACGCCTACGTCCAGCCCTTGCACACCATCACCATGTGGACCAAACGCAGAGTGCCGCGAATTTAATGGAGCCGGGGCTTGTTTCTGCTCAGAAGGATACGAAGGCGATCCTTATGGATCACAGGGCTGTCGAAGGGAATGTGATAGTAATGATGACTGTGCTCTACATTTAGCTTGCACTCGTTATAAATGTATAGATCCATGTCCACGGACGTGTGGCCAATTAGCGCAATGTACTGTAGACAATCATATACCTGTTTGTACTTGCCCCAATGGCTATACTGGTGATCCATTCTTCCAATGTAAACAAATTCTGATGGAACGTAAGTAACATACTTTAACATATCTACAATAATTAATAATTACATTATAAATTACTATGAACTTCACGTGTTACGTTTTTTATCATAATAATAATGATTTATGAAAAAATTATCATTAAAAAGATACTCGTATTTTTAGCACCTCCAGTACAAAATCCTTGTGAACCAACGCCTTGTGGGCCTAACAGTCAGTGCCGACAAGTAAATTTGCAAGCAGTATGTTCCTGTCTGCCAAATTACATAGGGTCACCACCGTCTTGCCGACCTCAGTGCGTAGTCAACAGTGAATGCGACGTTTCCAAAGCTTGTATTAATCAAAAATGTGATGATCCCTGTCCTAATACGTGTGGACTTCGAGCACATTGCTTAGTGAAAAATCATAATCCTATATGCACATGTCCTACAGGCATGACTGGGGATCCGTTTACTCAGTGTTACAGTAAGCACAATTATTGTACTTCAGCAATATATTATCAGTATATCTTTCAAACTATACAACTCTAAACTACATATTTTCGTTTTAGCAATACCGTCAACAACAGAACGTCCACCATCTTGCACGCCATCACCATGTGGTCCACATTCACATTGTCAACTTCTCCAAAGTGGACCAGCTTGTTCATGTTTAGTTGGTTATATTGGATCGCCACCGTCTTGTCGGCCAGAGTGTACAATAAATTCTGAATGTCCAGCATCATTGGCATGCGTGCGACAAAAATGTGAGGATCCTTGTCCCGGTTCATGTGGCGTTGAGGCAAATTGTCACGTATTGAATCATGTAGCAGTTTGTGTTTGTAACGACGGATTTACTGGAGATCCCTTCTCTAGATGTTCGCCTATAAGCGAAGGTAGGACCACCAGGAAATTTTTATTACTACATGTTACACACAAGTTAAAAAGTATCTTATATTATGTTATTTGCCGAAGTCTTCTTTATGTCTAAGGAAAAAATTGTATATTCATACTTTTGAACCTTTACGTTTTAATATTTTATTAGTATAGATATATTAATTATTATATATTTAATGTATATTTACAGCACCCACCACACCAACACCGTCAGACCCATGCAATCCATCACCTTGTGGACCGAATGCACAGTGCGAAAACGGGTTCTGTACTTGTTTGTCCGACTATAGCGGTAATCCTTATGAATCATGTCGGCCTGAGTGCACTGGTAGCCAAGAATGTCCAAGAGATAAGGCCTGTTTTAGAAACAAATGTCGTGACCCATGTCCAGGTGTCTGTGGCCAGAATGCGAAGTGTGATGTTATCAATCACATTCCAAGCTGCTCTTGCATTGCTGATTATACGGGGAATCCCTTTACACAATGTCAACCAATGGAAACACCTCGATTACCTCCGAAAGATCCCTGTCATCCATCACCTTGTGGTCCAAACAGTATTTGTAAAAATATTGATAACACTGCAGTTTGTGCATGCGTTGAAGGTTTCCGAGGATCACCACCAGCTTGTAGACCAGAATGTGTCGTAAGCTCAGAATGCTCATCAACAAAAGCATGTGTAAATCAGAAATGCATCAATCCATGCATCAATGCTTGTGGTTTAAATGCACGTTGTGAAGTAATTAACCACAGCCCTATTTGTAGTTGCAATACTGGTCAAACGGGAGATCCTTTTAAAAGTTGCCATGACATTATTATGTCCATTCCAGAACCAACTGATGTCTGTAACCCATCACCCTGTGGTCCAAATGCCCAATGCATTGAAAGAAATAGCAAACCAAATTGTAGATGTATGGATGATTATGTAGGCCAGCCACCTAATTGTCGGCCAGAGTGTGTGATCAACCCGGATTGTCCATCTAATCAAGCATGCGTCAGAAACAAATGTGTAGATCCTTGTCCAGGTTCCTGTGGAGTTAATGCTGACTGTGTGATTGTTAGTCATACAGTATCCTGCATTTGTCGGCCAAAATATACCGGAAACCCATTCCTTCAATGTGTTCCAGACGAAGGTAAGATTATTTGTACTTACTTTAATACTTGAAACATGTTTTAACTCGAAAACATTATAGCATAAAGGTCTTATTTTACCAGACCATTAAATTTAATTAAAAAAAACCGACTTCAACCATAAACAAAAGAGAATTTCTTGTATGTTTATGGTCTCATGTCAAAATATTGTAGTGTGTTATTTATTAAAAATATGCAAGACTAAAGTATATTTTAAATTAATATTAGTATTCCCCGCTCTTCCTCCATATCAACTATAACTGGAAAAAAATCATGCTTCCACATCTAAGCGTCTTTTGTAAAAAGGGGTGCAAAGTTTTCCGTTCGCGTATATATAGATAGACCGTTTTACTGAAATTTTTTGTGTGTCTCTGTCAAGGGGACTTGAGAATGGATAAGATTTACAAATTCACTGGGGCACCTTTATTCAGGCGGTATAATCTTTGTTTTTTGCAGAAGTGGTAGTGAAACCGTGTGACCCATCGCCGTGTGGAGCTAATGCAGTTTGCAGTCATAAAGATGGTGCTGGTGCTTGTTCATGCTTAGAAGGCTACCAAGGCAACCCGTATGAAGGCTGTCGACCGGAATGTGTACTTAGCTCTGATTGCACCGCTGATAAAGCTTGCATAAGAAATAAATGTGCAGATCCGTGTCCAGGAATATGTGGAATATTTGCAGAATGTACTGTGGTAAACCATGTACCAACGTGCGCATGTATAAGAGGTTACTCTGGCAATCCATTTGTGCAATGCCAAGAAAATAAACCACTAGAAAAAATAAGACCCTGTCAGCCTTCGCCTTGTGGCCCTAATAGCATTTGTAGAGAAAATGGCGAGTTGGCGTCTTGCGAATGTCTCCCAGATTACATAGGCGCTCCTCCAGATTGCCGCCCGGAATGCACTGTTAGTAGCGAATGTCCCTCAGATCGAGCTTGTCATAAGCTTAAATGTGCCGACCCTTGCAGAGGAACTTGTGGTTTAGGTGCTCATTGCCAAGTTGTCAACCATAGCCCGTTATGTAGTTGTCCTAATAATCAAACTGGAGATCCATTCACTAGGTGTCATGTAGCCCCCATAGAAGTAGAGCCGCCTCAACCAAAAGAGCCGTGTCAGATGAATACTTGCGGACCGTACAGTGAGTGTAGAGCAAATAATGGATATCCTTCATGTTCCTGTATGTCAGGCTACATAGGAGCACCACCAAACTGTCACCCAGAATGCTTAGTCAATACAGATTGTCCATCCAATCAAGCATGTATCGCAGAAAAATGTACAAATCCTTGCGAAGGTTCATGTGGATTCAAAGCAATATGCAGAGTTCAAGATCATATACCTATATGCAGCTGTCCTAATAGCTTCTCGGGAGATCCATTCATTCAATGCAGTGAAGTAATCGGTAATAAATCATATTATAATTCATAATAGTAAAACATAAATATTATACTAGCGAAAAACCGCAGCTTTATGAGCGCTCACGAGATTTTTAAAATGCTGTGCAAATGTTGTGACATTGGGTTTTTGAAAAGTATTCTGTGACTGCGACAGATTTTTTAAATAAAACTTTTGGGTTCTAGATACTTAGTTTGTTTAGTTTATATTTACAAATGCACATCTTAATGCATAGATGGCTTTAGGAGTACAATATTAGTATTTTATTATTATCGATATTTTATTATTATTTTTAAAAATCTACACATAATCATAAAATATTACACAAAATCTTAAAATTAAAAACAAACATGTACTAGGAGTGAGATATACAGAGCTCGCTTCTCTCGCCCAACAATTCTCATAAAAACATTTTTTACAGAAACTACACCACAAGCTTCTGATCCCTGTAATCCATCTCCTTGTGGAAGTAATGCTGTATGCAAATCAGGTTCTTGTTCATGCGCTCCGGGTTACTTTGGAGATGCATACATAGGATGTCGACTAGAGTGTAGTACGAATGGCGAATGTGCTCCAACTCGATCGTGTCAAGGAGGAAAATGTGTAGACCCATGTCCTGGAGCTTGCGGCACTGGTGCAACATGTTCTGTAAACAATCACATTCCGTCATGCTCTTGCTCGCCTGGAACTTCTGGAGATCCTTTCTCCTTCTGTACAGAAATAAAACGACCTGGTATGTATATTATAACTTTAAAACAAAAAACAACCGTATAAACTACAAATGTTCTAAATTGGATGATTTGCTTCGAAATTTGCAGAATTGCCAAAATCTCCATGCAGTCCATCACCTTGTGGCCCCTATAGTGAATGTACAGTAAGTGCAAATGGTGCTGCTGCATGTTCTTGTCGTTCTGGCCATGTTGGTTCTCCACCTTCGTGTCGACCAGAATGTCTTGTAAGCTCCGAATGCAAACTTCAGATGGCTTGTATAGACCGTCGTTGCCGTGATCCTTGTGAAGGAGCCTGTGGACGTGGAGCAAAATGTCAAGTAATAGCACATTCACCAATTTGTACATGTATTGACGGATATACTGGTGACCCATTCAATTATTGTTACCTAGCACCTGGTACGTAACATTTTAATAAAGTATATATTTCAATGAAATTAGGGGTAAACAATCAGACAGGCAAACTGATGAAAAAAATATGTTGTATTTCTCTAGTCCGTAAAAAATACATAACCATTAATTTACGCTTGACACCCTGATGTCACTTTTATAGTTGTAAAAAAATCTGCCAATCTTTGACCTAGGCAACTACCCTATATTGTATTTTTTTTTAATATTTTATTACAGTTAAAACAAATATCCTAACTATTTTAATTTATATTTCAGCAGTCAATAAAGATCCAATAGATCCTTGCCAACCATCACCATGTGGACCAAATTCAATATGTGTCAAAACAGGAGAAACACCAGCGTGTAGCTGCCAACCAGGATTTATAGGGTCTGCGCCAAACTGCCGCCCAGAATGCACAATTAGTGCGGAGTGTCCCGCAGCACTTGCTTGTATCGGGCTGAAATGTAAGAATCCTTGTGCTCAAGCTTGTGGTCCCGGAGCAATTTGTTCCGTCGTTGACCATCGCGCTACCTGTGCTTGTGACCAAGGTCTGGAAGGAGATCCATTCCAGGGATGCTCATTACCAAAAGGTAAGATATTTCATTACATATTTTTCGAAAAGAATTACATAAACATATTTTGTAATATTGTACATGTACGCATCAACTATGAATATAGTTGAAAAAGACATCTGGTAAATGAAATAATTAAAGATTTTAGATTTAAAGGTATATAAACGAAGAAGGATTTTATAATAATGACTATCATTGTGACAAAAATTATTATAATTAGCGATTAACCCTTTGCTTGGCAAAGCGTTAATGTTTGTGCATTTTCAATTTTATGTGCTTTCTCAAATAATATAGATTCGCCTTACATGAGACACTAATTAAAAATAAATTTCTGTAATATATTTTGACTTTGTTGCGTTCAGGTGACCATGCCCACCTTTCTGTATTAAGGTCATTCTATTATTACAGAGTTTATTACAGCGCTTATAAAACAAAATGTAAAATGTGGTATCGTTTAATAATTTAGTATTCCTAAGTGCTTTACAGGGATTATAACTTTTAATAACTATATGTGAAATTAATGCCTTGCTTGTGATTGGAGCACGCGGAGATAACAAAGCACTTACAGCATAAGCTTAGGCCGTTCCTGAGGCGGCCGCTTCTGGATAGGCGGATAAACAGCGATTTCGGCGACTTCGCGAAGTCATTTAACGTCACCGAGTGCGGTAAGCTTCGACTAACGCTTCGGAGCGAGAAAGTGCTTCTTCGGTGAATGATTTTTAACGGTGAGTGAGTTTTACTTTATTTTTTTTTGATCACATTTCAGCTCCCCAAGTTTTCGAATACTTAAATCCTTGTGAACCATCACCATGTGGCATGAATGCTGAATGTAAAATACAAGGAAATGCTGGATCTTGCACATGTTTGCCCGATTATTTTGGTGATCCTTATCAGGGCTGTAGGCCTCAATGTTTATCCGATGCAGATTGTCCGTTACTCTTAGGTTGCTATAAGAATAAATGTGTTGACCCATGCCCAGGAGTATGTGGCTATAACGCAGATTGCTTTGTTACAAATCATAAACCAAGTTGTAACTGTAAAGTGGGCTATACAGGGAATGCCCTGTCGATGTGTTCTTTAATACGAGGTAAGTGTAAACAATCAATCATGATACTTAATTTATTGAATACGAAATCATTATTATTAGTAACATCATAATATTTATCAAAATATTGTGTGCATGAACGCGTATTTTCAAATTTCAGGTGATAGTATTACGGTTATTAACGTTTGTAATCCGTCACCGTGTGGTGTAAACGCACTGTGTAAAGAAGTAAATAATCAACCAGTTTGTTCTTGTTTAACAAACTACATAGGTGCACCTCCAAATTGTAAACCAGAATGTGTTGTGAATTCGGAATGTAAGCCAAATAGAGCATGCGTTAATAACAGATGTATCAATCCTTGTCCTAAGCCATGCGGTACAAATACCGAATGTAAAGTAATAAATCATAGCCCAGTATGTTCATGCCGACAAGGATATTCTGGAAATCCATTTACATCATGTAACCAAATATTGCGTAAGTGTTTTTGCATATTTTGTTGAAAAGAAAATATTTATTACATTACTATAATAATACCTCTTTACAGAAATTTCAAGTATTACGCCTTCAACCGATCCTTGTAACCCATCACCCTGCGGTCTATATGCTGAATGTCGTAATATAAACGAGTTAGCATCATGTTCTTGTTTGCCAAACTATCTTGGTTCACCTCCATACTGTAAACCAGAATGTACAATTAATTCTGACTGCCCAAATGACCAAACATGTATAGCGGAAAAGTGCAGAAATCCTTGTGAAGGTGCTTGTGGAATTAATGCAAATTGTTTTGTTAGAAATCACATTCCAGTTTGCTTATGCTCTGAAGGATATACCGGCGATCCATTTAGGCAGTGTATCACAAGACCAATAAAAGGTAATTTTACGTTTTACACAATTGTAAGCGAGCTTTTCTTGTGTATCTCGGAAACCGTTATATCTATACTGTTAACGGATATAAATAGTGAGTAATTGCTTATAAATAATTAATTGCAATATACCTTTGTATACTTGCAATGTGTGATAAAGAATTATTATTAATATTTTAGTATCTCTCAATAACATAATTATTTTAGATGTTATACCTGAAACACCAAATAATCCGTGCATGCCAAATCCATGTGGAGCTAATGCTGAATGTGACGGTGGTGTATGTACATGCATATTTGATTACCACGGTGATCCATACTTAGGCTGCCGACCGGAATGTGTGCATAATTCAGAATGTACTCAAGATAAGAGTTGTCAAAACAACAGATGTGTCAATCCTTGCTTAGGCACCTGCGGAGTAAATGCTATTTGTGATGTGCATAACCATATACCCATGTGTGTATGTCCCAAGGGAATGAATGGGAATGCGTTTATTGAATGTAGACCCACTACAGGTACACTAACTTTTTTTAAAAAATCTTAAATATTTTTAATATTTGATTTTTTTAATTTTAATGTTTGACAGTAATATATTTGCATTAATGTTTCTAGTGGTAAACTTAAACCCTTGCAACCCTTCTCCTTGTGGACCAAACAGCCAGTGTCGGACAACTAACGGTCAAGCAGTTTGTTCCTGTCTTCCTGGCTATAGAGATAGTCCACCAACTTGTAGACCAGAATGTGTTGTCAGCTCTGAATGCCCGCTGAAGGAAGCATGTCAAAATCAAAAATGTATTAATCCATGTGTAGGCGCATGTGGTGTAGCAGCTATATGCGACGTTATTAATCACAACCCAATTTGCACTTGTCCACAATCATTCACTGGCGACCCATTTGTCAGGTGTATCATTATCGGTGAGCTACTTTTATTCATCAATGGTAGTAATTTCAAAATTTAATAACGATTAAGAACATATCTGACATACAAATTCTTTACATGACCTTTTTTACAGTTGAGTCGACCCCCACAAAAGATGTTTGTGATCCATCGCCATGTGGTCCAAATTCGATTTGTCGAATATCTGGGGAAAGCCCTGTATGCGCTTGTCAAGCCGATTATAAGGGATCGCCCCCTAACTGCAGACCGGAATGTATTAGCAACAGTGAATGTGATTATAACTTGGCATGCTTTAATAAAAAGTGCAAGGATCCATGTATAGGAACATGTGGAGTCAACGCTGAATGTAGAGTTGTTAGCCATTCTCCTATGTGCATATGTGCAAGCGGCTATACAGGTGATCCCTTTTCGCAATGTATTCTCCAAAATCTAGAACCCATTGAAGTATTAAGTCCATGTAGTCCAAGTCCGTGCGGATCGAATGCAATATGTAAAGAGAAAAATGGCGTTGGCGCATGTCAGTGCTTAGAAGATTACTTTGGTAATCCCTATGAAGGATGCCGACCGGAATGTGTCGTTAATTCTGATTGCCCTCTTAATCACGCTTGTTCAAGAATGAAATGTGTTGATCCTTGTCCCGGAATTTGTGGACCAAACGCAATATGTTTAGTAAATAATCACCTGCCAAATTGCATATGTCAATCAGGATATACTGGAAATCCATTTAGTCATTGTAGTTTGATGATCGAACGTAAGTATTTTAGCGAATCTTTTTTTATCTTGTATTTTTAAGCCTTTTTTATTTTTTACTAAATTCTTAATACTTTTAGCCGTAGTGGTAGAAAAAAATATATGCAATCCTTCACCATGTGGAGCAAACTCACAATGCAAAGATATAAACAGTCAGGCAGTATGCTCTTGTTTGCCTGACTTTAACGGTACTCCACCAAACTGTCGTCCAGAATGTGTGGTTAGTTCAGAATGTTCATCGGAGCTTGCTTGCATCAACCAAAAGTGCTCAAATCCATGTATAGGAAATTGCGGAGAAAATGCATATTGTAACGTTATCCATCATAGTCCTATTTGCGCCTGTAGGCAAGGACTAACTGGGAATCCGTTTACAAAATGTTATCCTATAAAAGGTATGTATTAGTATAAAAAAATTACCTATATTATATCAATAAAATAATATACAAAGCTGCAAAATAAAACAAACAAAACATTTTTAGTATTTGCCACGGTTCAAGAGCCTGTAACGGATCCTTGTATACCATCACCTTGTGGAATGTATGCTGAATGTAGGAATATTGGCGGTTCTCCGTCCTGTGCCTGTTTGCCAAATTACTTTGGAAATCCACCGAATTGCCGTCCTGAGTGTACTATCAATTCAGAATGTCCCAGCAACAAAGCATGTATAAATGAAAGATGCCAAGACCCATGTGCAGGTGCCTGCGGTGTGAACGCTAGATGTGACGTCTTTAACCATATTGCTCAATGTAGCTGCATCGAAGAGTATAGAGGTGATCCCTTCGTTCAGTGTACTTTAGTAACAAGTGATGAAGGTTTGTATTTTAATATTGACCTTAATTATTATGTTTATACTTTAGTTTGTACAAGTGTTGTAAAAATATTTTATGTTACAACATATTTGAATCAAGCTTGTTTCTCTTGTATTATACAATTCTTTGGAGCGTGTGTTTATCTCTAAACTCCTTCTAAACGACTGGACCATTTTGGATTAAATTTTTGTGTGTATTCTAAGGGACTTGAGAATGGTTTTGATTCACAAAGACCGGTGGGACAACGTCTATCGGGTCAGCTAGTTAATTTATATAATTCTTGTGTGCGTGCATTTGTTATTGAACTCCCAGTATTTAAGGAGAATTAAAAATGGTTTAGATTAACAATTAAAAGACATCTTCCAATAGAAGAAGTTTTTAATTCATTTTAATTTCATCCAGAATACTGCTTAGTAATAGCCTACCTAGTTGACGTTACAGTGTAGTACTATAGACGGTGTAAGGGGTAAGCGTCAAAGATAGTTTGGAATTTAATCGCCAGTTGGCGATTTAATGGTCTAGATTTTTTAAGCGTACGATTGTTAATTTCTATCTTTATATAATTTATTCCTTAGTCTACGTAATTATTAATTTTGTGAATTAATTATATGTTACTTTTTCAATCTATGTATTGGGCACTTTCAGAACATGATGTCATTGACCTATGTAATCCATCACCTTGTGGATCGAATACTTTATGCAATAACGGGGAATGTAAATGTCTACCTGAATATTTTGGAGATCCTTACTTTGGATGCAGACCAGAATGTCTTCTCAACAATGATTGCTCAGCAAATAAAGCTTGTATAAGAAATAAGTGTATAGATCCATGTCTAAACACATGTGGAAAGCAAGCTTTGTGTCAAGTGTACAATCATATTCCAATGTGCACTTGTTTACCAGGATATTCAGGAAATGCCTTTTTGGAATGTAGGAAAATACATGTAACGGAAATTATAAACCCTTGTAATCCTTCACCATGTGGCCCTAACAGCCAATGTCGAGAAATCAATGGACAGGCTATATGTACATGCTTACCGGATTATAAGGGAGCGCCACCGACATGCAGGCCTGAATGTACAACAAGCGCTGAATGTGCACTGGACAGAGCTTGTTCTAATCAAAAATGTATTAATCCATGTGTTGGTAATTGTGGAATTGGTGCGCATTGTCAAGTAATTAATCATAATCCGATATGTTCATGTCCACCAGAACTCACAGGCGATCCATTCTCTAGATGTGTTGTAAAAGGTATATGATTTGAATTCAATATTTAGAGTAAAATATTTTAGTAACTATATTTTGTGAAGAAAAGACTTTTGTTTCAGATACAACACCACCAATTTACATAAATCCATGTGAGCCATCTCCTTGTGGGCCAAATTCAATCTGTAAAGAGATATCTGGTTCACCATCCTGTGCATGTACAGAGAACTACGTGGGCAGCCCACCAAACTGTAGACCTGAATGTATCACAAATTCTGAGTGTCCTAACGATCAGGCATGCATTAACCAGAAATGCAAAAATCCTTGCATTGGTTCTTGTGGAAATCAAGCTGAATGCAAAGTGGTTAGTCATGCACCGCAATGCATTTGCCCCATTGGATACACAGGCGATGCATTTATAGATTGTCGAATAATAGATATACCTCTTACACCATGCTCACCGTCTCCATGTGGCCCTAATGCATTATGCAAAGAGTTAGGTGCTGCTGGATCATGCGTATGTATGGCAGATTATATAGGAAACCCTTACGAGGGCTGTCGACCAGAGTGTGTAGTTAACTCAGACTGTGCTATGAATTTAGCATGTATTCAAAGTAAATGCAAAAACCCTTGTAGCAATATATGTGGACGAAACGCAGTTTGTAATGTTGTCAATCACACACCACAATGTGAATGTCTTTCTGGACTTATCGGTAATCCATACCAACAATGTACAGAACAGCCAGGTGTGTATTTCATTGAGCCTTATTATTATTTTCAAGCAATCATTTTTCCCATTCCCATTATTAAAATGATATTTTTTTAACAGCAATATCAGTGACGAAAAATCCATGCGCGCCTTCTCCTTGCGGACCAAATAGCATTTGTAAAGTTACAAACGATCAGGCAGTTTGCACATGTGATACAGGTTACTTAGGATCACCACCGAATTGCCATCCAGAATGCCTTGTGAGCTCAGAATGCTCCCAGCAACAAGCTTGTATAAACAAAAAATGCGTAAATCCCTGCGAAGGGGTTTGCGGCTTAAACACTGACTGCAAAGTAATAAATCATAGCCCGATTTGTACTTGTCGAATCAAATACACGGGTGATCCGTTTAGTAGGTGTCATCAAAGTAAGTTAAATATTAAATTATTTGTATTTGTTTTTAAAAAGTATCTTTACTTTATAGTTATAATATGCTAATATTATTATTTTTTATTTCTTCTATATTTCAGTTCCTCTTGCGATTGAAGCCGTGCCTAGTAATCCATGTCTTCCGTCACCTTGTGGACCGTTTTCGATATGTCGTGACGTTGGAAACACACCATCTTGTTCTTGTATGCCAGAATATACTGGAAGCCCACCTAATTGCCGCCCAGAATGTACCATTAATAGCGATTGTTCAAGCGATAAAGCATGTATTAACGAGAAATGTGTCGACCCGTGTCCTGGTTCTTGCGGTGTGAATGCTGAATGTCATGTCCAGAACCATGTATCAATTTGTTCATGTTACGATGGATACTCAGGGGATCCCTTCAATAGGTGCTCCGTTAAACCAGTAAAAGGTAATAATGTTGTTTACTTCATTTTTAGGGTTCCGCACTCAAAGGGCACCGCCCTATTATTAAGACTTCGTTGTCTGTCCGCCTGTCTGCCTGCAGGCTGTATTTCAAGAATGGTAATAGCTAGAGAGTTATAATTTTCACAAAATATGTGTTTCTGTAGCCGCTATAACAACAAGTACTAAAAACAAAATAAGGAAAATATTTGAAGGTGGCTCTAGTACAACAAATATGTTTTTGGTATTTCCTTCCTTAATAATAAATTTATGAATTTTATGCGCTTCTACTTTTTAAGTCCTACCTAGAGAAATAAGTAAAACAGTTTTTTTGCCTATTTTTCTTTTATAAATTTAATGTTTTTACAAATATTTAAAAAAATACGAAACCCTTCGTGCGCGAGTTCAACTCACACTTGGCCGGTTTTTAGTAACGTATTAACGCTAGAGACCTCTTAAGTGGTCGGAACTCATTTATTGTTTTAAATTGAATTACTTGCTCAATTTTAGATTTTGTGCAAGTTCTTTAACATTCGTACTTTCTTTGTCCAAAAGAGTAATATTTGCAAAAATAGTATTTAATAATTCATTTATTTGTCGGCGATATTTAAACACATAATCTTATTTCAGACTTTCTGACTACTGCCTGGCCCAACTCAAATTCTCTCTTTAAAGTTTACATTATTTATAACACACACGCACTAATCACTTGATTTGTGCCAAACACTTCGCATTCTACTGTATCGCTTGACACAAAATGTACAAAAATCACTCGCTCAATTTTATTTAGGATATCAGATTTTATAAATCTTTTTGAATTTTTTTTTTTATAATTTGATGACGAGGTAACTTTTTATTATGTGTCAAACGTTCGTTTTTATATTTTTTTAGATCCTGTTCCAACGGATCACTGCAATCCTTCTCCATGTGGGGTAAATGCAGTTTGCGATAATGGACAATGTTCATGTTTACCGGAATACAACGGAGACCCTTATTTTGGTTGCCGACCAGAATGTACTATCAGTGCAGAATGTCCAATGAACAAAGCATGCGTACAACAACATTGTGTCAATCCGTGTACTAACACTTGTGGCAGAAATGCCCTATGCGAAGTGGTTATGCACATGGCCATATGCACTTGTCCACAAAAAATGACGGGAAATGCTTTTATTTCATGTGAGCCAATCAAAGGTATATTATATATTTCGTTTAAAGTTATGTCAATTTCTTTTTAAATTATTTACAATAATTACGATGTTATTTTCTACCTTTATATTTTTAGATATACCTGAGAGCAATCCATGTTTACCGAGTCCTTGTGGAGCTTTTAGTCAATGCAGAGAATACAATAAGCAGGCAATCTGTTCATGTTTACCGGGTTATCGGGGATCACCACCATCTTGTCGTCCAGAATGTGTTGCAAGTTCTGAGTGCCCATTAAATAAGGCTTGTAGCAATCAGAAATGTGTAGATCCATGTCTGGGAGCTTGTGGTACTAGATCAGTGTGTCAAGTTATTAATCATAATCCTATTTGCTCCTGCGACTCAGGAATGACAGGCGATCCATTTACAAGATGCGTAGCTATCGGTATGTTCAATATTGCTTATCAGTTTTACAAATAATAAACAAGTTACTTGTATATAAATTCTTTGTATTCTTCATATTTTTAGTTGCCGTTGAGCCGTCAGTCAATGCAAATCCCTGCTTGCCATCACCGTGCGGACCCAACTCAATTTGTCAAATAAGTCAATCAGAAACTCCATCATGTCAATGCATGACAGATTTTATTGGTTCGCCACCAAACTGCCGCCCGGAATGTATTTCTAACAGTGAATGCGCGCCACAACTAGCGTGTGTTAATAAAAAGTGTCAGAACCCTTGTATTCAAGCATGTGGATTAAACGCTGAGTGTCGGGTGGTTAGTCATACTGCAACATGCCTTTGTCCGGAAGGTTACAGTGGCGATGCTACAATCCAATGTACCGTGAATGCTTTGGTAATTCAAGAAACTTTAACACCTTGTTCGCCTTCGCCATGTGGACCAAACGCTGACTGCAGAGAACAATCGGGCGCTGGGGCTTGTATATGTCAAAAGGGATACTTTGGAAATCCATATGAAGGTTGTCGTCCAGAATGCTTAGTAAACTCTGATTGTCCCAGTCATAAAGCCTGTACAAGAAACAAATGCATCAATCCTTGTTTGGGCACTTGTGCTTTAAATGCTGATTGTCAAGTTGTTAATCACTCGCCACTATGTACCTGTCATTCTCAATATACCGGCGATCCATTTAAAATCTGTGTTATTATACGTAAGTAATAATAATAACTAATTTTATATATAATACGAATAATTAAATTACAATAATCTAAAAAAAAATGTCCCCACAGGGCAGGCATCGCCTAGTGTAGGGATCACAATATCGCAGATTTTGTAAAAGAATTTTCGATAAATATTTGTGTTTGTAAATATTTGTAATTGTTTTTTGACTTTTTAATTATAGAACAAGAAGAAATACAAACAAATCCTTGCCAGCCATCACCTTGTGGTCCGAATAGTCAGTGTCGAGTTTTTAATGCACAAAGTGTTTGCTCGTGTTTGCCTGAGTACCACGGCTCTCCTCCCAATTGTAGACCAGAATGCGTCGTAAGCACAGAATGTACAGCTGATAAAACTTGCAAGAATCAAAAATGTATTTCGCCGTGTCCTGGTACTTGTGGTCAGAACTCTGAATGTAGAGTTGTCAATCACAGCCCAATATGTACCTGTAAAGATAAATATACAGGAGATCCCTTTTCTAACTGCTTTAAGATACCCGGTAAGTCTAAATGAATATTGTATAGATATAATATTATAGGTATATATTAGGCTTAATCTTATATTCAGTTCATCGACGCGTGTCGACGCGCACCAGCACCTTATTACTGTAGAAATTTGTACTTAAATATAGAACAATAGAGGCAACGCCTATAACCAGGACGCATCGCGACGCTTCGGCTCTGCTCTAATGTAAGTTGTGCCGTATAGATAAAAATTTAATATAAATGTGTCTTGTCCATATAGATCCTGTCCAAGTAATATCCATAAGAAACCCATGTCAGCCTTCACCTTGCGGACCGAACTCTATTTGCCAAGAACGCAATGGTATTCCTTCGTGCTCTTGTTTGTCTAACTTTGAAGGCAATCCGCCTAATTGCCGCCCCGAATGCACAATTAATGAAGATTGTTCTGGAGATTTGGCGTGCATAAATCAAAAGTGTAAGGACCCTTGTCCTGGGTCATGCGGAATCAATGCTGAATGTCATGTTATGAAGCATGTCGCTGTTTGCACATGTTCAGAAGGATATACTGGAAATGCCTTCACAGCGTGTAATCGCATACCGCCAAAAGGTATAAATATTTCTTTCTTTATTTCAAGTAAATAATTTTGAGCAAATTATTTTTATATAAAAAATATTTCTTTTAGTCCAAGAAGATCCGTGTAACCCTTCCTCTTGCGGTGCAAACGCGGAATGTTTTTCGGGAGAATGTAAATGCCTTCCTGAATTCTTTGGAGACCCATATAATGAATGCCGGCCGGAATGTGTACAAAGTTCTGACTGCGAACGGGACAAAGCATGTATTTCTAACAAGTGCCAAAATCCATGCCCCGGTACCTGTGCTGCTACAGCTACTTGTAATGTAGTAAATCACATACCCATGTGCAGTTGCCCTGAGCGCATGACTGGCAATGCGTTTGTGGAATGCAGAGTTATTTCAGGTAAAAAAGTTAACAATTTGATTCGTGTCGCAAAAAAAAAATGTACATAATTGACTATTTATTAATTATATTAAAGACACTTCGTACCAACACCACTCAAAAATACGATTATTTTTCAATCAAGTTTATATTGCTGAATAAATATTAGAATTATTATTATAAATAATTTGTCTTTCAGAACCTATTGTTACAAACCCTTGTCAACCCTCTCCTTGTGGGCCCAACAGTCAATGTAGAAATATCAATGGACAAGCCGCATGTTCTTGTGCTCCAAACAACATAGGTGTACCACCGACATGTCGTCCTGAATGTACTATAAGTGCCGAATGTACATTAGCCGAAGCCTGCAGTAACCAGCGATGCATAAATCCGTGCATAGGTGCATGTGGTGTGAATGCTGAATGCAAAGTGGTCAACCATAATCCAATTTGTACGTGCCCACCTTTATTTACGGGAGATCCATTTAATAGGTGCATAAGACAACGTGAGTATTCTTAAAAACCATGTATATTAAAAAAATAATCATTAATTTTTGTGTTATGATCGTGATGTTAATTTATGTGGTAAAGCATTTTGCAATTCTTTAATTTTAGCTGAAAAAATACCAGAATCAATAGATGTTTGTTCACCCTCTCCATGCGGACCCAACTCTCTATGCAAGGAGATTAACAAAGTACCATCCTGTACATGCTTAGATGGATACCATGGTCGACCACCGTACTGTAGACCAGAATGTAGCAGTAATGAAGAATGCTTGACAACTTTATCATGCGTTAATATGAAGTGTGTAAATCCATGTGAAAATGTTTGCGGTTCCAATGCACTATGTACAGTAGTAAGCCATTCTCCTATTTGTACCTGTGCTCCTGGTTTTACTGGTGATCCATTCTTTGGCTGCACTCGAGAAGTTTTACAAACTGAGGTTATTCCTACTCCTTGCTCGCCGTCGCCATGTGGTGCTAATGCTTTGTGTAAAGAGAGAAACAATGCCGGATCGTGTACTTGCTTTGATGGGTACCTGGGCAATCCTTATGAGGGATGTAGACCCGAATGCGTGGTAAATACTGATTGCCCTTCTAACAAAGCCTGCGTTAATAATAAATGTCAAGATCCATGTCCGGGAAGTTGCGGCTTACAAGCCATATGTCAAGTAGTAAACCACTCTCCTCGTTGTACCTGTTTGAGCGGTTATACTGGCGATCCATTTAGATATTGTGTCTATCAAGGTGCGTAAAATTCATTGCTAACCTATATTTCAAAGCGATTAATATGTTAAACGCCATTTATAAATAATGCACTACTATAGTTAGCAATACATCATAATGAACCAATTGATTAATTAATATTCGTATTTTTGTAGAAACGCCATTACTTACAAATGTGGACGTTTGTTACCCATCACCATGTGGACCAAATAGCCAATGTCGTAAAGTCAATAACCAAGCAATATGCTCATGCTTGCCGGAATACTTTGGAACACCACCTAATTGCAAGCCAGAGTGTCTTGTTAGCTCGGAATGTCCGCAAGATAAAGCTTGCATAAACAACAAGTGCACGAATCCTTGTCCAAAGCCCTGTGGTAGAAATACAGATTGCAAAGTAATTGGTCATAGCCCGATATGTTCCTGTAAAAGGTCATTTACTGGAGATCCATTCACTCTGTGTACCCTTATACAGTGTAAGTGCTATTGTTTGTTATTCCATTAAATTTTTCATTGTAAAAATATAAAAGGAGAATTTACCAGGTACTCCTAATTGTTTTTATAATTTATTATTCAATTTGACGCGCGCGCACAAAGCTATTACATAATATGTCCTTTTTAGACGAAGCACCGCCTGCTGTTCGAGATCCATGCATACCGTCACCTTGTGGACCAAATGCTGTATGTCGAGATATCGGAAATACTCCGTCTTGCTCTTGTTCTCCAAATTTTATGGGTAGCCCACCAAACTGCCGTCCGGAATGTACGATCCATTCGGATTGCCCAAGTGATAAAGCTTGTATAAATACTAAGTGTCAGGACCCCTGTCCTGGTTCTTGCGGGATGTTGGCGTCGTGCAACGTACTCAATCACATACCAATTTGTAGTTGTATTGAAGGGCATATCGGAGATCCATTTACTATATGTCGACCAAAACCATTCAACGGTAAATATGCGCTTTAAAAAAAAGCTAATGTAATGTTTAGTAAAAATAATCCCGTACTTAATGGGGAACTATTAGTACTATTTTTATTTATTTATTAAATCAAAATTGTTTTTTTAAATAGGAACATTTTTTCTTTTTCAGTGGAACCAGTGGTAACAGACGCTTGTAGTAATGTGAGATGCGGATCTAATGCTGAGTGCATAAATGGACAATGCCAATGCTTGCCCGAATACCATGGTGATCCTTATTATAGCTGTCGACCAGAATGCATATTTAGTACAGATTGCGATGAAAAGAAAGCGTGCGTTCATAGACACTGTATAAATCCATGCATTGACACCTGTGGATTAAACGCTATTTGCCAAGTGGTAAATCATATACCTATGTGCAGTTGTAACGATGGGTTCACAGGAAATGCGTTTGTAGCCTGCAGTCCAATTAAAGGTAAGAGAACCATCATTACTACATATTATAAAGTCTCCCAAATTTCCTCTGTTCTGTATGTTCAGAACAGAACATCAGAGACTGTGCCCCACGTTCATTTTACCTGAGTGGACTCCGTTTCAACAGCCTGCGCATTAAACCTTCTACTTTTTATAAGCTTGATTTCTAATAACCTACGTAAGCAAATAATTTTATATTTGTTTATCTGTATTATTTTTTTATTTCCTGTAATGTAGCGTAGTGTAATGTTAAATTTGTTTTGAATATGCCATATTTTATTATTATACTATGTTACTTACTTTGCATAATATGTTTTAGTACCTACTATGGAACACCCATGTAGCACGGCAATTTGTGGTCCTAATAGCCAATGTCGTGAAATTAACGGGCAGGCTGTTTGTTCGTGCTTGCCGACTTATTTGGGTGCACCGCCGGCATGTAGGCCGGAGTGTGCGGTAAACGCTGAATGTCCACAAAATAAAGCATGCATTAAACAAAAGTGTGTCAACCCGTGTATTGGCGCGTGTGGAATAAGAGCTACATGTGAAGTAATAAATCATAATCCGATATGTGCCTGTCCCAACACCCACACTGGCGATCCATTTGTTAGCTGCGCGTATATACTTGGTAAGTATTTTACGTTTCATGAATGAAGATATGAGTAGAAGAAGCTTCTAAATTACATTTTGCACAAATGGGGGTTTTAGAGTGAGAAATCAAAATAGTGTATTTTAGCATATTAGCTAAATGATAAAGTTACAAGATTTATTAAATTAATTATATTGATCTATGATATATTTTAGATGTACCACCCGCAACAGTCAATCCCTGTCAACCTTCACCATGTGGGCCAAATTCTTTATGCCAAGAAGTAAATGGCAACCCTTCATGTACTTGTTTGCCGGAATATAGGGGAGAGCCTCCGTACTGTAGGCCTGAATGTATTAGCAATAGCGAGTGTCCACAACTCTTAGCATGCATTAGTCAGAAATGCAAAGACCCTTGTATTAATACATGTGGCGTGAATGCAGAATGTAGGGTGGTCAGCCATTCCGCCATGTGTTTATGTCCGACTGGATACACGGGAGATCCGTTCGTTCAGTGTTCCTTACAGACAATAGTTGAAAATTTAACTCCATGTTCACCGTCACCGTGTGGCTTAAATGCTATTTGTAAGGAACAAAATAAGGTTGGCTCATGCACTTGCGCTGAAGGATATTTTGGGAATCCGTACGAAAGCTGCCGACCAGAGTGTGTCAGCGATTCTGACTGTCCTGGTAATCAAGCTTGTATTGGAATCAAATGTCAAAATCCATGTCCTGGAAAATGTGGTTTGAATGCGGAATGTGCTACGGTTAATCATGCACCAATATGCAGCTGCTTAAGCGGATATACTGGTGATGCATTCAGAAGGTGTAATCCAATACCTTGTAAGTATTTTACACGGTTTAAATATATTTTTATCTTTCATTGGGAACTATAACGCACAATTTATTTTAACAAAAATATTACTTTCATGTACTTGTTTGCCAAGTAAACGCAGTAAGGCCGCCATTTGGTTGTTCGAATAAAGAGTTTTTATTTTTTTTACTTTCAGTGAAGGACAAGACGCCCACGAACATATGTTATCCGAGTCCTTGCGGACCAAACAGTCAATGCAAAGTCCTTAATGATCAAGCGGTTTGTAGTTGCTTACCAAACTTTATTGGTGAACCGCCAACATGTAAACCCGAATGCGTCATAAGTTCTGAATGTTCTTTAGATAAATCATGTATAAACCAAAAGTGCATAAATCCATGCCCAGGTCCATGCGGCCAAAAAACAGAATGTCGTGTTTTCAATCACAATCCAATATGTAGCTGCTTACCAGGTTTAACTGGAGATCCATTTGTCAGGTGCTTCCCTAAGCCAAGTAAGTAAAGTTTTATAACAATTTGTTTTTAATATTTCTTGTCATTTCCAACTGCGTATACTGAGTGTAACGAAACAATGGGATAATATATCAAAATATGTACGTGTATTCCCTGTATACAATTAAACGCGAAAGTCAGCAGCTCTGAATTTGCACATCGCCATGAATTTTCTTATAAACAGCGCAGATATTTTACAGCAAACTCTATATAAGGGACACACACACCCTAAAATGTTTTCGTTACATCCTGTATAAATTCAAAAGTCAGACTAAAATAAGAGGTTCACGAAGTTCATGCGTTCATATAGATATTAGATATTATGAACTGTAGCTGGCTACCTCGTTTTACCTACAAGTATCACTCTTCATGTCTGACTAGTGACTACATCAATTACAAACTAAAAACTACTTTTCAACATGCATATCTTTTTTTTAAAATAATGTCAATAGAAAAATTATTCTGATATAAGTTTTAATTTTATATTGTTAAAAAGAGTTGCTTGTTTGTCTCTTTGCAGTTGAACAACAACAGATTAATGAATTTGTTGATCCATGCGTTCCCTCTCCCTGTGGCAACAACGCTGTATGTAAAAATGTCAACGAACAACCATCTTGTTCGTGTCTTCCGAACTACCTTGGCAGCCCACCAAACTGTCGACCAGAATGTACGACAAATCAAGATTGCCCCAGTTCATTAGCATGTGTGAACCAGAAATGTCGCAATCCTTGCTCTGGTGCTTGTGGTCAACATGCGAATTGCTTCGTAATAAACCACCTTGCTATTTGTGCATGTACAGAAGGGTTCAAAGGAGATCCATTTACAGGGTGCACGCCTCAACCAATAGAAGGTATGTTGTGTTTTCTTAAGCCTTCCCATACAGGCACCAGTGGCGTACCGTGGGGGAGGGGGCAGGGGAGCGCACCCGGGCGGCACTTTTTAGGGGGCGGCAAAATTTCACAGAAAATAATAAAATATTTGACAATTTTATATTTTCTATTTCCTAACACAATTATTAAGTCGGAGCCATTAGAAAAGCACAGAATATTTGATTATGACAAATTCTAGAAATTCTATACCTACGTGTATAATTACAAAATACTGATGACGGTTTTTGACTTAATTCAGGTTTTTCTTTCTGCCAAAAATTTGGCATAAAAAACCCAAAAAACTATATGAAAAAAATCGTGTGAATAATATCCGCGTGACTTAAAATCGTTCATTGGTTCTGTCTCACCGCTTACTAATAAGTGTCGGATAATCTATCCACAACTTTTCTGACAGATGTTGTATGGAGAATTTGTCAAAAAAGTTGTTGATAGCCTATCAGAAACTTTATCAGTAAGCGGTGAATGGGGCCCTTAACGTTTGTAAAAAATTGTAGGGTGGGGGTCAAAATTTACCTAGGGGGCCGCAAATTTGTCCTCCGCCCCGGGAGGACGATACCCACGCTACACCACTGAAAGGCACGTTATTACCTAAATGTTAATAATATTATTACGATATGTATTTTGAGTACATTTTATACCGACTTCAGTGAATGAAAATTGTGTACAGAAATAGGTTGTGGTTTCACCGAATTCTAAAAAAGGCACTTATAAGAATTAAATACTTTTTAGTTTCTTTTTTTTATTTTTTCCTTGTATAAGGTGTTAATGTTATTTGACTTTTTTATTTAAGTATTTTCTAAAATAAACTTTTCGATTCTGACAGATGTTCCAATCGATTTATGTAATCCTTCACCATGTGGTTCCAATACCGAGTGTAACGAAGGAGTTTGCACCTGTCTCCAAGACTACCATGGAGACCCCTACGTAGGGTGCAGACCAGAATGCTTAATGAGTACAGATTGTCTCCAATATCAAATATGCTCTAACAAAAAATGCATAAATCCCTGTCCGGATACTTGTGGCAGTGATGCCAAGTGTGAAGTTGTAAACCATATACCAATGTGTAGTTGCCCTGACGGATTTACCGGTAACTCATTCGTAGCTTGCACGCCAGTTCAAGGTATTTATAATTGGATATATTTTATTTTACTATGATAAATTATCGTGTCGAATTGCGAGAACTTGTTTTTTTTTTCAGCTCAAATGCAATCAAATCCTTGTAATCCGAGTCCATGTGGACCAAACAGTCAATGTCGTGAAATAAATAATGTAGCTGTTTGCTCATGTGTACCTGGATTTTCTGGAAACCCCCCAGCGTGTAGACCTGAATGTACAACAAGCAGTGAATGTCCCTTACATAAGGCTTGTAATAACTATAAGTGCATAAACCCTTGCGTAGGAGCATGTGGTTTAAACGCCTTGTGTGAAGTTGTGAATCATAATCCGATTTGTTCTTGTCCAAATGAGTACACAGGAGATCCATTTGCTAGATGCGAACCGAAAAGTAAGTAATTTAAAAATGAGTTGACTTCTTAAGAATGTTATTAGATAAAATATATTTTTAATGATTAACGAGTATGATCATTAAAAAAATATCAAAACGATAACCGCTATAATGTTATTTTTAGGGCTTGAAATAATACCACAAGTGAATCCCTGTACACCATCACCATGTGGACCAAACTCTATTTGCCAGTCTATAAATGAACTACCTTCTTGTTCGTGTATGCCAGAATTTATTGGGAATCCACCAAAATGTCGACCTGAATGCTCTAGTAACAGCGAATGTCCTAATGATAAGGCATGTATAAACAACAAGTGCTCAGACCCATGTGTGTCTGCCTGTGGTTCGTTGGCACAATGTAGAGTTGTCAGTCATACACCAAATTGTGTCTGTCCACCCGGCTACACTGGCGATCCTTTTGTGGCTTGCAAAGAACAGCCTGTTTTAGCATTAGAGCACATAACACCTTGCACGCCATCGCCATGTGGAAGTAATGCTATTTGCAAAGAACGTAATACCGTTGGTTCTTGTGCATGTTTCCCAGGATATTTCGGTAATCCATATGAAGGGTGTCGACCAGAATGTGTTGTAAACACGGATTGTCCTTCAAACAGAGTCTGTCAACAAAATAAATGCCGAGATCCTTGTCCTGGCACTTGTGGTCTTAATGCCCAATGTGAAACTATAAACCATGCTCCAATGTGCAATTGTATATCTGGTTACACGGGCAATCCTTACCAATCTTGTGTCTACATTCAAGGTATACTTAATTTTTTTCTTTAATAACAACTAATAAAACAGTAATAATTGAACCTTTTTGGGAAAATTTTATTCCTTTTGAAACTCATTTTTTTATATTTTTAGCTGTAGAAGTTCCCACAGACCCATGTGTTCCGACACCATGCGGGCCCAACAGTTTATGTAAAGTATTAAACGAGCAAGCTGTATGTACATGTAAACAAGATTATCATGGAATACCACCAAACTGCCGACCTGAGTGTGTCATAAGTGCAGAATGTCCGACAAATAAAGCATGCGTAAACAATAAATGCATTGATGCCTGCCTTAATCAATGTGGACTAAATGCTAATTGCATCGTAATAAATCATAGTCCAATATGCAGCTGCAAAGATCGTTTTACTGGCGACCCGTTCTCTCGATGTTATCCAATACTCTCACAACCACCAACGGAAGTTCCTAAAAATCCATGTTCGCCGTCACCGTGCGGGCTGTTTAGCGAATGCAGAGATATTGGAGGGATACCATCATGCTCTTGTTTACTAAATTACTTTGGCGCCCCACCAAATTGCCGGCCTGAATGTGTAATAAATTCAGACTGTTCAAGTGACTTTGCTTGCATAAACCAAAAATGTCGCGACCCCTGCCCTGGATCATGCGGCATTAATGCTCAATGTCATGTCAAGAATCATATTCCAATTTGCACTTGTTTTGATAACTTTGTTGGAGACGCTTTTACGGAATGTAAGCTTCCAGGTAAATATTACTAAATATCTTAATTAGTTTCAAGAATATAGCAATATTTCAGAATTATTATTTTAAAACGTTTTTTTTTCAGTTGAGCCAATCAAAGATGAAGTGGATCTTTGTAATCCTTCGCCATGTGGATTGAACGCTATTTGCAATGACGGTGTCTGTTCTTGTTTATCAGAATACCAGGGCGACCCTTACTTTGAATGTCGTCCCGAATGTGTCCTTAGTTCTGACTGTTTACAAAACAAAGCTTGTTATAAAAATAAATGCGTAAACCCCTGCAATAGCAAAGTTTGTGCTCCAAATGCAATATGTGAGGTTATAAATCACGTGCCTATGTGTAGATGCCCAGATGGAATGGCAGGAAATGCATTTGTTCAATGCGTACAACAGGAAGGTATGTTTATTTAAATAATATATACTTTATTATGTTTTATGCATATGTGACGTTTGAAGATCTAAAAAGGTCAGTCAGCAGAAAAATAGCTCAAAAGACGTTGTGGTAACAGTATATTGCGCGTTTTCATTAGTGCCACAACGATATTCCTGTGGCACTAATGAAAACGCGCACGACGCGATTAGACTGTCACAGAAAAGCCATGAAGCGTCCCGAACATTAATTGTTTCAACCATTCATTTTTTTCTGTTTATGACAGTTAATTTTAATGTCAGTGATAATGAAAAAGAAAAAGGAGTGTTTACAATAAATAACTTGCATGCGTTACTTAATGAAATAAAACAAAAGGGCAATAATTAATGGTATCAGTACCGACAACCCTATCGATATGAAATCTTAAAGATTAGTTGTACTAAAAAGTTAATTGAATCTTAAATTTATTTATTTATTTGTTACACCTTATTGTTACAATTTTAGTTTTGATATGCCTGTAAACTCTTGTCGAGTTTGTCCAGAATAGAAAGGTCAGTTCAATTATTCCTAAATTATATCAAATAATACTCATACGCGTTTCACAAACATTGTCACAAAGTGTCGAGCTCCAATAAATGGGCACGTACCCAGTTATTAACCCAACTACCCAGGTACATACGCTCACGTTCTGGTAAATACGAGCCTTACCTATTACCTACTTAATATTTTGGGAAGATAAAACTGTAATAAAATTAAAATTGTCATATCAATAAAATAAATGAATATAAATTTTAACAAATAAAATTAAATAATTTGGGCCTGTATAAAATAGAAATTTCTAGATTATTTGAAGATTATGAAGATTTTTTCCGAATCTCTATGGGATATTTCCACCCTCCCTGTAAATTCTTTTATTTTGTTTTTCTATAATTGCTACATCGCGTCATTAGAGCCATAACACGAATTTTGTAATGTGTATATTTTACTGTAACCACATCGCGTTTTCAGCTATTTGTCCTCTCACTGAGCGTTTTGAACCTATAAGTGTATTAGTAATAATATATATTTTACAGTCGTGAGACCCGAGCCATGTACGCCCAGCCCATGTGGACCTAATAGTCAATGCCGTGATATCAATGGACAAGCAGTTTGCTCCTGCTTAGTTGGATTTATTGGCAACCCACCATCGTGTAGGCCTGAATGTATTGTCAGTACAGATTGTTTACCAGACGAAGCTTGTAGTAATAGAAAATGCATAAAGCCATGTCTTGGAGCTTGTGGCGTTGGTGCGAAGTGTCAAGTAATAAATCATAACCCGATATGTTCCTGCCCAATTTCTTATACGGGAAATCCATTTATGAGATGTATTAAACAAGAATTTATCCCAGAACCAGTAAATCCTTGCATTCCATCACCCTGTGGACCTTATTCTATTTGTAAGGAAGTGTCTGGCTCACCTAGTTGTTCGTGCCAGACTGGATATATCGGCACCCCACCTTATTGCAAGCCCGAATGCATTTCCAATACTGAGTGTCCAAATCACCGAGCTTGTATAAACCAAAAATGTGTTGATCCATGTATTGGTAGTTGTGGTTTGAATGCTGAGTGTCACGTCATAAGCCACTCACCATCCTGTACTTGCACTCAAGGCTACACTGGCAATCCATTTATTGAATGTCACAGAATTCAAATAATCCATGAAATAGCAACACCGTGTTCACCATCTCCTTGCGGAGCGAATGCTGTTTGTAAGGAATTAAATAGTGCAGGATCATGTACATGTTTGTCAGATTTCTTAGGAAACCCCTATGACGGATGCAGGCCAGAATGTCTTATTAACACAGATTGCCCATCGGATAAGGCTTGTCTTCAAAGCAAGTGCAGTAACCCTTGCCCCGGTGCCTGTGCGCCTAATGCTATATGCCAGGTTGTTAACCACGCGCCGTCATGTTCTTGCAATCCTGGATACACTGGAGATCCTTTCAAATATTGCATACCATTCCGTAAGTTTATATGATTGACTTGTATTTATAAATCTTGTGTTTACTTTTATGTTATTTTTAATATACTGGTATTTAAAAATATATTTTGTGTTAACTTGCTGTATGTTGTTAATATTTGATTTATTTTCGTTTTTCAGAAATCGTAGACACTCCAATTGACATATGCCAACCATCGCCATGTGGACCAAACAGCCGTTGCAAAGAAGTAAATCAGCAAGCAGTATGTTCTTGTATGCCGAATTTCATTGGGTCTCCGCCTGCTTGTCATCCAGAGTGTGTCATTAGTACAGAATGTCCAACGAATAAAGCGTGTTTAAATCAAAGATGCGAAGATCCCTGTGTCGGTACATGTGGACGTAACACAGATTGCAATGTCATTAATCACAGTCCAATTTGTAATTGTAAGTTAGGATACACTGGAGATCCATTTTCAAGATGCAATCCCATGCCACGTAAGTTTTCACTTGTACAGCTATTACTATTGTAATTAAAAATATTTAGATATTAAAAACGATTTTTTTACAGCGCCAATAGCAAACGCGATACTGGAACCTTATAAGAATCCCTGTGTGCCATCACCTTGTGGACCAAATTCTGTATGTCAAGAAAGAGGTTCTATTCCATCCTGCACGTGTATGCCGAACTTTGTCGGCAACCCACCAAATTGCAGGCCAGAATGTGTGGTTAACTCTGAATGTCCTCCAACTAAAGCTTGTATGCGCCAAAAATGTCGCGATCCTTGCATCGGCTCATGCGGCATTAATGCTGAGTGTGCAGTTTCAAGACATACACCACTGTGCACATGTCCAGATGGATATACCGGTGATGCATTTACATTATGTCTACCGAAACCTCCTAGTGGTATGTATTGCTATACGTATACAATACGTTCGTAACTTTATGAAATTTAGATTAATAATTTGTAGTTTTTAGACAAAATATTATATCTCTATTTTTATTATTTCAAGAACCAATTGAAGCTGACAAATGTAATCCATCACCATGTGGTACTAACGCCCAACGTAATGAAGGAGTATGCACTTGCATAGCAGATCATCAAGGAGATCCATACATAGGATGTCGCCCTGAATGTGTCTTGAGTATGGACTGTCCGAGGGATCGGGCCTGCATTAGGAATAAATGCATCGATCCGTGTCCGGGTACATGTGGTGCATCGGCAATTTGCGATGTAATAGATCACGTGCCTATGTGTAGCTGTCCTCAAGGAATGACAGGAAATGCTTTTTACAATTGTGAGGCTATAAAAGGTAAGAAAAGCAGATTGATAATTAATTTAATTTTAATACTTTTCTTATTACGTGCTCACTTGCTAGTCATAGGTATTTTGGCTCTTATTGTCAAAGTATGTCAAATTAATTATTTGTAACATAGCCGTTTTTAACTAAACAATTTATTTTCTTAAAATAACGTTGCTAAACGGTCACTAGGCGGCTATAAATTAAATTTTGTAAAAGTTTAACCATACGAAAATTTAGCCATCATAATTCTCTGTGATGTCACTATTGTGCATATACATAAGCAATTATATGTTAATTTTATGTTATATACATAAGCAATTATATGTTGCTAAGCACTCTTCAATTCGTGATATTCAGGGTGTGGTGTTGAGCTAAAAGTTTGTTACGAGACATAGTACCATGTATGTCAGGAAACCACGTTACTATAGGACTGATTTTATGATGAAGCTGAAAATAGAAGAAAATAAATTTAATTTCAGCCAAAATAGAAGTTATTTTGTCCGCCTGCAAGTCGGAGTAAACTAAAAAAATATTATGAATGTTTATTCTTAAATAATTTTCCGTTTAGTTCCAGTTAATTTGAATCCGTGCAACCCAACTCCATGCGGTCCTAACAGTCAATGTAAAGAGATAAATGGACAGGCAGTATGCACGTGCGCACCAAGTTTTGTGGGAAGCCCTCCAACGTGCCGACCGGAATGTGTTATAAGCTCAGACTGTGCACTGAACAAAGCTTGTAGTAATCAAAAATGCATAGATCCATGCAAAGGATCCTGTGGTGTATATGCAAAATGTGAAGTTATTAAACACAATCCAATATGCACATGTCCCCCTAAATATACGGGTGACCCATTCATAAGATGCATACCGTTTAGTAAGTAATCCTATTCCTTTTATTATTTAATTACAATTACGTATTTTCATACATAAAAATAATGATTAAAGCTTAGATGTACAAGCGTAAGCTCAGCAATGTAATTAAAATTTGCAGATCCGGTTGCTGATGTTTCACCATGCACTCCTTCACCGTGCGGCCCTAACTCTTTTTGTAAAGAAATATTGAACGCACCTTCTTGCGCTTGTATGACAGACTTTTTCGGCTCTCCGCCATTCTGCAGACCAGAATGTATCAGTAACAGTGAATGTCCGACGCACAAAGCATGTGTTAATCAAAAATGTAAAGACCCCTGTGAAAACGCTTGTGGCTCCAATTCACAGTGCAAAACGATAAGTCATTCGCCGATGTGTTTCTGCAAAACAGGATATGTTGGCGATCCATTTTCTAGTTGCTACATTCAAAACGAATTTATACCAGAAAAAACTTCCCCTTGTGAACCATCACCGTGTGGCTCCAATGCTGTTTGTAAAGAACAGAATTCAGTAGGCTCGTGTTCTTGTTTACCCGACTATCTCGGTAATCCTTACGAAGGCTGTCGTCCGGAGTGTACTGTTAATACAGATTGTCCTCCAAATAAAAATTGTATGCGCAATAAATGCCAAGATCCCTGTCCAGGAACTTGTGGAATTCTGTCAGAATGCGCTGTAGTAAATCACGTACCAATGTGTTCATGTTTACAAGGGTATACTGGTGACCCGTATCGTGGATGTAAGCTTCTAGGTAAATATCTGAAATTTACAATTAACTATAAACATAATATAGACATTCTAATGTATACTTGATCAATTGAAACAAAATATTATCCATACTAATATTATAAATGGAAAGGTGTGTTTGTTTGTCTTTTCTTAACTTTATGACGTGATTTTTTGTGTAACCTTAGTTGGGGTAGGGTACTTTTTATCCTGGAAAAATATATGGTTCCCGCGCAATAAACTTATTTTAGTGCAACTGAGTTGCGGGCATCATCTTGTGTAAATATAATTCTTGTGCCTGTGTCTTTTACTGAACACTTCACATACTTAATACTTAAATAGTAACATTACATTAACATAATATTTATTTATGATAATGACATACTTGCTTAGTAAGTGCTTACGTGCTTAGTAAGCACTTATTTAACTATCAAAATGTTTATATGTTATTTTATATCATGACGTTCATTGTTTATTTAATTTGTTTATTATCTTGTTTTTCGAATATTTGAATCTATTAATAAGATTGTTATTTTGTTTCACATTAATTTATTTGAAATTAATGTGAAACATATTTGAAATTGTTATAAATTAGTCATTTCAAACGCATCTGTCTTTTTCATGCCTAATAATAGGTTAAAAGTCTGAACCATTTATAATTAAATATTATGGGAATATGTGAATAAGACGAAATAAAATAACAAAAAAGTAAATATACTCTTAAAATATATTTCGTTTCCTATATTACAGAAATCATTTCGGAGCCTGTGACGCCTTGCACCCCGAATCCTTGTGGACCCAACAGTATTTGCAAGCCTACGAATGGGCAGAGCGTTTGCTCTTGTATGCCTAACAATATAGGCACACCACCAGGTTGCAGGCCAGAATGTACTGTAAGCTCGGAATGTTCTATTGGCAGGGCGTGTGTCAATCTTAAATGCATTAATCCTTGTCCTGGGCCTTGTGGAATAAACACTGAATGCAAAGTTATCTCGCATAGTCCTATTTGTACTTGCCGAATAGGATTCACGGGCGATCCCTTTACTAGATGCTATCCTCAAGGTAAGCAGATTTCTATATCCATTTACAAAGTCACACGATTTATAACTCAAAAACGACTGAAAATTGGTTGAATGGTAGCTAAAAACTAGGAAAAGGACATAGGGTACTTTTGTTCCGTTCTCGTTGTTTCCGTGTGACGTGACAACAAAGGTGTTATAACAAAATGCAACTGACAGATGACTCAGCCAACGTATAAATCAGAGGTTCCTTTGTTTAAAATGGTACAAACAAAATGCAACTGACGCTTTTGGTTTGATAAAATTAGATATGGAATTAATTGATACCGTGGATACAACATAGTAAAAGCTACATTTTGCAGCCGGATAATATTAGTTTAATTTCTCCTGTAAGCCGCGGTTAACATCACGAGGCAAAGCTAGATATCAGTTAAATAGACTTTTGATTAAATTTTTGGTGAAATTTTTTATTGGTATTCAAGAGGATTTGAATACCTACAGAAATATATTTCAATTTATTTTTGTAAATTATATAGTTTAAATTTAAATTAACAAACCCAGACCGACAGGACAACGCGTGTCGGGTCCGCTTGTTTAAATATATAACTATGTTTCAGCTCCAGTGCAAATTGTTCCTGACTTACAAAAAGAACCATGTTTACCCAACCCATGTGGAGCAAATGCATTATGTAGAAATATTAATAATTCGCCATCTTGCGCATGCATGCCAGGATTCCTAGGTCTTCCTCCTAATTGTCGTCCAGAGTGTACAATAAATCAAGATTGTCCTTCAAACATGGCTTGTATAAATATGAAATGTCTGGACCCTTGCCCGGGAAGTTGTGGACAAAACGCTTTGTGCAATGTTTTCAATAATTTCCCAGCGTGCACTTGTCAATCAGGATTTACTGGGGATCCATTTGCACGTTGCTTCCCAGTACCTCCAGTTCAAGGTATACTAATTTTATTTTCCAATTCATTATATAATAATATATTAGTCCTCATTAAAAAACACTTCACTTTAAAATGCACTCTTTTCACAGACGATATACCGAAAGATCCTTGTAATCCATCACCTTGTGGATTCAACGCGCAATGCAATAATGGAGTATGTTCATGTTTACAAAATTACTTTGGAGATCCCTATTTAGGATGCAAACCAGAATGTGTAAATAATATGGAATGTGCGCTAGATAAGGTGTGTGTCGGCAACAAATGTGTAAACCCATGCCCAGGCTCATGCGCTTCGACAGCAGAATGTAGTGTTTACAACCATGTCCCAATATGCACATGTCCTGCAGGAACAACCGGCAATGCATTTTCTGAATGTCGCAAAGTTGAAAGTAAATATTCCATTTTCCAACTGTATTTTATATTTTTAAGATGTTCATGAATTGATATGGAACTAATTTTATTTTTTATAGTTGCACAGGTGATACCCTGTAACCCGAGTCCTTGTGGTCCAAACAGCCAATGCCGACCGGTAAATAATCAGGCAGTATGTTCATGTTTACCTTCATATATCGGTAGTCCACCATCTTGCCACCCAGAATGCACAATCAGCGCTGAATGTCCATTAAATGAAGCTTGCAACAACCACAAATGTATAAACCCGTGCAAAGGATCTTGTGGATACGGCGCCAGATGTGAAGTAGTAAATCATAACCCAATATGTTCTTGTCCAGATCAACAAACTGGTGATCCATTCTCAAGATGTTATCCAATAGGTAAATGCATAAAGCTATAGTAAATTTTAATTTTACCATCCATTTTCTATTTAATAATGCTTATGAAAATAATTTTAGTTTCAAGGCCACAGGAACCGATAGATCCTTGTACACCATCACCTTGTGGCCCGTATTCGATATGCAAGGTTATAGGAGAATCTCCCTCGTGCTCATGTCAAAATGATTTTATTGGATCACCACCTAACTGCCATCCTGAATGTATCAGTAACTCAGAGTGCCCGAGTAATCAAGCATGCATCAACCAAAAATGTAAAGATCCCTGCCCGGGACCTTGTGGTTACAACTCAGATTGTAAGGTGATAAGTCACGCTCTCGTATGTACTTGTCCTTATGGTCAAACTGGTGATCCACTCTCGTCCTGCACTCCAGTAAAAGGTAAATATTTTTTTAAATGTAAAGGCCCCTTTGCGTATTGTGCCGATATTAACACCCTTTTATATATTATATTAACACCGAAACATTATTTTTCTAGATGCTGTAATTGAGTATAATTCGCCCTGTGAGCCATCTCCTTGTGGACTGAACGCAGAATGTGTGGAAAGAAATGGAGCGGGATCTTGCCGATGCGTAGAATCTTATATCGGGAACCCTTACGAGGGTTGCCGTCCTGAATGTGTTATTAACAGCGATTGCAGTTCAAGATTTGCTTGTGTTCAAAATAAATGTAAAGATCCCTGTCCCGGTACATGTGCACCAAACGGTATATGCCAAGTCATCAACCACGTTCCCTCGTGTTACTGTCCCCCTGGACTTACTGGCGACCCATACTCATACTGTAGAGATAAAATTGAAGGTAACTAATTTAAAAATACATACTTTGATAAAAATCATACAATACCTTAATAGGCGATGCATTTATATACGATAAAATAATATTACAGATACACCTAGTACAGCACCTTGTTCGCCATCGCCCTGTGGTCCTAACAGCATATGCCGTGAAGTTAATTCACAATCCGTGTGCAGTTGTCACGAAAGTTATATTGGGATCCCGCCTAACTGTCGTCCAGAATGTACAATAAACAGCGAGTGTCCTAGTGACAAATCTTGTATAAATAGGAAATGTGTGGATCCTTGTATAGGACAATGCGGCAGAAATGCTTACTGTAGAGTTATTGCTCACAATCCAATCTGTTCATGTCAAGAACGGTTTACTGGAGATCCTTTCTCACATTGCACTCCACGTAAGTTTGTTATTTCATATTATTTTTTTAATTTTTACACATATTAATCAGTGGAACATGTGTCATAAATAGATTTTCACTTAATTTCCAGATACCACAGCAATTTACACGGAACCCCAGTTGGTTAATCCTTGTGTACCATCGCCGTGTGGACCTAACTCACAATGTCAACAACATAATGGTGTAGCACGTTGCACGTGCATGCCCAATTACATTAGCTCTCCTCCACGGTGTCGACCAGAGTGTACTATACATTCTGAGTGTAGCCCTATGAAAGCTTGCATAAACAACAAGTGTACAGACCCATGCCCAGGTGCTTGCGGTCTAAACGCTCTATGCTCTGTCTTTAACCACATGCCGTCATGTTCTTGTGTGTCAGGGTATACAGGAGACCCATTTACTAGCTGTATTTTAGAAATCCATGGTAGGTTTGTCGTTTATTATTTTCTTAATACTTCAGTTTCCCCAGTTAATTTAACATGTATATTTATATACAATTTGTTGTTTTAGACGAGATACCAATTAATCCGTGTTCTCCATCGCCATGTGGGTCAAATGCAATTTGTGATAATGGTGTTTGCACATGTCTTCCTGAATATCAAGGCGATCCGTATATTGGCTGCAAGCCTGAATGTATATTAAATTCTGACTGTGTAAAATCAAAAGCATGCCATAATAATAAATGTAAGGATCCATGTGTGGGAACTTGTGGCAGTGATGCCATTTGCGAAGTGTTCAATCATATACCTATTTGTAGCTGTCCGCAAGGTACAACTGGTTCACCGTTCCACTACTGCACAAAAATAATGGGTACGTATTTCTCATTACCATTATTACTTTTTTACAAAGTAATAATTAGCGCTACCGACGACGTCTTATCATATCTAAAAAGTTGAAATTGCCAAAACTAAAGTCGTAATTTTATACGTTATTCTTAAATTTCATTAATTAACTCTTTTAATTAACCTCGGAATTTCATTTTAAATTTTTGTCTCCGTAACAATCTTTTTTTGATTAAATATACATGATAAAAAAAGATTTAGCGAAATCAGTTAAGTCGTTCTCGAGTCATACAATTATGTAACAACATAATATTTTTAATCATGTTGTATACTTTCAGACGTTCCAATCATTACCAATCTCTGTGAACCAACACCATGTGGACCATATAGCCAGTGTCGTGAACTTAACGGTCATGCTGTTTGTACTTGCATACAGGGATACGTCAGTAACCCTCCAAACTGCCGTCCAGAATGTACCGTTAGTTCTGATTGTCCATTAACAAAGGCTTGTTCTAATCAAAAATGTATAGACCCATGTCCTGGATCATGCGGTCGTAACACTCATTGCATGGTAGTCAATCACAACCCAATATGTACATGTTTAAATGGTTTCTCTGGAGATCCATTTTCAGTTTGTCAACCAATACGTAAGTAAACTGTCTCTCCTAATGTTAAAGTGGAAAAGGTAGCTTGTTTGTTAGTTTTTATAGAATAGGTTCCTCTACAAAACCTCCTATTAGCTTTCCTATTAGCATTAATAATTAACGCACAAGTTGAAAAATCTCAGTGCACAGTTGCTTAGGCCGACTCCTCTTTACTTTAGCTTCATGGCTACCCCATCCTTACGCAGAATTTTATCAATATCCGATTATTAGTTTCGGCGTGATTGACTGAGAAACAAACAAACAAGCGCACTTCCAAATTATAATATTTAGTGCGATCATAAGGCCTATGGCATTTAACATTTTACTATGTTTTTATATAATTTCAGCCGCTACACCGCCACCCAAAATTAATCCATGTTTACCATCACCATGTGGACCTAATTCATTATGTACAGAAAACGGAGACGAGGCGCAATGTAGATGTTTGCCGGACTTTATTGGTTCACCGCCAAGCTGCCGGCCAGAGTGTACAAGTAACACCGATTGCAGCACAAATATGGCTTGTATTAACAAGAAATGTAAAGATCCATGTGTTGGCTCATGTGGATTAAATGCAGAGTGCAGGGTTGTAAGCCATACACCCATTTGTTTATGTCAACCTAGATACACTGGTGATCCCTTCATATCTTGTCACGTAGAAGATGCACCAGTCATTATTGAAAGACCAACACCATGCGTGCCATCCCCTTGTGGTACCAACGCTATATGCAGAGAGCTAAACGATGTTGGATCATGCACATGTATTCCTGGTTACTTTGGTGATCCATATACAGGATGTAAGCCGGAATGTCTATTAAATTCTGATTGCTCAACAAATCTAGCTTGTATCCAAAGCAAGTGTCGTGACCCATGCCCTGGAACATGCGGAATAAACGCACTATGTAATGTGGTCAACCACATACCGAGCTGCGTATGTCCAGATCAACACTATGGAGATCCATATAAAATCTGCAACTATAGACCACAAAGTAAGTCACATTATTAAGTATATTACGGTGATATCGTTGATAGCCCTAGGAACTTCCGTGCCTTCACGCATTTTTAACCGACTTCCAAAAAAGAGGAGGCTTCTCAATTCCACCGCATATATGTTCTTTTTGTCACAATCGTTACTGGCAATAGTCTAACACAGTAAATTCTAATATAAACTTAGCTCTAGAATAGTAGTCACAATTATGAATGACGATTTTTCTCGTCATTTTCCCCTTAAGTTCTTTGAATTTCAAAAAAATGAATACTTCCGACTCGTCCTATTTTCTTCTAATTAATTTCGTTGCGGGTACAAAGACCGCAGTAGCTTGTTTTTTGGGCTCCCTGAGATTATATTAGAGTGTTTTCGTGGTTGGATCCTGACGACACAGAAGATGCAGTGGTGGGAATGTGTGGTGGGCCAAAGCCCATTAAAAAAAGTTGAGCTCAAATTATCATAATTAGAACGTTTAAAAGAATATTAATCAGTCATGATATAAACAAAGAGTTCTATTGTCATTCAATTTTCCTGTGTTATCGTTTAACAATTATTATTTTTTTTAGTTGAAAAAACGGACCCTTGCAATCCTTCTCCCTGTGGACCAAATAGCCAATGCAGAAGTCAAAACGAATTGGCAATATGTACTTGTCTAAGCGGATATCTAGGATCACCACCAGACTGCCGTCCCGAGTGCTTAACTAGTTCCGAATGTGCACTTGACAAGTTATGCGAAAACTTAAAATGCGTGAATCCTTGTCCGAATGGTTGCGGCCTTAATACGGAGTGCCGAGTGATTAAACATAATCCTATTTGCTCTTGCAAACAGGGATATACTGGTGATCCGTTTTCTATTTGCCACAAAGTTATCGAAAATCAGTCAGTCGATATTCAACCTGTAAACCCATGTGTACCATCCCCTTGTGGACTGAATTCTGAATGCCGGGAAGTGAATAATATGGCTTCGTGTTCGTGCATTCAAGGATTCTTTGGAAGTCCACCTAACTGTAAACCAGAATGTGTGGTTAGTTCTGAATGTAGTAACAACAGAGCATGTATCAATATGAAGTGCCAGGATCCATGTATCGGATCATGTGGGTACAATGCTATTTGCAGTACAGTAGGCCATGTGCCAGTTTGCTCATGTCCGGAATTATATGGAGGCGATCCATTCACAGCTTGTACTCCGAAACAACCAGGTAAACAAAGTTCTTTTAGAAAATAAATTAATTTATATATTATCCGTTCAAAATAACTTGACACGGAATTTCATATAAATGTTGAAGTTTCTTAGGAAGAACTTTCCTAAGAGAGTTGCCAACTTTCGACGAATACAGTACAAAAATTTACGTTTTTCTTATTTTCAGAACCGCAAAAAGACTTTAATTTATGTAATCCATCTCCTTGTGGACCAAATGCTGTTTGTAGCAACAATGGGACTTGCACATGCCTACCCGAATTCTTTGGAGATCCCTACTTCATTTGTCGTCCAGAATGTGTACTTAACTCCGACTGTCCTTCAACAAAAGCATGTGTACGAAATAAATGCATCGACCCATGTACAAACATGTGCGGTACTAACGCAGAGTGCAATGTCTACAACCATATTGCCATTTGCAGTTGCCCCAGTGGAATGACTGGAGACGCATTTAGACAATGTTTCAATGTTGAGGGTAAGTTCCTTTTTAAATTTATAATAAAATGAGCTTGATCAGTGTTTTATATAAGGGTTAATAAGGTTTATATTAGAATCCTTTAAACAACTTGTATATATTTTAGCACCTGAAATTTTGCCCTGCGATCCCTCTCCATGCGGACCAAACAGCTTATGTAGAAACAGTAACGGCCAAGCTGTCTGTACATGTATAAGTGGATTTGTTGGAAACCCGCCTAATTGTCGACCTGAGTGTATCCAAAGTTCAGATTGTTTACCATCTTTGGCCTGCATCAATAGAAAATGTCAAGATCCCTGTCCTGGGTCTTGCGGGTCCAACGCTATATGTAATGTTGTTAATCACAATCCTATATGTTCATGTCCACCAAGATATACGGGATCACCATTTTCACATTGTTATGGTAAGTTTGTGACTGTGCATTTTGTCATTTCGCAAATATACACATTATAACGTTTTTTAAATTGTTTTTTTTTTGTATAAAAATATGTATTCATGATTCCAAAAATTCTTTGCAGTCATGCAGAGTATTATCGAGGAGCACCCCAGCAATCCTTGCGTACCATCTCCGTGTGGACCGAATAGTATCTGTAGGTCATCACCAGATGGCAGCTCCCATATTTGCTCTTGTTTACCTACCTTTGAAGGAGTTCCGCCACAATGCAGACGAGAATGTTCATCGAACGAAGAATGTCCATCAGACAAGAGTTGCATTAACTACAAATGTCAAGATCCTTGTCCAGGATCTTGTGGTCTTAATACATTATGCGCAGTCAGAGTTCATACGGTAATGTGTTCTTGTCAAAACGGCTATTCTGGAGATCCTTTCGTATCATGTCATCAAGTACCTCAGATGATAGAAGCCCAAGACCCATGTAATCCGACGCCGTGCGGACCAAATGCTCGTTGCAAAGTGTCTAATATCGGTGCAGCTGCATGCATTTGTGAGCCTGGATACTTTGGGAACCCTTATGAATCTTGTAGACCGGAGTGTGTTACAAACAATGATTGTCCATATATTAAATCATGTTTAAGAAACAAATGTGAGGACCCGTGTCCTGGTGCATGTGGGTCTGTCGCAGAATGTCACGTTATTAACCACCTGCCGTCATGTTCCTGTCCGAGCGGATATACTGGAGATCCATATGCCTTCTGCCACAGAGTTATTAATGAACCAGGTAAAATTATTAGATTACTAACATAAAAACAGTAATGTTTAAAATAGGATTTATAAAAGTTAATGCAACTTTTATTTCAGAGCTAAAACCACAAAATCCATGTTTACCAAATCCATGTGGAAGTAATTCAATATGCCAGGACAATAACGGAATAGCTTCTTGCACTTGCATGCCTGAATACTTCGGAACTCCTCCAAGCTGTCGTCCTGAATGTACAGTCAACACTGAATGTGCTGTGACAAAAAGTTGTGTTAGGCATAAATGTGTCGATCCATGCATCGGTGTCTGCGGCCATAATGCTTTATGTAAAGTCGTAAATCACTCACCAATATGTTCTTGCGAACAAGAATACGAGGGAGACCCATTTATTAGATGTACCTTGATACAAAGTAAGTGCAATGAATACATTTATACGAATACATTCGGGCTTAACTCGCATTGGCGCATAGTCGAACCCTCGCGACACGTCGTATTTTTTTATTATTTAAATACCTCCAACGGCAATATATTGCCGCACGTCGACGTGTTAATAATAATTACAGTCGCAAATCGTCTGTTTTTTCGGTTACAGCTTATTCGTTTCTATTTTCAATTATTTTAAGCAAGCCTTAAGCTGAGCGTTAACATAAAGTTGAAATTATTATATATACATAAAAATATTAACTTATGTACTACATAATGTATTGTTTTAGAAGCTCCAGTTGCCGAAGTAAATCCATGCATACCCTCACCGTGCGGGCCGAATTCGCTATGTCAGTCAGTAAATCAAGCTTTTGTTTGTACTTGCATGGAAAATTATATAGGATCACCGCCAAACTGTAGACCCGAGTGTACAATCAACTCTGACTGCCCATATAGCAAGGCTTGTGTCAATCAGAAGTGTCAAGACCCATGTATAGGTTCTTGCGGATTGCAGACGGTATGTCAAGTGCAACAACATACTGCAATATGCAGTTGCCTTGAAGGATATACTGGCAATCCCTTCGAAAATTGCTACATCAAGGCAGTGATAGGTAAGAATCACTCACAGTTTCACATATCACAAACATCGCCAAATTAAGGTGTAATTATAAGTATTGCACATACTTATTATATGTTTCCTTTTTAGAGCAAATTCCAGATGTTTTTGACAGTTGCAATCCAAGTCCATGCGGTGCAAATGCGGAGTGTAATGATGGAATATGCAAATGCAAATCAGAATACTTTGGAAATCCTTATCTGAGCTGTCGTCCAGAATGTACCCATAATTCCGACTGTCCTCTTAATCAAGCATGCTCCAGAAATAAGTGTATAAATCCTTGCATCAATTTATGTGGTCAAGGCGCAACTTGTGAAGTATACAATCACATACCGATGTGTAGCTGCCCGCCAAAAACAGTTGGAAATGCGTTCTTTTCATGTACTGCGCTGAAAGGTAATATTTTATATGGATTTCTATTTCTGTATTGCACTATTATTACTTTTTTAAAGATATAATTTACATTTGTAATCGTTTATGACTAAAATATTTCATATTTCAGATGAAATCATAAAAAAGAATCCTTGCCTACCGTCACCGTGTGGCCCATACAGTGAATGTCGTGCAATCAATGAGCAGGCAATATGCTCGTGCTTGTTAGGTTACATTGGAGCTCCGCCTTCATGTAGACCCGAGTGCGTAGTCGATTCTGAATGCACACTTTCATTGGCTTGCTCGAATCAAAAGTGTGTAGATCCATGTCTTGGATCCTGCGGTATCAATGCAGAGTGTAAAGTTCACGTACATAAACCTATATGCTACTGCCAAAGAGGATTTACAGGAGATCCGTTCTCTCGTTGCTCATTTATACAATGTAAGTATTTTTAAACATTTATTGTGGTTTTGATTAAATGAATGTACTCATATAATCTAAATTAAAACGTATCTTATACGCCATTTGTTTTCTTAGGCATTTTTATCCCATTATTTAAAGTTTAAGTAGTTTTGATAATGCTTTGCAGTATTTCCTTTTTTTAAAACTTAAACAAGGTCCCAACCCCTTGTTAAAAGTTTTAATTTTCAAAACCATAATTACGTAATTCTTTATATTCATAAGAAATTCTTAAAATTTCAATCAACCCCATCATTTACTACTCGTAACAACGCATTTAAAATAAAACTCAAAAGGTAAATGTCCAAAAACAAAATACCCGACTGCAGAAACTGTTCGAATTTGAGATCAAGTTATGAATATTTCTTGAACGGCTATTTAAAGCCCCTTATAAAAATACCCCACCCTACTCCGGCAAATTGTTCAGGCTGTAACAAGGAACAGAAATCTACATACATACCTACATACGTACGTGCACACATACACTCGAAAAACATAACCCTCCCATTGGAGCAGTCGGGTAAAAAGTTTCAGTGAAATCGGTCTCGTTTTCTAGATTATTCTTGTTATTGCGCTTACACAAACGGTCACTTATTCTTATTATAGATATATGTATAATACTCTTACAGATGTACCACAACCAAAACCTGCACCATGTGAACCGTCCCCATGTGGACCAAACTCCGTCTGTAAAGCATCCGGAGAAACGCCATCATGCTCTTGCATGGCCGGGTACTTTGGAAATCCACCATATTGCAGACCTGAATGTGTCACCAACAGTGACTGCGACTACAACCAATCTTGTGTAAATAATAAATGTATCGATCCTTGTATTGGAGCGTGTGGCGCAAATGCTGAATGTCGCACTATCAGTCACTCACCTCAATGCTATTGCCAAATCGGATATGAAGGAAATCCGTTTGATCAGTGTGTTCCTGTAAAAGGTGTGTAAGCTATCATTGACATTATATGGGTAGTATGAGAAGTTTTGAAACATATTTAGATCAAACCAAATCAATGTTCAGTAAAAACATCAATTTAACATAGTACTAATACTTTTTGTTGGTATTTTTTTAGTAATTGCTACAACACCACAGGAACCAATTCAACCATGCTTACCCAACCCTTGTGGTTCCAATGCGATTTGCCGCGAGCGGAATAATATCGCAAGTTGTATGTGTATTAGTGGATTCTTTGGTAACCCGTACGAGGGATGTAGACCAGAGTGTGTGGTTAACTCGGATTGTTCCTCGAGCCTAACCTGCATCAATAACAAGTGTCAAGACCCATGTCCAGGTTTTTGTGGTTTTAATGCAGAATGCATTACGGTTAATCATATACCACAATGTAATTGTTTATCCGGATCAGTAGGAAATCCTTATGAACGGTGTGTCCAAAGAGAAGGTAATACTCATTTACAAAAAAAAACAATATTGGTAACGATTTATAAGTGAGTACATATATTTTGTTTTATTATTTGCAGAACCGCCTACTGACCCGTGTACTCCTTCACCATGTGGACCATATAGCTCATGCCGGACTTCAAACAACCAGGCTATATGTACTTGTTTTTCAGATTATATAGGCAAGCCACCAAACTGTAGACCAGAATGTGTTACGAGTTCAGAATGTCAATTTAATAAGGCTTGTGTTAAACAAAAGTGTATAGATCCATGCATCGGTATGTGTGGTGAAAATGCCCAATGTCGCGTTCATCACCATAGTCCATATTGCACATGTCTTCTCGGATATGAAGGAGATCCATTTATAAGATGTACTCAGGAAAAACAACAATCTCCAGCGATAAAGTCCCCGTGTGAACCTAATCCATGTGGACGATATTCAACGTGCAGAGACGTTGCTGGAACTGCCTCTTGTACTTGCTGGCCAGGATACATTGGCATACCTCCTCAATGCTCTCCGGAATGTACAATTAATCAAGATTGTCCTATGAACAAAGCATGTGTACGGGAAAAATGTATTGATCCTTGCATAGGCTCTTGTGCCCCTAACGCAGACTGCCTTGCGATGAATCATTTAGCTATGTGCACATGCCGCAAAGGATATCAAGGGGATCCCTTCATAGGTTGTTCCGTAGCTGCAGGTATTTGGATGTTCTATATTTAATTTCTATTAGACTTATACTATTTAATACCCCACCCCAAATAAAACTTTTTATTTTATTTTTATAGATGTTATACCCCATACAGACCCATGTGAAAGATCGCCTTGCGGTATTAATGCATTATGTGACAATGGAACTTGCTCATGTATTCCTAATTATCATGGCAACCCGTACTTTGAATGTCGACCAGAATGTACAACTGACTCGGATTGCGATAAAAATTTAGCTTGTGTCAATTACAAATGTGCAAACCCATGTAAAAACGCCTGCGGTGTTAACGCAATTTGCAACGTGTATAATCACTTAGCAATTTGCGAGTGTCCGAGCCCTCTGAGTGGAGATCCTTTCATCTCGTGCCATATTATAACAGGTAAATAATATTTAAATATATATTTAACTTAAAGTTAAATATATATTACAAATATATTGTAATACATAAGTTTACAAATATATTGTAATACATTTTTTTTTCAGCTACAGTTTTGTCTGATCCATGCACACCAAACCCATGTGGTCCGAACACAATATGTCGCGCAGATGGTACGGTAGCACACTGCTCTTGCAGACCCACAATGTTGGAGGAATCACTGGGATGTCGACCGGAATGTAGACTAGATTCGGATTGTCCATCAGACCGTGCTTGCCGAAATAGAAAGTGTCAAGATCCTTGTCCAGGATCATGTGGAGCCCATGCCTTATGTCAAACTCGGTCGCATTCGCCTTTATGCAGCTGTCCGGTTCTTTACACCGGTGATCCATTTACTCGTTGTTTGCCAGGTAACATTATTATTTTCATAAATCTATTTTAGAAATATAATAATTTTAAAATTATTTTAATTATTCCATTATGTATGTTAACAGTATCCCAGACGGAGATCACAGAAAAGTCGAAGTGTTCAAATTGCGGACCAAATTCAGAATGTGTAAATGGTGTTTGCAAATGCCGCATTAATTATCTTGGCAGCCCACCATTTTGTCACATTGAATGCATAAGATCTAGCGATTGTGACTGGCGCCATTCGTGTTTAAACAGACGTTGCGTGGATCCATGTCCAGGCGCATGTGGCCAAGGCGCGATCTGTACAGCAGTAGCTCACGAACCAAGATGCAGTTGTCCCTCGGCCTCTACTGGCAATCCCCTTATAGCATGTCACCCCATCGAAAATATTCGTAAGACAGATTCAACTGGAAGAATAGCTTGTGACGCCCAAAATTTTAACAAATAATTTTATTGCTATGAACGTATTAGGATAATCAAATTAGACAAACTCGTATTTCCACATTTAAAACTTAGGCATGGGTTTTTTTTGTGGAAGCGAGTAAGTCTATTTTTTCAACTTGGCTAGGCCATCGGATGAAAATAATATAGCTTATCGCATTTGCTTGCATCGTTACTATCTTATGTGTGAAATATTTTAATAATCAAGAAAATATTTTACAGCTAAACCACCTAATGATCCATGTGTTCCGTCACCATGCGGTCCCGGTGCAATATGTCGCAGCAGTGGATCGGGAGCCACCTGCGAGTGCGAACTCGGTCTAAGGGGTGATCCGTATACAGGCTGTCGTCCAGAATGTGTAGCAGATTCGGATTGCTCACCTAGCCGCGCGTGTATACGATCACACTGCCGGGACCCATGTGAGGGTACCTGTGGAGTTGGAGCAGAATGTGAAACCGTTAATCATATTCCTCAATGCTCATGTCCATCTGGAACAAGAGGAAATGCATTTGAAAAATGTGATGTCGTAATTCCAGGTAAAAATGTGTAGTAGTTAGACAAATTTATATTATACTCTATTCTTTTACAAATTTTTAACATTATTGTTAATTTTTTAGTCCCACCATGTACACCGTCCCCCTGTGGACCGGGTGCTTTATGTACAGTAGCAGGTAATAAAGCAATATGCTCCTGCCCTATCGGCACAAGTGGGGACGCATCGTCGACAGGATGCAGACCTGAATGTGTAGTCAGCTCAGAATGCCCAAGAGATCGAGCATGCGTACGCAACAAATGTATAGATCCATGTGTTAGTACATGTGGCAATGGAGCAATGTGTAGAGTGTTCGACCATGCACCGATATGTTCATGCCCTCCATCCACGACTGGTGATCCATTTATTGCTTGTAGAGCAAAAGGTAAATGACGTTAAAAAGTTAAAACTAAACAAACCCTAATTAAAATATATTTAAAGGTATAAATATTTTTATGCTATTGTTTACAGAACCACCTACTGCCGGAACACCAATTGTATATGATCCGTGTGACCCCAACCCGTGCGGTCCATATGGCACATGCCGAGATGGTCTTTGCACATACCCTGAATGTGTCGTCAACGATGATTGTCCTGGTGACAGGTCATGTATCAACAGAAAATGTGGAGACCCTTGCGTAAATGCTTGTGGTATTAATGCTATTTGTACCGGTGTTAGACATGCAGCAGTGTGTTCATGTCCATCTGGATACACGGGATATCCGTTTGTACGTTGTGAACGTATATCTATAAGCACTCCCGCTCCTCCAGTCGTTGAATGCACAACCGACGACCAGTGCGCTGATAATGCAGCTTGCATTGATACAAGATGCTCACCAGTTTGCGGACCATTTAACTGCGGATTCAACGCCAAATGCATAGGTCGACAACATCGTGCTAGCTGTACGTGCCTACCTGGATTTGAGGGCAATGCTTACACAGGATGTTATTCTGGTAAATTTATTTTTGGGGTATTTATTATTATGTCTAGCTGTCACTATCATAGAAGAGTTTAAAAAATTCATTCTACTTTGTTTTAGTTCAATGTCATAGTAACAACGATTGTCCAGACGATGAAAGTTGTGAAAGTGGATCCTGCATAAAGGTTTGCTCCAGAGTGCAATGTGGATCTGAGGCTCACTGTGTAGCTCGTGGTCACTCTGCATCTTGCGAATGCGACTCCGGCGCTCGTGGTAACCCATGGACGGGATGTCGTCGCGATGAATGCACCCGCGACGAAGACTGCCCTCAATGGCTTGCTTGTACTCGTAACACTTGTCAAAATCCTTGCGTCGGGTCGTGTGCTCCAAACGCTGTTTGTAATGTAGTCCGACACGCACCAATTTGCGAATGCCCACGTGGTACTCGTGGAAATCCAAGAACAGATTGTCAACCAGGTTTGTAGAAGTATTTCAAATATCCACTATTAAATTACAAACTTAATCATTACTACTATTTTGTAGTATATCTTAATATAGGAAGTATATTAGCAAGTAACTTTCATATTTTATCCCTAAACCGAGTAAATCAATTTTTTTAATCATGTAAAAATTATTTGTTGTTTTAGATAAACAATTTGATACGGAATGTACCAGCGATGCTGAGTGTGGACCAGGTCTAGCATGTTTACGAGGAAATTGCAAAAATCCTTGCGAGCAAACTTCCTGCGGCATTCGAGCCATATGCCGTGTAGCCAATACCTTACCCTTCAGAACACTCGTCTGCGAATGTCCGAAACCATTAACCGGAGATGCTTCCGTACAGTGTAATCCACGTGAGTATTAGTTATTAGCACTAAGATGTATGTACAATCAGAGAAGTTGAAATAGATACAGATCTTGGGTCTAAGTAATTCGGTCGGGTTATGTCAAATTTAGCCGACAGATCAAGGCTTACATGGAATTGACATATTGCGACCAAATGACTTAGGTCCGTCAATTGGCTCCCTTTCACTTTCTCCCAATATAAAGTTTCTTTTTTAGCTTCCAGCAGAATATTTTTTTCATTATTCACAACTTAATACATATGATAGTTATTATTAAAGTTACGCAGATTGCTCAACAAACGACCGAAACGACGAGCTAGAGTTGATGCTTTTTGGTATGTTTTTGTCCCAGGTTCGTGTAACAAAAAAAACGATAACTAAACAAAAGGATTTTCTCCTGTATATACACATACTACATAATTTCACCTTTTGTATAATGTATATACAATACCTATTATATCATAAAGCACAGTACTCAAATGCATGACTACAATTTTTTAATTAGTTTTAAAATATATTAGGTGTGTTGGTTATTTTATTTTTGACGAGCAAATCCTTCAGTGCGCATGCGCAAATCACGTTAGACGTTAAACACGCAACTTGACTTGCAACCTTTATACAATTTTCCATGACATGACATGATTTTTGGATGCATTATGAGATTTGCGCGATAAAAATTGTTTAACGATAAATGGCCATTTACCTCAAAGATAACTTATAATATTATCTGTGTCTGTAAAATGACTATTTTATTGTAACAAAACAAGAAAAGCGGACCAAATATGGGTATTCATTATTTAGATTTATAGTTTATTATGAGAATGGTTTTCTATATAATTATACTACATGATGTTGGCAATGTAACAGGGACTTCTTGTATCTTGCAATACATTTGTAAATTTAACTTAATTGCATGTTACAGAGGGTGAATGCAGAGAAGATTCCGAGTGTGGCGACGAAGAGAAATGTACAAATAGTCGTTGTACAAGCGCTTGTGTAGGCGCGTGCGGAGTGGGTGCCGAATGTCGCGCTAGCGGCCATCGTGCTTCCTGCAACTGCCTACCGCCACTACAAGGAGACCCTAACATCGCTTGCAAACTAAGTAAGCCTTATGATTTCAAATGTCCATACGTTCAGTATAATATCTATATATTAATACGGAAAAAAAGAGAGGAAAATTTTGTACCCCTTTTTACGAAATATGTAAAAACTTATGGGGGATTTAAAAACTTATAAGGGATTCAAAATTGTTTTAAAATATGCTTTAATTTTACATATTTTTAATTAATAAAACGCTACGCACGCTACGATATTTTGACATGACACGATAATCATACACGAAATACTCTTTTGTCTACGGTTGAAGTTTTTTTTATAAAATTTAATGGCCTGGTGACGAGACCTTTATGTAAAATTGAAGTGAACTGAAAATGGCTTATATTTTTATAGATCCTCTACACGATGGATTTAAATATTTATGGTAGAATTTTGACCACAGGGCAATCTCTAGTTATAATAATTGCAATAAATTATCTTTTCATAAACAGGTTAACGCCTTAATGCTTCGCACTTAAGCCGTTAACTTTTTTATGGAAACTCTGATAATTTATACGTAACATGTTTGTCAATAATGATATTTGTATTAATAATATTCATATGATTGTTTAGTATTACTGAAAGTAATAATAGTTAACAAACACGCCAAAAACAAATATTCAAATATAATTACTTACCTTTTCCCAGACGTAACCAGTGACATATGCACGTCAGAAGCTCAATGCGGGCTCGCCGAAGCCTGCGTGGGTGGACGTTGTACGACAGCCTGCGCGGGCGCCTGTGGAGCGGGAGCTTTGTGCGAGCCTCGCCTTCACCGCGCGCACTGTCGCTGCCCGCCTGGAACTGCCGGGGACCCAGCCCGCGCCTGTTTTACACGTAATTATCTTATACACACTCACATATTTGCCGTTATAATTGCCGTTCTGTTGAAATTTAAGTGCCTATTATGTGAGTCTGTAAATTGACCGACATTATTGCTCATTCTCGAAATTACGTTGTAAAATAGAAAACGGCGCACAGTTTTTATCGCCCTACGAACGACGATAATGTTATTTGTACCACTCTGTGTGTTAATGCTGTATTCATGGCACTAATGCGGGAATCTAAAATTAAAGATGCGATTCCTTCCTAATGACTGGACCGATTTTGCTTTAGCTTTTTGTGTGTGTTCAAAACGACTTGAGAATGATGTAGATAGAGATTTAGAACCAAGACCGATGGGACAACGTCCTTCGGGACCGCCTGTAAATTGTATTTTTTGTACATTGTATTATATATAAAGGACTAACCCCTTGTCGTATTATATTTTATAAAATTTTTATTTTAGCGGAGTGTACAGCGGACGACAACTGTCCCTTCGACAAGAGTTGTCTAAACGGCTACTGTCAAGACCCCTGCGCCCTGGGACGACCATGCGGTCGCGATGCTATCTGTGAAGTTGTGGCTCATGGAGCAACTTGTCGGTGTCCATCTGGCATGCAGGGTGATCCCCGACGAGCTTGCATATCTGCTGTATGTCACTACAACGAAGATTGTGATGAAAGCCAAATTTGTGATCGACAAAATAGAGTATGTCAACCGGCGTGCTCTGAAAATGCTTGCGCGCCTGGTGCACTTTGTACAGCTAGGCTGCACAGACCTATATGCACATGTCCACCCGGACTCTCCGGAGACGCATACGTCCACGGTTGCTCCACCTTACAGACCACCCAGGAGTGTTTAACGGATTCCGACTGTCCGAGACCTCTGGGCTGTGTCAATACAAAGTGTGTGGACTTATGTTCCAGTCAACCTTGCGACGTAGGATTGAATTGTAAAATAGTCGATATATTGCCTTTACGCGCTGTAGCATGCGTGTGTCCTGACGGCGGACGTGTAGCACCTGACAACGGATGTCGAGCTCCACCGGAAGCAGAATGTTCAGCAGATTTAGACTGTCTAAGTAGTCAAATATGCCAACGCGGAAACTGTGTAGATGCTTGCAGAGCTGCACCTTGCGGATATAATGCACTATGTGAATCCGTCGATCACACATCCCGGTGCTCATGTCCGACAGGCTATATCGGAAACCCTCGATTTGAGTGTAATCCAGGTAAATTGAAAGAAATGTCTATAATTTATTTCCAAGGGCAAAATCAATAAGGAAAACTTCTGTAACATTTAATTTTTTACTTACAGAATCAAGACAACCAACAATTTGGGAATGTTATAACGACGACGAATGTGGGACCGAACAGGCTTGCGTTGACCGTAAATGTATCAATCCTTGTATCGACACTTGCGGCATAGGCGCTCTTTGCAGAGTAATAGACCACAAGGCTCAGTGCACTTGCCCCAAGGGCTACACCGGTGATGCTTTAAAACGTTGCAGTCCACGTAAGTTCTCTAAGATATAAATACAAAAATTACAAATTCCTAACATGTAAATGACTTTTATGCAAATATATGATTAAGGGTATGTTTCAACGTTTACTGTTAAGTGTCAGATAGTCTATCCACAACTTTTTTTAAGAATTTCGTATAAAGAATCTGTATAAAAATTGGTGGATAGCCTATCAGAAACTTTATCACTAAGCGGTGAAACGAGCCCTTAGTATAGTTATTATCTTTTCCTTTTATTCTTTAACAATAATGTATTTATCGCAAATATGTGTCTGCATCACATCAAAATCAATAAACATTTGCAGCATCTCAAGACAAACAAACACCAATTGGATGTAAAGTCAATTCAGACTGCCCACTTTCACAAGCCTGCATAAACAGTGTTTGTGCTGATCCATGCGCTTGTGGTAGAGATGCAGAATGTACGGTCAACAGACATCATCCAGTCTGTTCTTGTAAAGCAGGTTTTTCAGGAAATCCATATATTGGCTGTATTAAGGGTATGTATTATTACTTCTTTTCTATCATGCTTAGTATCACTTATTACAATTATACTCGTATTATAACAAATTATTATTTATTATTTTGTAAATTTGATGTGTCGTACTAGTAACTCAACTTTATAATATCATAAAAACAGATTTATAAACATCCTTTTTATAAAATAACATAATATGAAATTATCACAATAGGCACATTATTACAAACATATTTTTGTTTTAGGCGAATGCTCAACAGATTCTGAGTGTCCTAACAGCGACACGTGTTACAACGGTGCGTGTGTTAGTCCTTGCTTGGTGGAAGCGCCGTGTGCGATTAGCGCTGAATGTTATGGTAAAGATCATAGACCTTACTGTCGTTGTCCATCAGGGACAGCTGGAGACCCCTATACAAAATGTCGACCAACTGAGTGCGAAATCGACGCTGATTGTAACGACGACAGCGTTTGTGTAAAGGAAACTTGTCAAAAAGCTTGCTCTGTTAATGGGCTGAACCCTTGTGCAATTAATGCTATATGTTTCGCTAGAAACCATATTGCCTCCTGCAAATGTCCTCCATCACTACCTATTGGAGATCCGTTGACACATTGTGAAAAACCAGTAGTCATCGAACAACCAGAATGTGTAATGGATAATGATTGTCCAAGTGGTCAAGCTTGTCTGAGAAATGCATGCCGAGATGCTTGTTTAGAACTGAAACCATGTAGAGGAAACGCACGTTGTAGTGTATCGGACAGTATTCCTTTCCGAACCATGATTTGTCGCTGCCCTGAAGGCTTTATACCGGACGAAGACGGTAATTGCAAATCAGCTCAACTCCCACCACACAGTTGCTCGTCGGATCAAGATTGTTCCGAACAAGACTCTTGTATTAATAGAATTTGCCGGAATCCTTGTAACTGTGGTGAAAATGCCGAATGCTTTATTAGAGACCACAGACCTGTTTGTTCTTGCCGAGAAGGCTTTGATGGCAATCCATATACCGCGTGCCGCATTGTTGGTTGTCGTATAGACTCGGAATGCAGTTCAAAGGAAGCATGTATTAACGGTAACTGTATAAGCCCTTGTTTGCTGAATAGTACTTGTGGTTCCAACGCCGAATGTTACGTCGAAAGGAATCGTCCACTTTGTCGTTGCCGTCCTGGATTCGAAGGTGATGCTTATATAGGTTGTAATAGTATTGAATGCAGATCTAACGGAGACTGTCCACAAGACAAACAGTGTCGGGCACATAGATGCATAAATCCATGTCTCGCTAGCAATATATGCGGTAATGAAGCGAACTGTCTAGTAAGAAATCATATAGCAGTTTGTAAATGTAATCCAGGACTGATTGGAAACCCATATATTGAGTGCAGGCGAGAAATCACTGCCGAATGTTACGTTGACGGCGATTGTCCCCATAAATTAGCGTGCTTATCGTCAAAATGCGTTGATCCATGTGCAACTTTACACCCGTGCTCTACACCGGCTTACTGTGAAGTATCACCGACGTTACCGGTCCGCACGATGCTTTGCTCTTGCCCGCCGGGATACGTCAGCAGTGGAGGAGGACAATGTCGACCAGCAACACCGATTTCTGATGTTGCTTGCGAAATAGACAAGGACTGCACATCAAATCATGCATGTGTGTCATCGGTATGCAGAAACCCCTGTGACTGCGGACCGAATACAGACTGTGAAATCAAAGACCACAAACCTATTTGCGCTTGTCGGCCAGGATACATTGGCGATCCAAGAACAGGTTGTTACGAAATCAAGTGTCAAAGTAATAGTAACTGCGAAGATGACGAAACCTGTATAAACAGCAGATGTGTACCAGCATGCGCCGTCGAACCAGACGTTTGTGGCAAATTTGCTGAATGTTATGGTATTGAACATAGGGCATCATGTAGATGTCAAATTGGTACATCAGGAAATCCGATCGCGGCTTGTACTCCAATAAGCTGCCGCGCTAACTCTGACTGCCCAACCGATAAAACTTGTATTAACGCTAAATGTATAGAACCTTGCATCGCTGATACTTGTAACTCACCGGCAGAGTGTCGCGTGCACGTCCATGAAGCTTTCTGCGTTTGCCCTCCAGGATACGTAACCTCAGAAAATGGTTGTAATAAAACAAATACACGATGCAATTTCGATATAGATTGCCCACCAGCTACGGCCTGCTACGATGGAAAATGTGTTAACCCATGCTTGGATCATCCATGCGGTACTAATGCAGAATGCAAAGTAGTAGAAACATTCCCAGTCAAAACTATGACCTGCGAATGTATACCTGGATATAGAGGAAGCCCACTCGTGGAATGCACACCATACAAACGTAAGTAGTTTTAATAAGAGTTTTTCTACCGTCTGGTCTAAAAAAACGTTAAGTCGATCGATTTCAAACTAAAATTATTGACGCAAATGACATGTTTCATTTCGTTGTTAAATCAAAATTTATCTATCCGGTTATTTTTGCTCCTAAAACCGAATAAGCCTTTAAAAGTTCTGTATGAAAACTACTTTCGTCTAGAAGTAGAGAGGAGTATTTTGACTAGGCTCGATTTCCATTTATATTGTGCCAATTTGAATTTTCAGCACCCATCACCAAATGTGTTCAGGGACAAGGAGTAAATGAATACGGTGAATGTATACCTTGTATCGAAACTGAGGGTCATATCGTAGACGGACGGGGTAGATGCGTTTGTGATGTAGATCGAGGATATACAGCCCGAGGTGAAGTTTGCATACCAATCGGATGCCGCAGTGACAACGAATGTGATGACGCCTCACAATGTATCAATGGAAAATGTGTACATGCATGTGAAGCAAATCCATGCGGAGTGCATGCCACCTGTGATGCCGTAGGACATAAATCTCGATGCACATGCATAACCGGATATGTAGGAAACCCAAGAGTTTACTGCAATTCCACTCCTCCGACCAACATGACATATCGCACAGACTTCCCCTTGCCGGATATGCAGGTGATTATTTACTGAGATTGTAAAATTGATAAAACCACATTTTTTTTAAATAATTAAAAATGTATATTGTGTTTCACAAATTTTTGTTCGAAGCTCCTTATAACGTTTGTCCACTGCCGACCGTCAACGTGAAAAAGATTATTTTGGACCGACAAAATGACACTTTATGGTCTAGGATATAAGTTTCATTTTCTACCGACATTGGTTTAACACCGCATGTCGCCGCTGATCTGTAGTAGCGTAGAGCAAAATGAAACATGTAACCTATATCATACAGTGGCATTTCATCGGGAAGAAATAATCTCGTTCTCAGGCAGTAGACAACTGCCTTAATTAAAGCATCTCACACTCATGTTTTAAATGTTATTAGGTACGCTGCTTAGCAAACGGTGTGAGCGTCAACTTAAAAATACAAGACTTCAACGGAGTACTGTATGTGAAAGGATATAGCAAAGATGAAAAATGTAGGCTAATTGTCCATACGTCCGCAAAGGAGGAAAGACCAGTTGATTTTACAGTTTACTTTGGAGATTGTGGATTAGTTCATGTCAATGTAAGTCAAGTCATATCTTTTTTTACATAAAGGGAAATAATATGAAGTCGCATATTGCTAATATGCAATATATTGTTTTCGTTATTTCAGGGACTGGCGAGCTTCGTGCTTGTAATGCAAAAACATCCTAAGTTAGTGACATCTAATGCTAAAGCGTTCCACATCAAGTGTATATACCAAACTGGAGAACAAAACGTGACACTCGCGTTCAACGTATCTATGCTCACTACCGCCGGCACCATAGCCAACACAGGCCCACCCCCAACATGCTCTATGAGAATAGTTTCGAAAACAGGAGACGAAGTTAATTCCGCAGAAATCGGTGAAAATTTGGTCTTGCAAGTGGATGTGGAGCCATCAAGTAAGAGCTAATTTACAATATTAGAAAGCTGCATTTAGATTTATGAATGAGAAAACGCTACGTATATATAACAATAATTTTATTTTTCAGGTATTTACGGTGGATTTGCGCGTAGTTGCGTAGCAAAGACTAGTGAAGTATCGACAAACACAGAAAATGAATATACAGTAACAGACGAAGATGGATGTGCTACTGATGCAGCTATCTTCGGAGAATGGGAACGAAGTGAAGATGGAATGTCTTTAAGGGCGGCTTTCAACGCTTTCAAGTTCCCTAGCAGCGATAATATACGATTCCAATGTAACATACGTGTCTGCTTTGGAAAATGTCAACCGGTAAGTAAATCATTCATGTATACAACTAGCGACCAATTAAAAAATGAATCAATTTGGGTATTTTAAACTAAAATTTTATATAAAATGCAGGTAAATTGCCGAGGAATCGATGCGTTTGGAAAACGCAAGAAGAGAGAAGTAATCGATACAAGTGGGTCCTTAACAGGACAACTTCGAGAGGAGGTGATGGTCGAGTCTAATCAAATTCTGACGCTAGAGCGACGAGATCCGTCGCGGGCGGCTCGCCAGCGCGACGGCGGTGTTGCAAGTGCAGGCGTCGGCGGCGCCGGCGCCGGGGATGTGTGCGTGTCAGCGGCAGGCTTGGCCGTGGCGCTGGCATTGACAGCGCTGCTGGCGCTGGTAGCGGTGGCGGCGGCGGTAGCGTGCTGGCTGGTGGCATGGAGACGCGCGCGGCCGCCCCCCGCGCCTTTGCCGCACCCGCCTGACTTCCCTAATCCACTCTTCCAGCGCTAAGCTGGCCCTAGTCCGCGCCCCGCTCCTCCGCCGGCGCCGGGCGGTGTCGGCTATTTCTTCCCTCTTTGGCTTCTATCTGTAGCGCCGCCGGAGGACCGACGGGCGAGGGCGCCGCGAGCGCCATCCCTCACGCACTCGCCGCGCCCTGCTTTAACTTTAAACGTAACTTAACTTGTGTCATTTTTAATTAGATTCGTCGTCTCTTTATAAGCTTTGTGATAGATAATCGAATTCACCATGAACTATGTATAAAAAATTATTGACTTTAGTACGTAAGGAAATATTAATAAAAAAAATAATAATAAATGATGTTTTAATTTCTTGAAAAGTTGTCGTTCCATTATAGTAATAATTTTAAAGGTACCAAAAATTGACTAATGGCCCGATCATTTGGTAGTTTTACCTAGAAGTTTTTCAGGTAGTTTTAGATATTTGTGATTTTTATAGATTACGACGCGCTCTTTTTGAATTTTCATTTTGCCACCTTGTATCTCTGCCGGTCACGCAATCATATTGGAAAAATGGCGGCCATATACAGTTTTTTAAAAATAACTTCGTGCCAACTGATTATACTAAAAAAATCTACCAGCAAATTAACTACAGGGAATTTCCTACATTTTATGTCCTAACCAGTTTTTTGTAAAATCTGTAGTTAAAACGTACTAGCGTTTCAAAGGCCTAATAAACAACAGTTTTGACCAACTTACTAATTTCACACTAGCACGAGTTAAAGTATGTAGCGCATTATTTATTTTGCGGTATTCTTAGAAGGAACAATTCTCTTACAATGCACCATTGCAACATTTCATGCATCTTCCTTGACTTCGCTATTTCCGATGAATAAATTTTTTGGATCGAGGTAAAATTTTGCAGCTCTCGAAAGCTTAAACTATTGATAAAATAAATAATCGGGAACGAATTGTAGAAAATTTTGCCTATTTTCATATACGAGTAATATACATTTTTTAATCGTAAGATAAGGTATAATTAAGCTAATGATAAAAAACTGTACTTAGGCGTCGTTGTGCTCAAAATTGTTTCCATCTCATTTTAGGATAAAAATAGTTTTGTAATAATAAAAACAGAAAAAAAATTACTGCCGCTTATTAAGAAACTTTTTTTGTGGAAAAATCAATAGTTTGAACGTACAAGACCTGCAAACCAAAGCAAATCTACACCAACACGCGTTGAGTAGACGTACTTTGATGACAACATTCTTGTTCAGTTTTTTCCCAATTACTTTACTGCAACTAATCTTAGTGTTAAAAAATCTATATTTAATGAAAGTAGACAAAATTTTCTACAATTTGTTCCCCGCTTATTTTTTTTTTCAAATCATTAGTTTGAGCATTCAAGAGCTGAAAACTCTTACCTCGATCGAACTTGATCCATCGAGAATAGCAAATCAGAGGAAGGTGCGTTAAATTTTACGTGCGTTAAATAATCTACTTACAATGCACCACGCATTGTAAGTAGATTTTTCCTTCTAAAAATACCACAAAATAAAAAACACGTTAATTACTTTAATTCATGCTAGTATGAAAATTAGTATCTAACTTTTTAAAGAACTGGAGTTTGATGGGATTTTGAAACAATTATAAGCTTAATCTATAGCTTTTACAATAAATGGTCATAACACAAATACTATATAACTTTTTCGTAAAATGAGTTGGAACGAAGTTATTCTCGAAAAACTGTATTTGGCCGCCAATTTTCCAATATGGCGCGAGCAGCAGAGATACGAGATGGCAAAGTAAAAATTTGAAAAGAGCACATTAAAATCTATAATAATCAAATTTTTAAACTCCCGAGAAAGTTTCTACTACTAATCTGCTTTTCGAGCACCAAATAATTTATTGGAGAAGTAGTAAACTTTAAAAAATTTAGTAGATACAAAATGAGGTAATGAGGTGTAAAAAAGTGCACAGACGTTACTAAAACCAATTATATTTATTACATAATTTAAACTAAATAAATTAAGATTAATTAAATAAAATTGTGATTATACATACAGTTTATTGATTAGTAATTGTTTGTGCAACTCTATGTGAAGTGCAACACTGTCAGTAGATACCACCCATCAGCTGACTCATCTAACAGTAACCCACAGTTTAAATTTTTTCGGATTATCATGTCACAAATATATGAAATTTTTAAGGCTCAGCAGAGTCTTGAGGAACTTGTGACCAAGCTAGCTTGCGAGCTGATGGCGAGCTTCATGCCCAGCTACAGAGCCGCTCCGCTAAGTATACTGTTGCTAAGGTTGCAGAGGAGTTGCGCATCTTTCGAGAGCTAACATTCTCCATGCTCGGTCTACTTCTCAAGCAGATCTCCGGATTTCGACTCCCACTCCCACTTTCGACCAATATCCATTCTTCCCTTCCTATCAAAAGTTCTCGAAGCCTGCGTTTATAAGCAGTTGTCTAGGTTTTCTTTTCGGAAATAATTTGCTTTCGTCATTTCAGTCAGGATTCCGACCTGGACACAGCACAACCTTTGACTTATTAAAAGTAACAGGTGATATTAGAGCTGGCTTCGAAAAGTTCTTAATTACTATTTTAGTGCTGGTTGATTTCTTGAACGCTTTTTAATAATGTTAATCACGAGATCCTACTGGCAGCACTATATGGACTACCGATTTCGCCTGAAGTACTAACTTGGATTTCCTCATGTCTTCGTGGTCGTCAGCAGTCGGTACGTACGGAGATGTCATCATCCTCTAAGTGGCGTAACCTCGATGCTGGTGTACCGCAAGGCGGTATTATGTCTCTCTTACTTTTCTGTATTTTTATAAACCTGCTTACTAAATCACTTCATGCTGCGTATCATTTGTATGCCGACGACCTGCAACTTTATGTTCAAGCGAGATTAGAGAGAGAGGGCATATATCTCAAGCCATCGAAGTATTAAATTTGGTTTTAAGAGCGACTGGTGTGATGACTTTGGATGACAAAAAATCCCGCAAAATGCCAGGCAATTATACTGGGTAGTCCTAGATGCATGGGTAAAGTAGACGTAATCACTCTTTCACCGGTTAATACAATGGTTCTGTTATTAATTTTAGTTCAAGCGTAAAAGATCTCGGTTTACATATCGACTCCTCCCTAACTTGGCA